>VWZK01008231.1:9422-89015 GCA_013396935.1 Baryphthengus martii
GGGGCGGGGGGGAGTCTGGGTCTACGGCGTGCGTACTCCTGGTCGGTGGGACTGGTGTGTTTAGCCCCGGCGCCTCCGCAAATGCCCGTGAGGCCATGTTGGCATCGAGCTGAATTCACACCCCAGGCCGGCACCGCCGCCTGATGGGCACGTCTTGCCCAGTTATCCAGGGGCTGCCCTGCGGGCTCCAGCCCCGTGGACATTTCCCTGAGTGCTCAAGAGATCCCCACACCAGCTATTGCTGAAGAGGGTAAAAGCCGGACTCTCGGACTCTCGGCTCCCTCCTCCTGCCTAGGCCTCTGTACTTTTCACTCAGTGCCTTTAAAGCTGACCCTCCAAGTCCCTTTGCATCTAAAGCTGATCCTCGAAGTCTGTTTGCATCAAGTAGACCTGATGCTGCTGCTGCCACACACAATGTCAACAGACATCGGTCAGGAGCAAGGCCTACCAAATATCCTGAGACACACCACCACATAGATGGCACTTCTGTCCCCTGACTATAAGGTTTTCAAGATGTACTTTCTTCACTATTTTTCTCTCAAATTTTTTGTACGCACTGCTCCTGCTGCAAGGCTTCCCATCTCATTTCAACCTTTATTCCCAAAGCTGCTGCAAAACATACCTCTGTTTATCTTCGTATCTGCACTCTTGTATGTTTTCTTTCTAACTTATTATTTATTCAGAACTTTTTCTCTGGAGGAACCAATATAGTCTTCCCGCTGATTTAGTGCCACGCTCTAAGCAGCTAAATCTAAAACAACCTAGCTGAGTGCAGGGAGGCTTCAAATAGCTTTTCATACAAATTATCCCATTATCCACTGCTAACACTAACCTTTAGTTAGCGCTCAGGACCCAGAGAGCTGTAGGGCTTCCTTGTGGCATTTAATTTTCCAGAAAAGTTCTATCTATGCCCACCCTGCAGTTGTAGATCTGTGCATCACTTCATGACTATTTAAGACCAGGTATTTATGGCCCTGCCAATAAGCAATAACTCCCGTGCCATTCCCTCAAAAGATACCTAACGTGCATGGCAAAAATAATATTTTTTTAGTCAATCATATTTTTTTTCAGTTTATTTGCTTCGAGTCTAGCCCTTCCAATTTTGGTGGCTAGACCATTATTTATAATTGATGCTCCTTTAGGGAAAAAAACAATCTTTACAGACAAGCTGGCATTTCAGGGAAAAGCGTATCTGGTTATGATACAAGCCAAGCTTTAATAAGTGCAAACTATTATCTGTTTGAAATTTATGCACTCTAAGCTGTATTTCATTTAGGAGAATTTGCATTTGTCCCATATGTATTCAAGCTAGGAGGCACAAAATAACTTACACAGGTTGTTGGGGTTTTTTTGACTCTATAATTTGTCTGGCAGTAATTTTCCTTCATCATCCTGGTAACAGTACAGTTTTCAAGATTTTACCCTGACAGGCAATTTGTATTGGGAGCCTGTGGAAACACATATGGATTTTTTGATCTTGAGGCAGAATCATAGTTTGCATAATGTGTATCAATCTAAAAATACGTCCTAGTGCTCTTTTCTTTGAATCGGATTTGGAGTCGTTTTCTGTTTGACCAAAAATGTTTTGCTTAAAAAGGAGAGATAAATTATTATCTTTTTAAGAAAATAATTCCAAAGATCATGCAAACCGAAGCCAGCTCTCTTAGTTGGCAGCAAAACGAGTGCTTCAGAATGAAAAGTGACAGTGGCATCAAGAAGAAATACTATTTTTTGAAGTTGTTTACACAAACCTCGCCTTTAAAAACAACCAGTAGCTGAATACAGAGGAGGTTGTATTGTCCTAACCCTTGGTGTCTCCGTCCTTCTATCCTGTCTTTGTTGTAACAGGGGAGAGCTCACGGTGTAACTGTGCCATAAGCAGTAACCAGTGGGTGTTCTGGACCATATTCGGACTGTTGTTTTTTAGCACTTAAACGTGTTCTTTCTGGTAGAAAACCTCTGTTATTGGTAGCCATGTAAATTCAGTTCAGTATAATAAAGCCTTATTCGAAGGCATTGTATATGGGATATTTACCTGTTATGTTTAAAGAATGTAAAACTAACACGTTATTCTGTATAAATTATGTCCCAATCATTGTTATAACACTCGAGACTACTTTCAATTACAAAATTTCTGCTAGGAAAAGTGCAAGGCATTGCTTTTAGTTTAGATGCAAGATAGTTTTGTGCAGAAAAATTGGCATTCAGCTTCCCTAGCTTAAATGATTCGTACTGACTTTTGTGAGCTTTGGATCAAGTAGCTGGAAGACTATCAAGTGCCTGTTTTGTATGAGGTTTGGACCATTAGATTTACATATATGGGAGATGAAGTAATGCATAAATGTAATGCATGAAGTAATGTATAAAATCCTGGCATTTTATACATTACAATATTTATAATTAGATTATGTACATTTCAGCCATTTTATGTGTCCTCTCTGGCGTTAGGTTCTGATTTTTGCTTCATTTACTTAGATCTGATTTTCACAATCAAACATAATTTCATATTTTTGCAATCATCTTTCACAAAAGTAGATAACAAAATAACAGAGTGCATGCCTGATGTCTCCTAGAGTCACTTTTCTTGAAAGTAAATGTAAACTTTACCAGGAAAAGAACCAACTGAAATTCAACTAAAATCCATCTGGTGGAGTTGTGCTATAAGTTATAAACCTTCTATGTTTCTTAAGGCTATTTCTGTTTGCTATTATCTACTGTTGTTCTCATACTGCTCTTGACAGCAACAGAAACCAGATTTGTTAACTCTGTGGGGTTGGTCTGTTCAGTCCATATTAAAATATTTTTAAACTGGTTTTGAAACTCTCTGTATTTAAAGCTACAGTTAAAAAGAACACGTGAGCACAGAGGCAAGAACTTTACCAAGACTGACTGTTAGGGTTTTGTACCAACCCTGATTTGCAATCCCCTAAATTTACTTCAAGTTTCAATTTCAAACAGTGTAAAAAGCTGTTTATTCCTATTGAGGATCAACTGGAAGCAGCTTTTCCTGCATCAGGACTGAGGAACTCCAAAACTCTTTAAGATGTTTTTAAAGGGATTTCCTTTTTAATTTTAGGTAAGGTATGTAGGACTTGGCTGGCTCATTGCAGAGGTGAAAGATGCAGAGCCGGAAGACTCATGGAATAGTAAGAAGGTCTCTTGAGTTCAGTACTGGGCAGTTTACAGCTAGATGGCTTTTAGGCATTCCTAGTCAATGCCCTGCATTGCGTTCTCTGACCACATTATCATACTGTAAGAATCATCCCTTGAGATCTCAGAATCCCAGCATGGTGGAGGTTGGATGAGATCTCTTGAGATCATCTAGTCCAACTCCCCTGCTCCAGCAGGGTCACCCAGAGCAGGGGGCCCAGAATCACATCCAGGTGGATCTGGAATTTCTCCAGATAAGGAGAAGCCTGGGCCAGGCTCTGGCACCCTGACAGCAAAGAAGTTTCTCCTTATGTTCAGATGGAACCGCATTTCTACTTTGTGCCTGTCGCCCCTTGTTCTGTCACTGGGCACCACTGAAAAGAGCCTGGCCCCGTCCTCTTGACCCCTGCCCTTTAGTTATTGATCAGCATTGAGCAGATCCTCTGGCAGTCTTCTCCAGGCTAAACAGCCCCAGGGCTCTCAGCCTTTCCTCATAAAGAGAGATGCTCCAGTTCCCTCATCATCTTTGTAACATAGATAGGAAATACACAGTTTGTGGCCCTCAGGCTTGATCTGGCCAAATCCAGCCTCCTGCTGTTCACAGAGGACACAAGTCGCCGTGTACAGCCACGTGCCAGTCCAGCAAGGCGGGTCTGTAGGGTAAAGCTGCCAAAGGAGGAGAGAAGGCTCCTCTTCAGAAAAATCAGTCTTCTCATCCTGCCAGCATCTGTGGGCTGTAACACCGGTGTGCCAACAGCAGAGATTGGTAGATAGGGAAACACCAGCTCCTGTGAAGGTGAGGTCCCAGGCCCAAGATTTCAGGCTTTCGGAGGCTGGAGAGAAATGAGTTACATTAATGCTGAAAATAAAGAAGGAACAGAAAATATAATCTGTTTTTTTCTCATGGTCCCTTTGTTCACTTTCCACCAATACTCATGCAGTTCAAATTCCATGTCCATGAAGATTTAACAAAAGCCAGTTTTAAAATCTCAGAAACCAGTATTTACAGGAAATGAACTTCAGATTTGCTCTGAACAGCTTGTTCTTCTGACCAGGCAAGAAATGGAAATAACAGCATTTTACTTACCTGACCATGCACTACTAACACACTTCCAGTAAAAGCTGGATATTTTTAAGCTTCAGGAGGAGATTGCATTAGTTAGTGCTTGTGAACAATGTGCTCCATTTTCTCATACAGCAAGGACTTTGTTTTCCCTTCTTCCTGCACCATTTTTGGCTGCGGATACCTCTATGTAATGAAAGCTACCAGTTATCAGCTGTGAAGCACATGATGCTTTTAGTCACATCAGATCCCATTTAAGATGGTCTGGAGTATTAGAGCTATTTAAATGCAGGCCAACCCCTGAAGAGCATAATCCCCTTTGCCTGATAGGAGTCTGCTGGGAAAACAGACCCAAGAAGGGTGCATGTTCCAGCAAGACAGTGGTGGAAACACGCCAGTTAGCCCAGCAGCTTACTTGACCCTTGTGGTCAGAGAGCTGAAGCTCATGCTCTGTGTCATAAAACGCTGCAGCTTTTCAGCCTGTCATTCAGTTAAAAACCTGAGATCAAAGTCTCTGTTGCATGTTTGGTTTACTATCTAAACCGTCCTTCACACTTCTCAGAACTCCATGGCTACGTTGTCATCTTCAATCATTTTTTAGCATTCTGCCTAAACAGAGATTTCCTTGCTCAACCAGACCTCCGGGTTTGATTAAAAACCTTGAGCTCAACCTTGGCCTCACTAAGCACATGCCAAAAGTGACTCAAAACCTCTCAGAGAAATGCACATCAAGGCATTGAAGTTTAGCTGGCAAAAAGAGACACTGTTCACCTTGAGGAGTGAAGATTCAGTAATTAATTTGTGTTTACAAGTGCCTTGAAGAAGAAACACTAGTGCCTTTATTGGCCCTGCTTCACCCACTATTCAATCAAAAGTATCCAAAAAATGGAGCCCAGTTTCAAGTTTTTTTGTGAGACCAGGTGAGTTTCAGGTTTCATCACCAAGTTTCAGGCAGCTTTGTAACCTGCAGCCTCCACCGCTGAAGGTAAAACAGGCTGATACCTACAAAGAAAAGCACTTTGCAGTAATAAATGGAAGGGCTCATCTTCAGTACTTCCAGTGAATAAAGCTGCTGGATAGTGGTTTATTTGTTCACTTCCTAAGGATAAAAAAAATAAAATGAATTTCTCTTAAGCTATTCAGGTTTAAGACAGGCTTTATCTCCCTGGTTGGAGGGAAAGATTAGCACTTATTAGAGCCTAATCTTAATCATATCCATTTATAAATAGGGCTTCAAATTGTCTAAAATATTTAAACATGCTGAAATGGAAATACTTAAAACAGCTGAAGTCTTAAGTGGAAAAAAAAAATACTGAAACCCTGAAGATTTATCTGCAAAGATTAACGTAGCTTTCATGGCAAAGCCCTAAGAAAATAAAAGAAAATGAACGATCAGAAGAAGGAAAACAGCAGCCTTTGCTAATGTCTGTACGAGGCCAATTAAGTTATAGCGGCACTAAAATGGCTTAAGAAATTATAAAGACTTAACCGTTTAGTTGCTGTTTCATAGCCAAAGACAACAGAACCTTTTCCCTTTGTCTAATTATTTGTTTGTCTGGGTGTTTAGACAGCCTTGGATTTTCATACAGAAGAATGTTAAAGCACTCAGGCATATTTAAGTGTTAAAAATAGAAATGACACTTTTTTCCCCAAACTATAGGAAAAAGAAAAGATAAATTCTTGTTCCTGTGCAGATATAGTGAATCAGCAAGAGAGTTACTCACTGATCACAAAGGGAGGCCAGGTGACAAGTGTTGCCTTGAAGACATTCCACATTTTAGCCCCCCTCATGAAATTTCCGCCTCTGACCAGGATCAACCTTCCCTTTTGCTGAAAAGCTTCACCATTGTAAGTGAACATGGTCTCTTCTGTCCAAACCTCTGAGGAGCTTGGATATGAAAGTCCTTTTCTTGAAGGCTTTTCAGTCGGGAATCAGCGTGAAGAGCAGGATGGCAAGATAAACACAGTGATGTCTATTGTAGAGAGGGGTTTACTGTCATGTTTAGTACCAACAATGGTTTTTCTCCAGATTTATGCATCATGAGTTGTAGCCATCAAGCCTAAAGATTTCTATGGCAGTACTATATTCAGACAGATGGACAGCTTTTTTTTTTTTTTTCTGGCTAGACAGGGAGTTGGCAGTTGGGTTTTTACAGAAAGATGGGCTGCATTTGGTTTGCACCTTCTCCTCCTCAGTTACTCATCTATGATAACCCATTTTTAAATGCTGAGGGTTATACAGAAGTGAGCCTCAACTCACCTTGCATCCATTCTTCTCTTCCTCAGACTCACAGCACTACTTTCCTTACCTGATATTCCAAGTCTCTCAGTACTGCTTTGCTTTCCATACAGCCGTTTCTAAGGCTGTTGCTACCATTCCATGTGTTTGAAGTGGTTAATAAACCTGTTCTTTCAAATCTCACAATGACAGCGTCTCAGTTTCAATCTGTTCTGGAATGAGAAAAAACAGAGGTAGTATGCCTAAGATTATTTTTGTTTACAATAACGTGCACAAACTTCCGGGAAAGACTGAAACTAAGAAATCCTCAACTGAACTTCATAACTTGATGTTCACTTGATGTGGTTAGCAAGTGCACCTCGCTTGTGAAATTTGTTTCTGTAATAGCTTCATACAGCTTCTTCAAGGAGTTGCCAAGGTATTTCTATGTCATCATCAATATTTTCTTCAAAAATTGGTTATGAGAAACAGTAAATGGGCAGTTTGTGTGTGAATAATGATTAGCTTTAACAGCAGCACCAAATTATTTCCCATAGCCCTTGTAGAAATAGCTCAACTATTTCACATGTATAAAAAAAAAAAAAAAAAAGAGAGAAAATAAGACAGAAAAAGGAATGCAGAGCACAGTCACGTTTTACAGCCAGAATGCCAACATATCATCTTTTAAAGAATTTTCACTGGAATTACTTACAAGTACAAGGAAATCTTGCTTATTTAGCACATCATAGGGGGAAGAGAGAGATCCTTCCCTAGAGAAGGTTTTTAATATAATCATTAAAATAATTCCATCTAGCAAAAGTTTGCAGTTTTGCTTTCACTAGGCTTTGCGAGACTGCAGTCTAGCCAACTTTTGCTTGATTTTTCCTGTTCATTTGTTCCAGCTCCTATATATTTAGTAGACTATGTGCAAAATGCGATAAGGATGCTTTGGTCTGCTTCTATTAAAATCCTTTCAGTGCTGAACCACTGCAATGGCATATTGAAATAAAACTCAAAAGCTCAGATCCTGTTTTTTTCTGGGATTGTGGAGATATCAGCTCTTGGAAGCACATGTCATACTGCTGTCATTTCTAACTTGCTGCATAACTTTTAACAAGCTGTACAGAAAGCCCTGTGATCAACAGACAACAGTTTCTGGAGTCGTTGACATTGAAATCGGTGGAGGTGGGTCAGAAAAGGTGAGGGAGCAAAGCTGATTTATGCATTGTCAAAGTCTTTGTTGTGTTAAAAAAGGAACTCACCTGATGCCTGTGTTTCAGTTGCTGGGAAACTTTCCATTATAAAAGAACTTTGCAACTTTTCCGGTTCTGTGATTAATTCTGGAATTGTTTGCAACAGGCCTTCAGAATTCAGCAAGTCTAGAGAAATTACTTTTATTAGTTGTGTACAAGTTTGCAAGATGTAAACTTGGAAACGATTTCTCTCCTCTAACAATTTAATAACAGATATGCTTAGGTCCCTTGAGGTACATAGCTCCTAGAACAGGACCTGTAGCTCTGGATAAAGTATCTAAATGCAGTGCATGATGGATAGGAGAGGAAAGCATCTCAGAAAGCTGATCTAAAGCAGTGTGTGTGCAAACTTTTTAATTCTGTGTGAGAGTTTCTTGTTCTCGTATTAAGAAGTGCAAGTGCAAATATATCCACCTCTCAAATACTCTGCTCCACATCTCTCCATAGTAGGGGAAAACTTTGTCCCTTGATCATCCCGAAAGAACATTTTTGACCTCCCAGCAGACCCTCCTTTCCATAATTATCAATTTAGATAGAAACATCCTTTGCTTTTCTATTAGCAAGTGGGTTCTCCCCTGTCTCCTTTAGGCTCTGTTTCTGTGCTTTATGCTGAACTGTCATTTTTGGCTTATTTTTAAGTGAACATCTAATTTTTTTTGGTAATTGTGCCTACTCTGACAATGAGTAAGAGATTAAGCCTATGAACTGAGTACTATGTTCAGCTCTGGTGCCCCCAACATAAGGACAGGGACCTGTTGGAATGAGTCCAGAGGAGACCACAAAGATGATCAAAGGGACGGAGAACCTCTACTGTGAGGACAGGCTGAGAGAGTTGGGGTTGTTCAGCCTGGAAAAGAGAAGGCTCTGGAGCCACCTAATAGCAGCTTCCCAGTACCTAAAGGGCGCCCATAAGAAAGATGGGAAGGGACTTTTTACAAGGGCTTGTAGTGATAGGATGAGAGGTAATGGCTTTAAACTGGAAGATATTAGGAAGAAGTTCTTCACTATGAGGATGGTGAGACACTGGAACAGGCTGTCGAGGGAAGCTGTGGATGCCGCATCACTGGAAGTGTTCAAGACCAGGTTGGACAGGGCTTTGAGCAACCTGGTCTAGTGAGAGTTGTCCCTGCCCATGGCAGGGGGTTGGAATTAGATGAGCTTTATGGTCCCTTCCAACCCAAACCATTCCATGAATCAATGAACTTCAAAAAGAGATATTTTTTTGAATCCTGGTTATGTTAGACGATTGTGAACAGCAGCCCACTCAGACTGGGACACCACTGAGCAGAAATTGAACTGTAATGCTTAGGGAACTTTACCATCAATACCAACGATCTGTTTTCTGTATTTTTACATTATGATTTTGGACTTGGGTATCTCAGTCCTGCCTGAATACTGCTAAAGATGCCAAAGGTCTTTACTAGATAAGTTTCTTACTGTGCTTTTCACAGAAAACTCTTTACAAAATGCCATAACTAAATGTAGTCACTGTAAACACCGGTACCCTACAAATGAGCCCTCTTCCCAAGTAAAACCCTAGTAGAGCCCACAAAAAAAGTACTATCTCATAACTACATAAGGGTGTGGCTGATACAAGATAGGAGGTGGTTGCTATAACATTTGGGTTAAAACTACAACCTTGGTCATGGCTCCACCAGAATTTTCGATGAAGCAATTAGCATATGTTAGATATTTGACTATAAACAAAGATGCCTTTATAGTGTAAATTTTGTAGTCTAGTTATTAGATCATTACTGAGAAAAGACAAGACAGAATGTCTATCAGGATATTGCTGACAATACCACAAATAAAGAAGGAAAAGATGCAAGCTGTGTCAAAAAAATCAGCAAATAAGCAAGCAAGCACAAAACAGCTGCTATGTAAAGAAGAAAAGAAGGACAAAAGGGGAAAAAAAAAAAGATGCTTCACTGGAATCCTTTTTTTGTCCCAAAAAGCAATAGAAATTAATCATCTCAGCTGGCATGTCAGAGTTACAGACTAAAACAGGAGTCCTGCAAGTAAATACAAATGTACAAGTGAAGATCGCACTGTTAGAAAATTCTTGTAGAAATCATTCTAGCAGAGGAATAAGATCAGACATTTTCTTCCAATTGCAGCAAGCTGACAAAAGAAAGAATTAGATACCAAGTCACAGTGTGCACGAATTAATTAATATGGATTTCAAGTACATCGCCATGATAGTTGTATTAAGATGAACAATTATTGCATGGGCAAAGAATAAGCTGAAACAGATTTTTTTAATTCTGAAATTCAAGTTTTCTTATCTTTTTAGCACTTAATGAATAAATCCTGAATTTATTATTGATAATGAGATTGTGATTTCAGAAAATGACGCATTACTATCCTTATGTGATTATTCGGTATCTCTTTCACTTTGTGGTCTTTTTCAGCATTCCCCAAAAAAACCCACAAAGCCTACATATTCAAAGGAAAGGAAAATTTACTTAATGCTAATCATGACTGTGAACTTTGGTTTTTCATCAGCTACTAAATAAATGTCCTTGGCATTAGAAAATACCACAGAGAAGTGTAATGTCACAGGACATTAACAATTCCATTTTCCTTACCAATCAAGCTGACCTTATCTGCACTTAGTATTTATTTGAACATGAAAAAAATCTGAATACATAATGCATATTATAGACAAACTACTCTTGCACATCTCTCAAGTTGATGTCAAATTGACTGGTTTTTTTTACTACCTGTTGGGGCTTATTCAGCATTTGTTTAGTAGAGAACTACTGCTTAAGGTACAATTACTGATATTACATTCTTTGTATAATTCCTTGCTTTCAGAGAGACCTACAGAGCTCTCTAAATGCCTGTCATTATCTGAGGCTCTCCATAATGCAGTTCTGAAGACATTCCAATAAAAATAGCAATTGTGTAATCGTTAAAAGCAGGGATTTCTCTTCTTTTTATGGCATCCATTTGCATCTCCTGCAAATGATTTGCCATCAGTTCAGACTCGTAATTTAAGAAGTATCTTGGTTTTCACATCATAAACCAGTTTGGTTTGTTAGGTTTTTTTTTTCATTAAAGGCATATTGTTAAAAATAGTGTGAAAGGGTGTGGGGAATTTCCTGTCTCCTCCCTCCTGTCAGCACCCGTTTGCTGATTGTCATCATGTGGTGCTCTAAGAAAATCCCCAAAATGCTTCCTTATAGTAGTGAAATAATGAAATGAAATGTAATTACTATTCCCCAGTTCAGCAATGCCAAACAGTAGCTGTAAGGCGCTTGGAAAGTCTCTGGATGGAGAACAAGGAAAGCTGGGATGAGGAATTAGGATTCTTTCTGAAAAATATTTGAATCCAAGTACTTGTTTGTTTTAATGCTCAATTTCATTTTGAGACAGTGAAAAATCTTAGCAGAAGGACAGCTGTGAGAAGGAAGAGTAGTTGCTCAGTTAAGTAAAAAAAAAAGAGAAAATAATCTATTAGACTTCTGCTGTGTTCTAAGAGAGTCTATGATTTGTTCTTTTATAAAAATAAGTCACTTCTCCACTGAACGAAGAAATATTATTTGGGTTTTTTTCCCCAAGATCCATCTTTGGATCTTGAAGGACAGGCTGCATTTCTGCCTTTGAAGTTTAAGTGTGGTCAAGACTCAGAATCTGCCACCACAGGCCACTCCCTCCTGCTTCATAGTTCATTGTGCATCAAAGAATAGTGACACATCTTAGTAAAATACTTTGATTTTACTAAGTTAAACACAAGTTAAAGACAACCAAAAGCTCTAAGGAGAAAATCTGCCTCAGTCTGTATATAAATGCTGTATAATTTGCATTTTCTTTAAGGACATACCACAAATAATCATTGACAGTTACTGGCTTGAAATAGCAGGTGGTTTTATGTTCTTCCACTCAAGATACGACATTTTATTTTCAAACTTATACACAGGGCATACTGTAACTATATTCTGTTTTAACTGTAGTTATTACTTCCCCTGCAGACATTTGGCAAATGGAAGACTTAAAATGGCCCATTTAAGTGATGATAGATATGCTCAGGAACAGTGGTTTACAACTGAAAATGTGCGGGTTATGAATTAAAATTTGATACTGGCAAACTCCATCATAAAAGTCAAGCCATCACCAATTCCCTCTCAGCATCCTTGCTAGATGTAGCAAATCACTTTTTCTGCATTAAAACAAGTTGACAAGCTGCTTAAGGAGCAGAAAACTAGAGCAGAAATTAACTTAAAGACAAAACTAACATTCCCAAGGTGAGATACAAAAGCGGTGTCAACTATCAGGGCCCAGCAGTCCAGGGCTTCCTGGTGCTGTGCAGTGAAGGACTCTTCCAGTTCTTTGCTCCCAGATCGCAATATTGAGAAGTCAAGCAAGCAGGGTTCTCAGTATGCACAGAGCAGGGGTTCTTGTCTGCACTGGGATGGGTGGAAATGAGTCCAGGAGGAACTGTATCCCCTGCTTCCCAAAACCAATGGGAAAATCCCCATTGAATTACGAGAAGCAAGATGAGAGCTTGGTACCATAAATCTCTTCATCATTTCTTTATGTTAAGCCTTCAATGTTTACATCGTGAAAAACAACAAAAGATAATGGGAAGAAGTATAATACCAAAAGTATATTACTTACCTGAAGACTTGTTTCTGCCTCTTCCTCCTGAATTTCAATAAGCCAGTCTCACATCAGCTGAACTTTAATACATTTTTTTTACCACTTCTACAGCTGTACCTTGTGCAGAAGCGTGAAGACTAAGCTGGACTGCCCCTCTTTCATGACTGTTGCAGCATCTCATAGTTCTCATAACTGGCAGAAAAATGGCTACAATAAAGGCAAAAACGTTATGTCTAGTAATTGATGAATAAGGCAATAGTTAACACTTGATATATGTGGACAGCCCTATTTATATTAAAATACCAGTTCTCATTCCCTGGGGAAAATGCTGCATTGATACCTCAGTGATGAAGAACATTTTCTTACTAAAGCTGATGATGAGCAGCCTCTTATGCTGACACTATTTCACTCTCCTGGGCAGTGGAACTCACCAGAACAAGCCTAACCAGACCAAAGTTATTTTCCCGGAAGAAGAGCTGTAAGAAAATTTGCAAATATTTCTGCTCTAGCAGGGTGGTTGGACTTGATGATCTCCAGATATCCCTCCCAGTCCCTACCATTCTGTGATTCTATGATTCCTATGAAAAAAATTGCAATGGTATCAGCTATTATCTTTTACATAAAATTAAAATCTAAAAGCAGGTTCCACGTGGAGTCTGTCTATGGAAGTCTGTCACTCCAATCAGAAGTAAAAAATATCTTTGGTTCTGTGAGCAGAAGTATTGATATGTGCGAACACAATTTGTGTTCACAAGAATTTGTGATCCATGGCACCATGGATCTACATTTACAGAAATAGATCCTTCAGAGTTTAAACTCTTTGATAGTCAAAAGGAATTTCCCTCCTAAGAATCAAATTTCAGATTGCAGTAATGGTGAGGTGCATCGTCACAAGTCATTTACAAGACAGGGACTTTGCATGGTGAGTTCCCAATACCACAGTTTCTTATAGAAAATATCACTCTGTACAACAGTTTTAAGAAGTGCTTCTGATGGCTGAGAACCTGAAGAAGATCACTGATGTTTCCAGAGCAGCTTAGCAGCTTTCCTGTCCTTTTCCAGATTAGTTCATGTGAACAGGCTAGGGTGGCACTGACTTCCAATTCCACTGAGCAAAGTCTTGAATCTGTCATGAATCACAAATTCATTGTAAAACAAACATTTAGGGCATAGGGGAAATTGGAGAATAACTGGCAAAAAAATGATTATGCAAAAGCTGTAGAGAATTTACCATCTGCTTTGTTTTCTATCCAGGTACTTCTGGGCTCTGAACAAGCTTTTGTGTCTTGGAAATTCACCAGTTTTATAGCCGTCTGAAAAAACTCCTTGTTGCTATGGCAATACCATTCTTTCACGATGAATCTTTCTTGAAGGTAGAGGACATTGGCAAGTTTAAATGTAAATCTAATTTCTTTTTTTGATGGTGTGACAGACAAAAAGTTGCTGGACCGGGGAGAATTCCTCACCCCTAAACCAAACGTTACTATTACCCTCTTCATTTGAAGAGCATAAAGCATCTATGCAATAGCTTTGTTAGCCATCCACAAAATGCATCCATAATCCCCTGAAACTCATGCGATGGTGCCACCAGTGATGTTTGTGAATGAGTTGCAATGTTCTCAACGTTGCCTTTCTGCCTGGAGGCCTGTTTTAATGAAGCAGAAAGTTGAGAGAGATCAATAATGATCTCCCCTTCCAAAGAGCCCGTTAGTGCAATCTTTGTAAAGGTGATAGGTAAGGAAATTAGATGTCTGGGAAAACTGGTGACATCCTTGTCAGGTTGACACAAAAGAGGGTGTCGTCTTGGTTTATGGCAATCCACAGCAGGTGGAAGCTACTTGCAGATATAAGCGAAGTAAAGAAGGCTGAAGAGTGTGTCAGAAGAACGGGATAGCAAAGCTTACTCTCTTTTTTCTCCCCTCTTTTTTTTTCTTTTCTCCTCTCCTCTTTTTTTCACCGTGCACTCTGCTCGCATACCAACACACCTCCAGCTAAAAGTACCTCAGATCTGACTCACAAGATGAGCAGCACAACAGACAGACAGACACAGTAACGCTTCACCTCCTCCATCCCACTCAGAGCCCTCCTATAAATACAACCTGATGGCTCCTGAAGCTGCTATCGACCCTGCTTGTGGAGAGTGGAAAATAAAATGAAGCCACCCCTTCAGCATTAAGACCTAATTTATCCTTCTGCAACTCAGACATGTGCGGTGATTTACAGCCAGATTCATCCCAACCCCTAAAATGCACTTAACAAAACAAACAGGCTCAGCGACTACTCAAAAAAATTAAAACACAGCTCTGTGTAAGCCTGGCAAATCTGTCTATTGACCTTAAAAGTTTCTTCAAAGGGCAATACTGAATAAAACTGATTCCAAAATCAAAACATGAAAAAACCCCCCCACAATTTAGAGTACCAATGAGATCTTTTGGTTCTCTAATAAGTTGATGCCAGGAGCTGAAAATAGTTTGGCTGATTGCTTTTCAGTGTGGGTAGCATCTTAGAGATATAGGTGATGTCTTAAATCACTTGTGTGCTTTGGCTGTCATTATTGAGAATATTTGAAATATACTGAAATCTTTAACTTACTGACTACATATTTGATTCAAAGTTTTATTTTTGAAGCCTGAACCAACTGCAGTTCCAAAGCATCTCTACTGATGTCACTAGCATTACAGCTAAACTGCTTTACACCAGTCAATCAGTAGTTCGGTTCATCATTATTTTTTCCTCTCTTAAGTTCCATACTCATCTTACTCTGTTCTTCTGATGTTGTCATATTTTACAGCCTTTGCAGGATATGAAATTCATTTAGTGTTGCGGCCACCTGCTGCCAGTGCTCTGCTTGTGCCATGTGCTATCAATAGGCAGCCTGAAAAGAGACTTTTCTACCAGTGACTGACAGCAGGACACTTGGCAGTAGGCAGAGAGATGGTGTTTAATGCATCTTGTCTTATTTCTAATGGTGAGGAGAACAAATTGCAATAGCTTGTAATCCCCTGCCTGAATGTACAGACTTGCATCATAAACCTTTGGTCAATGAATCCATCATAAAAGCCAGGTTATCCCTTAGTAAATTAGTATTTTGCTAAGTCTAGAAGGGGCTCTGGTAGGAAACAGTGGTTCAAAGCAGCATTAAATATACTGCAGACTTTTTATCCTAAGGCCAAGTCAGTGACTGTACTTGTTAAGATTGTATTAGAATGGTAAAATGTGATTAAAATAGACTTATTGCCTTTCTAAAGTCTTGAGATGCAAATACTCCTGCTTTTAAAAACATGAATTCATCTTTTCCATACAGGTTGCACACCTTTACAAAGTATTATCAGAATCTCTAGAATTCACTTATGATGTTTGGGGGTTTTTTTTATCTTCCAATGTCTGTCTTACTATTCTGAAGCAAGACAGTTGAAAATACGCTTCAGGGAAGGCTGAGAAGAGAATGGAGCCACAGCTGATTTCTGCCACAGGACCAGAATTTGACACCAGGAATCATTTCATTTCTCCCAGAATTTTAGTGAGGAGCTCACAGGTAAAGTTTGTATACACAGCAACCCTGCACATCAGATCGTAACTGCACATGTGGCCAAAATCGCTTCATAGGGACCAAATCCTTTGCTTGAGATGTTCTGGGTATCTACAGCTTCCCTGTACAAGCTGGAGCCGAGCAAATGCAGCACAGTGGTCAACGACTGAGATCTCCAGCCACTACCCACCTGGTCCCAAGGCTGAAGGGTGCCTGCAGAGCACCAAACACATCCATGCTATGCATCAGGAAATGCTCATCTAAGGACTGATTTTGCCTGTATTGAAGACAACGACAAAACTTTTTCTTGAATGACGATGGCTTCCAAGATGTGGGATCAAGCTTTAGACAATTTGATTCCAGATGCTTCTTGGTTTGTTTCTTTAACAGCAGATTCAACAGAAGTGTCTACATGATCAGTGTCTCTCTGAAGGTCCTAGATGATTGTTTTGGCAGGTATCCTTAATGTACTTTAAAAGAAAATATTTTTTTAGAGTTACTTGCTATATTGATTTGGGTTGCTACCACATGAAAAAGACTTTAAAATAATAATCTACTCCAGTTTATGCCAGTAGCAGGGAATCCACACCTTTGATAAACAGGACAGACAACAGGAGATACCATCATCTCAAATCTTGCTTTAAATGCTTGTCCCTCTAACCTGCATTGCCCCATTTCATGAACGAGAGCAGCACCAAAAATGGTGAAGAGCCTGGTGGAGATCCACGGCCGGCTGCACAGCGCTCAGTGTCGCAGGAACAGAACTTGTCTCCAAGGCAGGGACGTGCCAGTAAGAGTGAAAGCAGAGCTTTGCTATTAAGCCCTGGTCGTTGTAACACAGTTTATTCCACTCTTACCCCTCCCAATGATTGAAACCAATTAAATGATTGAAACCACAAAAGAGACTTATCTTCAAAGCACTACATTTGTCTGCAAAAATTAGATAAAACAGTACTGACTTTTCTGAAGTTTTATTACTCTGTATCTTTAGCTCTTATGTAAGGAACTTGTCTACATCTTTTGGGAGCGTTATCTCTGACCTACAACGGGACTTGGTGTTTATCAGCCTTCTGAAGTAAACTTCTGTATCTGAGTGGGTGTCAGATCTAATCACACGTATTTATGGCTTTCTTACAAATATCACTTGGCTTAAAGGAACATATTCTTTTAAATGCCCCACTCACAGACACAATGAAAATTGTTTCACGGCTAAGAGAAAGTTTCTTCCCTCCTGAGAAACAAGTTCAATGATCGACTTGTTTCTCTGATTTGAGCAGCAAATGCTGTATGTACAAATATATCATTCTTTCTTACACAAAATACTAAGCCCTCAGCAACCTGGTCTAGTGGGAGATGTTCCTGCTCACAGCAGGGGGCTGGAACTAGATGACCTTTAAGGTCACTTCCAACTCAAGCCATTCTGTGATTATTTTAATGATTGTGAAGTACTCCATTGCAAATAGAGTGGCAAATATGAACCTGGATTTTCAATTGTATAATGCCTTCATCCAGAATTTTTAAGTCAAGATGACTGAAGGTACTGGTATAAATCAGACTGATATTTAAAGAATAAGAACTTTTGCACTGACACTTGGAAGGCAAAGTTAAACTTTCCTTTAGAAATGCTAGTTTCAGGCATTGACTTAGAAGTGCACTTCAAAATAATCACCAACACCCACAAACCCTTTTCCTCTGTTCAAAGAACTGCCACAGCATATTTGTTTTCTTTTATGGGAATCTCACTTACCACTGGACAAGCACTACACAAAGAAATAGGATGTCTCTAATGTGTTAGAGTATAAACTTCAGTCACATCAGGGAGCTGAAGGCAGGGATTTTAAAAGCATCTCACTTCAGCTCTTTCGAGAATCCTGCACCAAACCCATAATTCTGTTTATCACCTGCTCTGTCCTAAAGGCATCATCTGAAAAGGAATAAAACCAATGGGACTCTTCCCATTTACTTTAATGGGCTTTGGATCAGTGCCCAATAACGTTAAGTTTCAGAGACAGATATATATTTAATTCAGTCAAGTTTTCCAGAACAGCTTCTGTTGAGATCAATAGCGAACTTACTGGTCTTCTGGGGAAAGAGATGAGGCCCACGCTCACCACTCTGCTCTACTGCTGAAAGCTTAAGCAAAAGTAACGTGGATTTAGGCAGCGGTAATACCAAACCCAGTTTTAAATATTTAGCGTTCTTCTGCTAATAGCTGCCACTAACTCCTGTGGCAACACTGTCTCATGTGAATAACCAGTGCTAATACATTAACTGTTCCCAAAAGCCATTTAAAGGCTTAACAAGTATGACTACCTGCAAAACAGTATCACGCCTCCCCACTGTTCGGTTTTCAAGTCGGTTTGCCTACAGAAATAAAGACTGAACAAGGACATAGCCAAGCTTATTGTAAAAATCAATCTGATTGATGCACCAAGGCCCACAGCAGGCATGTACCAGCTTTATACTGAGAGGTTGCTGTCCTGAACTGATCAGCATTAGCTGGTCCTGCTGGGGCTGCCTTCAGTAAGAAATCAATGGAGGGAACAACGTTTTGGTTTAATGGTGATGATGAGACCTTAAGAAATACTCACATCTGTTCCATTTTACCTGATGTTTTTGTTTACCTTGCAATCACTTTTGAAGCAGAGTTCAGAGCTCTGTATTTGAAACCCATGTATTTCACAGGGCTCATGGTGATCTTGTCCTGCATGGCTCCATGAGGAATTGCTCTGTGCCATGGTTTTAAATTAGAGAAGAGTAGATTTAGATAGGATGTCAGGAGCAAGTTCTTTACCATGAGAGTAGTGGAACAATGGAACAGGTTGCCCAGAGAGGTAGTCGAGGCCCTATCCCTGGAGGTATTCAAGGTCAGGCTTGACAAGGCTCTGAGCAACCTGATCTAGTTGAGGATGTCTCTGCTCACTGGAGGGGGATTGGACTAGATGACCTTTAGAGAACCCTTCCAACCCAAAACATTCTATGATTCTATGATTCTTTCCTTTCTTCCCATAGGAAATCAGAAGCAACTTCTTCAATCCTCTTCAGTCAGCACGAGGGCTGCCGTTCAGCCCAGCCTTTATCTAGAGCACGCTACACAAATGCAAAAGCAATTCCTCAATCTATCACCAGCTGAACAGGCGAACGTGAACAAAACAGCTTTAGTCTAAAAGCAATCTAGTCTAAACCAGAGAAATATTGTGACATTAAGAGCATTGGAAATATATGATAGAGCATCTAGAAAGCTTTTAATCTGGATGAGTCGGAGATAAGGCTATTGTCCCTCGTGGAGGGCGTCACAAGCACGTTGCAGCTCAGTAATGTATTATCCAGTCTGCCTGTGCTGTATCTATACCAAGAGCATTATTCGTGGCCATTTTACAAACATTCATTGTCACTCTGTGCATTTTAAATCCGAGGTTGCTCAAGTGTTGAGAGAAGAGAATGCCATGAATAATGTTTTAGAAACTTCTGAGATTGACCTAAAAAGCTTTTCTGTAAATAAAGGTGACATTAGGTTAAAGTCCAATATATTGCTATCTCCTAGGACTCGAAGCAGTTATTGTGGGAGAGCAGGAATCTTTTTTGTTCAAGAGTATAGAGGTTTAATTTCAAGCCTTCAGGACAGAAATAAACAAGTCCAAGTCACTGGTACAAGCAAAGCTGTTGCCCATTTGCACCTCAGAGCTGCATAGCTCAGGTCTGGGGCAGATGTGCAACAATTGCTTTCCATTTTGGGGAGGCAAGAAAGGGCATCGCTACAGCAGATCGGTTTTTAAAAATTGGTCTCTGCTTGAAACTCCTCAGGTTTGAAATTAAGTTTAACGGATATGGAGAAGAAAATGTTTTGTGTGAGTATCAGGCAGTCAAAAGGGAAAGTACCCTCTGCTCCTGCTGGGCTGGCAGATACATCTTTCTGTCACCCTTCATAATAATCATCTCTCTGCCTTTTCACACCCTCTGACCATGCAACAATCACCCAAAGCCCACCTCCTGCTATCCTGCAGCTGAGAGACTCCCGTTGATCTTTGCCATGCCCTTTTACAAACCTACCTACAGACTCATGTGTGAGAACTGCTTGTTTCATTCCACTAAGCCATTTGATTATTTTAATTATCTCACTTAGAATTAGAGTTTCTCAGGGCAAGGGTAATTTTTCAATGTTTGGAAGGCATCAAGCTTCCAGCGTGCATGTAATTGAGGTCCTAAAGTCATTAAGGCAGTAATACCGGAGAGCTGTAAAAATTCTCAGAGAAAACACAGAAAATATAAGATATGGTTCTGGGGAAAAAAAACCAAACAAACAACAACAAACCAACAAAAAAATCCAATGAAACAAAAAAAAAAACAAAACACGAAAGAGAATAAAAATAAATTTGAAAACAAAACCAATCAAAATTTAGTGTTTTGCTCTTCAGGTCCTTGGCTTACTTAACTGCCCTAGCTTGCTTCATTTCATGAAGTTGTCCATTGATTCTTGTATCCCTGTGCTAAAATGTTTCTGAATTAATGAACACATTTGATATTGCCTGTTATTGTGTTACTATGCAACTATGTTCTTGTAGGAGAAGATTTAATTTATTTTAAAATTTAGATGATACTGGAAGAAAACAAGTTTTGACCTTGTAAACAACTACACACTTGAGATTTTTTTTTTTTTAAAGCATATGTAAGCCTGAATAGTCCTACTAAATTTAGTGCGACTGACATCTCAAATCTTTGCAGAATTTGATCTGGAAAATTACACATGCAAATTATTCCACAACAGGATATTTTGCCGATTGACTTAAACTTCAGGATGAGCCAAAATACTAATATTATTTCAGTAAGATATGTAAATTGGTTCAAATAAAGTCCATGTACTAGTGAGAAGGGTTTTTTCCAGTAGAAATGATAAGACAAACACTCAAGCATACACTGCAGAGAGCAGAATTTCCTGAGCAGAAGCTGCATCTCAGGCTGCAAACCAGTTCTGTGTTTTCTTCCTATAATCTGACCTTGCTCCTTAATGAATAGCAAGGCTCCCAGTAGAAAAAGAATTAGGGCTTGAGTTTTTAGAAAAAACATCTCTTAAAACATTTCTGTCAGTTTAGGCAAGCACTTGAATTATCAATTACTCTCCCCAAATTTATCCAGAACGAGTAGTAAGCTGGAAAACGTGGGAAATTCGGTTGCCTTCAGAGATTTCTTGCCCTTCAGATTCAAAAAGGAGATGGGTAAAACAATATCAGAATATTGTGGGGTTCTTTTTCATATCCAAAGACAATTTTTTTTTTTTTTTAGTCCAAGGGAAAAAGTGGCATGATTGCCGTGATTAATGTTTTGACACCACCTAATCCAATCAAGCATCCAAATCAGCTGGTAATTGTGATTTGCATATGGCCTCGTAAGAACAATGGGATGTCTGGTAGAACTGTGAGATCAAGTTCAGGGTCAGTACTTACTTAGTCTGAATTAATGAATATCAAACCCTGGGGACAGCACAAGTTTAGGAAGAAAATCCTTGCAAACATCAGATTGTTCTCTGCCCTCACACTTGCATTTCTCTATTTAGGGTTAGAATAGGAAACTCTTACAGAAAACCTTAAATTTGGAAGAGAGTAAATAACTGAGAAATAATTTCACTGAACCCAAAGTACTTGGTTTAAATCAGATCAGGATTTGATCGCTCTGAGTTTTAAAACGCTTCAAGAACATCTGAATGCCTGGGAGCTTCAGCTGGACTTCAGCCAGAGAAGTTATTCAAAGCAGATTAAACACCTTATTGATTTCAGTTACTTTGATGAAAAACACAAAACAAGCTAGAGAGCTAGGGTCCTAGGTAAGACCTAAGAGATATATAAGGACAAGATTCCAAATACAAGCCGAAAATGTTGCCCCTAAGAAGAAAGAGCACCCTGCAAAAACTAATAGCGTATACTGAAGGCAGTGTCACTCTCTCTGTAGCATTCGTTATAAACACCTTTGTAAGAAGGTTTATTTTTCTTCCAGCTTTGCTTGATTCTTATTTCTTTTTATTGTGCCTTCTCTGCACGCCCACTCGCCAAGTTGCCTTTCTTTTTGTTCACGATCATGAATGTCCTTGGGGAACAGGCTCTTCTCATCAAATACTGCTTTCAAGGCTACAAGACGGGAGTGAATTCCACAGCAAAATCCATTATACATTTGGTGAGATACGCTGTGAAAATCAGGCTTCTGGAAAATATGAAAGAGGCAGACCTCAAGCACTCTACTTCATGGAGAACAACACTGAATTTTCCGCTTCCAGTTCTGCTGACAAGTTCAGCTTTTCAGTAATTTTTCTCTGAACAAGGGTACTGAGGCTTGTTCCATCCTGAGGACCGTGCTGTGCCCATCCCTCCCTTGCACTCATTGAGTTCATTGGCCAGGTTGAATAAATCTGATGGAAGAGTGAAGATCTCAGAGAACTTAATTCCTATAAAAGAGGAAAACAAATGGACTGGATGGAGGAGAAAAAGCCTTTCTCATGGACAAGTATAGCAAGGTAAATTCAGTGCCTATAAAAAAGCAGGAGAGGGCAGCCCTTCTTTGGGAATGCCCCTGCTCCTGGGAAATCCACAGCCAGAGCGAACACTTTGTTGGGCACTGAAGTCAAACCCGACCAATCTCAAGGGAGAAATCCTTGGAAATTAAGGAATCCTTACCTGCTGCTTTTTTAACAGTTTATGATATTTTATTTCTTCCCCACTTAAAACTCTGTATTAAAAATTAGCTGTAGATCCTGAAATACCAAAGGGAGAAGTCTCCCTCCCTGTACGTGCTGCCCATACCAAAACCCTTCCAGTGTCAAGCAAAATTTTTTCTTTTTACTGAAATTTTCACAAAGCAGTTAATCCCCTGATCAACTCAGGGAGATTAGACTGGCTTTTTTTTTTTTTTCTTCTCCAGATCTCCAGTCCTTTAATTTATTATATCTTCTACCCTGCCATTAAGGACTAAAAAAAAAAAAAAATCAAATTATCCTCTACTGAAACAAGAGCATTAAAACTGTTCACTGAACACCTGCATGACTGAGCAGGTTTACCCTGCAACCATTTATTTCCATATATACAGCAGGCTGATCTTCAGGGATTCCTCCAGTCCCAGATTAAGGACAAGTTTCTTTCTTCTCATGTGCAAATAGCCCTCCCACTAAAGTCAGACTACTTCATGAATAAGAATTAAATGATATTCACTCAGCTGTTACTATGACACCTGATAGTATCTCATTTGAGCAGCGTAAGCTGGAAGCCTGTAGGATTTTCTTTGGGAAAAAGGCCTGAGGAATTAACTTGTTAAGACTTTCATTTGTTCTTATATTGTTAACAAGACAATGAGCGTTCACCCATCAGAACATGGATGAGCTGTAGAGATCAAAATTGCTGCAGCCATTTAAGCTGAAAGTTCACTTGCATTTACCAAGCCACGAATCTGGTAGGCAAAGACTGAATTTTATTCCCAAGTGATTTTTAACACTGTAGAGACCATTAAAATAATACAATCAAAGGTACAAAACACTGAGCCATGCTCATTACTGCACAGGCAGGGAATGGTACCCTTTGTGCAGAGCAGGAAACCAAGCAGCAAAAAAATTCAAGACAAGTTTTTGCCCGAACTGCAGAATCTCACCTTACAGCTCTAATTACAGGTACTTAGATATTGGGAAAGCTACAGAAGTTTATCTACTGATTTCAATAAGCTTAGGATGAAACTTGCATTGA
This sequence comes from Baryphthengus martii, assembly GCA_013396935.1. Taxonomy (NCBI): domain Eukaryota; kingdom Metazoa; phylum Chordata; class Aves; order Coraciiformes; family Momotidae; genus Baryphthengus; species Baryphthengus martii. The sequence continues at coordinate 32,956 of VWZK01008231.1, forward strand.
TTTAAAGGATTAGAAATTTAGAAACACAAGCTGCATTTCTGGCTTCAGTTAATTAAAAGGTATATTAAACTCAAAAAAAAAAAAAAGCTCATTAATACATTACCAGGGCTTAATACTTAATTTCAGATAAAAGAAAAAGCAATTTAAACACACACTTAAACGCAAACAGTTTTGACTAGCGATTGTTAAAGTTAGCTGCGAAAAGAATCTGATACCAACGTGAGGACACCCTGATCCAAAGGCAGCAGAGTGCTGCTCTTGGCTTTAGTGAGAGACAGTTCAAAGCCTCAAACGACACATCAGCTCACAGTGCCTATGTGTGCAGCACAGCTATTGCCAGAAGAATCTCAATAATCAGCGTGCTCGAGGCAGGGCTGCGTCCACACTACATTAAAAATCCTCCATGGCACAAACCAGGCGGACGCGACAGAGCTTTTCTTCTATTAACAATCCAGCTGTTTCCTCTCTCTGTAGTGATCACTGAGAAGCTAAGTCCACTTAGAAATAAAATACAGATTGAGTAACAGCTGTGCTTATTCTGTTTGGTAATGGTGGTATTCACACAGAGCTGTTACACTTCATTCAAGTGTTGCTTTTAAAATTGCACTGCCCACACTATTTTTATGGCATTATCCCTCAGTTATCTCTCATTCTCAGCAACTCACTGTAACGTGGAAGTGCAGGACTTGTTCTTCTTTTGCTTGATGAGGATGAATTTTGGATAGTTAACACCAAAATAGCGGGAAACTTCCAAAACACTGGAATCATCTGTATTAAAGCACAGAATTGTACACCTTGCCTTTCACAGGAAAAGCAGAGAGAGGTAGGGAGAGACACAAAGCCAGAGACACACTGCTAATGAAATCCTCACTTAGAAATAAGATCTTGGTCAGATGAAAACAGGCATCTGATGGAAAAAAAAAAAAAATTAAAGCCCAAATGACAATTAATTCAGCTTCAAAGTATTTAACGTAGAGATTGCACATTGGGCCTTGCTGACTCAGCGGCCAAGTGTCTCGCACAATCAGATTCTTTCACCTCATTTCTCTCTGTAGGCTTAGCTATTAACCTTTGCAATCCATCTCACCCAAAGCTGATAGTGCCTCACACAAGAGCACCCAATCCTGACCTTCAAAGAGCTGATATTTTTATCTACAAATCATGATCAATTGAATGCTGTAACAGGCATGATGATAAGTGCCATGTGTCTTTCACACCATAGCCAGTTTGGTAGCTATGGTGTTTTCAGAGGAGGTTTTCTGAAAAATAGGGAGAAACTGCAAAGCCAATTCCAAAGCCATCAGAAAGTCTTATCAAGGACGCAAATTCTCTAATGAATGCACAAGTCAACTTCTTTAATGAATCAAATTAAGCAGTTATCCAAACCTTGCCGAGAGCCAGCATGACACAAATAGTGGGAAGGTGTCTCTGAACCAAGATAACACCTAGATAGCAAATACCTATTTAATGAGATTGATACCACTGGCATTTCACGGGGACTTCATTTGCTTGTTTAGCAGAAACAGGTAAAGCAGAATGGAGTCTAAAGGTGCCTGGTAAAGACAGGCTACGGAAGTAATTAGGTCTCACCAGCCTCCTTTTTTAGTACTGTGTTTACTTTCAAAACATTTCCAACTTTGTTCCATTTCATCAAAAAATTCTTTTTAATGAGCAATTAAGCCATCACCAGGCACTTACACGTTCAGCCTTGGTCAGGGAAATGAGGAGTTGTCTAATGCTGCTGGGTTTTGACTGTAACTACGCTAGGGAGAAAATTATTTCTCAAGTTAGCTGAAGCAGCCTCTCGTTCAGCTTTCATGTCTGCAGTCATTTGACAGTTGAGTGAAGCTTATGTTTTCCAAATGGACTGAGGGAAGTCTCTCATCTTATTAAACATCATACCTGGGCAGAAGTCATGTGGTAAAATATCCAAGTATCTCCTCTCATACTCTTGGGTGTGTATTTTTAAAATCTGCTCACAAATTAAAATCCTTTTTCTTTAGTCAAACACATTCTTAGAAGTCAGTATTTCAGACTCATTTTCTCAATTAACCTGTAAGGCCTGATCCAGTGCCTGATGAAAGAAGTTCTGATTTTCCCAATCAAATTCAGTGGGTTCTGGAACATGCACTTACAAAAGTAAGAAGTTATTGAGATAGGATTATATGTCTTACAACTTACTTGAAGCCTCAAATCAGCTGCTAAGCAATAAATCTTGGAGTTCTCTATTACCTTAATCTCACTTTAGTACAGATGGTAAAAGCTAGTGACCTTTATTTTTTGCCTTTCTGTGCTGAGAGCTGGAGTAATGAGAATATAATGAAGGTCTACTTATTTTCCAACAGGCTGGGAAGGCTCTGGATTTCAGAGCACCACTCCTCTGTCTGTTCCCTAAAGTATTTCTCAGGGAGAAGAACAAAGTCAGACTCATTTGTGCCACAATCTCCTTGAGGGATCCGATATTCAGTGACCTAAACACACCTTCAAAATCCAGGTCTACTGAAAAAAATGAATGCAATTGTGCTTCTATAAGTTAACTTTTCTCATCTAATCTTCATAATATTGCTCTCCCAGGCAGACAAAATAGTTACAGGCAAGAAGTATTCAAGACCTCTAAACAATTTTGCAGAATAAAAACATGATTATTTTTTGCTCTTTAAGATACAGTCAATTCTTTACTATCTTGTAGGGGAAATAAAAAGTTCCCTTTCTTTCTTAAAACCGGCTTCCACTTAATGAAAAAGCCAGAACTCTACCTACTCCAGATGGGATCCTTCCTGAATGAGATCATAGAATCACCTAGATTGGAAAAAGACTTTCAAGATCATCGAGCCTAACCATCAACCCTACTCTACACATCCACTGCTAAACCGTGTCCCTAAGCACCACAGCTACACGACTTTCAAACACGACCAGGGATGCAGGCAGCTAGTACAGTAAGTGCTGGGAAATTGAGCCAGCCTCATGAAGATAACTAATAGTGTTAATTACTGCTTCGTTTTGTGAAAACAAGCCCATACCGAGAAAAATTCAGGTGCTGCGTTTCATTGGTTGATGAAATATTTAGATGTTATTTGAAACAATCGCACTAAGAGAGTCGGCTGGGAATCAGTTTGGGCCCCTCTCAAAAGCAAAAATATCTGTGAAAGAAAGTGTAAAAATGCTAGCTGAAATCAATCTGTATCTGCCCAAAAGTCCCATCACTCCTGGCCTCCCCAAACACAGCAAACGGAATACACGCAGCTCCCTCAAGGTCAAGCTCACAGGAGGAATCCGTACCTATTGATCCGGGAAGCAGTTATCCACCGTTTGCTCGCCAGTGGCTACACCGGGACCTTCGGTCTTTTTCTTGGCTATAGAACTGCGAGGTTCACCTGTATCTGAAAAGCATTTGCAGGGGGATATTTGTTACACATGCACACATTTTATGTGCTTATTTCACAATAGCTATATATGCATGTAAATGTGGCATGAAGCTGATCTTTGGGGAAGAACGCAGAATAAAAGTTTTGTTGCTTGCCAACTACATCGTAAGCTTTAAGCAGCAGCAAGAATAGTTACCTAGTGTTCTGCTTTTAGATAGATATCTTTTATAACAAGGCTGAAGACTGAGGTTTGAAACTATAACTGTCCTTTGATGGGAAGGCTTTAATTCTTTTTCTTTTTTTTTTTTTTAATCCACTCTGAAAAGGCAAATTAAAAAAACAACTCCAGAATATTCTGTGTTTAGATATAACAAAGGAAATTATATCAAAATAACTGATTACCACTTCACTGCCTCATGTTGGTTTGGCATTTAAAATTTTCTCTCCTCTGTGAATTTTTTCCCTAGAAAAATAAAATGCTTTTTGGGCTAAAGTAGGAACAGAAAATCCAGAGGGTAGCATGTGCTCTGTCCTTACACTGAGATGGGCCACCTCTTCCAGAAACAACCACTGTTCCCACAATAGGGTGAAGGGATGGGGCATATAAATGTGCTTGCAAGTCTCTACAGCTTCTGTTTCAAGGGAGCATAAGCAATAGAACTTCTTGTAGGAATTTATGGCCAGATCTAAATCCCTTTAAATCCAAGAGAAAGTTTCTTCATGTTTTTCGAGGGCTCTCGATCAGGTAAAGAGCCCCTTGCAAATCACATGTGAAATGACCTACTCATACAGATATGAGAGATGTTTAGCAAGTGAGCCAGAGGTTCCACTTACATAATAAAGCTCCCAATCATCTTTTTCAAATGAAATTTTAATTATGTAAAAATTAGTAACTCATCTAGAGGTTTATACATTACCATAAATGTTTTAAAAAAAAAAAAATCTAGTCTAAGAAATACCTCACGTCGCTGCCGAATTGGAAACTAGGACATGTTGGTGTGATCCCAAAGCAGTTTTTACTAAAAGCACTATTTCTGAGGAATCTGGCTCTAACAAAAGACAGACTCCCTCATGAGGCCACTTTCTAGTAAAATATTTACAAGAACACCCAAAAGCCACTTTCTTTTTCATGCGCTTGTAAAAATGTACCAGAAATGGAGCAACTTGATCTATTTATCTCTAGGCACTTCTAAAACTCAGAGAAAAAAACCCAACTCCTCTGCCATCCCCTCCCCAAAGCACCCATTGGGCTGGAAGGTGGAAGAAAAGGCTGGTACCTCTCCATGCTGGTTATCACAGTTGGAAGGAAAAAAATGGCAATGTCTCAGAAAAAAAATGAACACCTCACAAAATGGCGCTTCTTGAGCCATTTGCTATTTTCCTATCAGAATAATAACATCTATAGTGTTGGGCCCAGTTCAGGTCTGATTTTGAACTGAGTGAAGTCTAGGGGGAATGCTCTGAAATGAGATTCTAGATGTAAAGTATATTAAAAATGGTTTTCACTCAGTGTTCTGTTTATCTGCTTCTCTATCTTTAACAAATACTTTATCCCATACAGAAATAACCTCACATATAACAAAATTACCTGCAATTCTAATTCACTTTGGTGATTCGGGTGGTATTGCTAAGATTAAATTTATGAATGTTACCTAAAAAGTGTTTTCGTACTGCAGCGTTTCAAGATTTTACGTTCAGAAAACGTAATGCAAGGAAGTACTTTAGTTCAATTGCATTTTACTCTGCTTGTATTGTGTATAGTCCTACAGAAGGTTACTGAAGAATGAAATGCTTAAAAGCATCCCAAAGATAATCCATCAGATTGTCAGCAGCACTAAATATTATCTTTTGTAACAGCAAATAACAAACCACGTGTCATTTTTGTGAAAATAGAGTCCATAAATGCAATAATAAAACCGTATACGCTGTATTAGCAAACAGGCATCACGCTGTACTGTCCCCTGTCTGTTTGAAGGAAACACTTTCTAGCAAGTAGACACATCCAGGCAGTGCCGGGAAATTCCATTTGCTCTTTGCCTACTGCATGAATCCATATTCCTAACTGGAGGATGCGGAAAGCCAAGCATGAAAAACTTGAAAAGCACATGAATTTAAATATAATGAATTAATGAATTAAAATATAATTTGTTACCTTAACAAACAAAAGGTTCCCATTGAAGACAATTTTAATCTTTTATTTTAACATAAAATCTTGAAGGTTTCCAACATTCTCCAAAAATTTACACCTGATACATCCTATATTATTTGGCTTTTTATCCAATTTTGACATAATAGCTCAAAGTCTACCACTGCATAAACCCACCTCTTAGAATTTACTTAAAAGTAAATTAATGCTTACCCTCCATATCAAAATTAGGAGATTCCTCTTGGAAAAAAGGAGATGCTTTTCTTTGCCTCTTCATCTTCATCAGCCTTTTTTCTTGTACTTGTGTTTCTTACAACATCTTTCCTGTGAAAGGCAAGAAGATTTTCATCTTGCTGTTTTTCCTTCTTAAAAGTACAGAGCAAAGAGTTGCTTGAAGCTTGAATAATCTCTTGTAGCCTTCAGATAAAATAGGCAGGCTCTCCCATATATAAATATATCAGTTGTCATTCTTTTCCTGAAAGAAAAAAAAAAAAAGAGACCAAGAAAGCAAGCACATAGCTCACATATGTCCCTTGAGACATCTGTAGAGCTACAGTATTTATTTCTACCATGGCAGTTCTTAAGAGTGTTGTTTTTAAAAGTCAGAATAACTACTGTCCCACAGCTACTTTTTACTTATATTTCCCATTTCTACCCAGATACTGCCTAAAAGCTGTTCCTGAAATATTCCAGCCTTCCATAGAAAGAGCTGGAACAGCTCAACAGAAAGAGACCCTGAGCATCGCTCCAGTAACACAGAACGGTGTGTGAAGAAAAACTACCAATGAGGTCACCCCTTACGAAAATGGGAAGCAACTGGGCTGCATTTTTGCTGTTAAAAGAAATATGTTGATGGATGCAAGTGCTCTCCCTGTCACTAAGAGCAACATTGCAGAGAGAATGGATCATCACTCTGCACACAGGTCTCCGAGGGCATGTCACAACCGGCACATCCGAGACATCCTGGGCAGGAGATGGGGCTGGGTACATTCTTACTGGGACCTAGGCAATGGTCCTGGTCAATAAAGAAAATACCCAGGTACCTGAACACAGACAGGAGTCTGAAAGCTTCACAAGGACCATTGCTTACTGCTTGTGATCTTGGCCCTGGAGGATTCATAAGGAAAAGTTTCCTGCAAATCTCTTTTTGTGGTGGGTGGGAGAAGTAGTTTTTCTTTAGCTGCCTCGTTGAATCATAGAATGGTTTGGGTTGGAAGGGACCTTAAAGATCATCTAGTTCCAATCCCCCTGCTGTGGGCAAGGACACCTCCCACTAGACCAGGTTGCTCAAAGTCCCATCCAACCTGGCCTTGAACACATCCAGGAAGGGGACATCAGCAACCTCTCTAGGCAGCCTGGACCAGTGCCTCACCACCCTCATAGTGAAGAGTTGAACACTCACACAGAATGGCTATGGTTGGAGAAGACATGAAGTTTGACACTTCGCTCCATTTTTTTCCTTTGCTAATAAATAAATAAATAAAGTCACAAGTGAAACTCAATTCTTTTGCACTCATCCTATCAAATTAGAGAACAAAAAGTAAAGTGGACTGATTTCCTTGCAGACTACCTATATATTCTATTCCTTCTCCTGCCTGACCTATTAGGAGATACTGACCGGCTTTATCAGTAGCCACGATAATGGATCCAGCTCCAGCGTGAACATCAACCCCCACCCTTGGCTACCTCCTCAGGCTATTGCAAAGTTTCCATGGGAAACAACGTTTGCTCCACACTCCTAAAACACAAGTGTGGCCAAGTGGGCAGGCTGAGCAACTCTCCCTTGAAACAGCCTCTGCTGTGCATGAACTTACTATTCCAGTCACTTTTAAAATATCAAATGTGACAAATCTGCAAATAAGTTTCATCCCCAAGAAAGTGAAAGTGCAAGTTGGTTGCTCGAAACATTCATTTCCCAGAGCAATGTGAAATGCTAAAGAGCTATAGCACAAAACAACAAATGTTCTTTTAGAAATTTAATCTTTATTTTCTATTCATGACTACTGTGATCCAAAGTCAATCTCTGTGTAAACAGTTTTCTAGATAGGATTGAATGTAATTGGTGAAACTGAATGTAGATGGAGGGTGGGGAGGAAACACATCAATAGCCCTGTGAACAGATTTCAAGTTGTTTTGGAGGCAAATTCGTTTGTGAAAGCAACAGGGAATATATTTTACATTCTCAAGACAGAAAACAGCTGAAGATACCAGTGCAAAATCAAAATGTGCTGTGACGTATATCCTGTGCAACCACACTGACTTTAGAGCCATTTTATGGGCTACAAATCTGTACGTATTACAATTCTACATTTGTTATCAGGCTGGGTTTAGACCGTTTAAATTCCCTGTCAGTATTGGTTATGATCAAATCATTTCACATAAAAAGACTTAATGCTTTGTTATTTGACAAAACTATTCCAACGGGCAATTAAAAACTTCAAGGTCTCTCGTTGAAGTAGGCTTTTTCAGAAGAGAAAATTAAAGATTGTTTCATACTTAATAAATCAGAGCCATTAATAACCCCCCTTTTCCTAAAACTCATTCAGTCATTAAAGGAAAATTGAGCCAAGTGAGTGTGCAGAAAATGCTTTAACACCTGTCAATGAGATATTCCTTGTAGTGCCTAGAAAGAAAAGTCTCGCAATAGATTGCTGAAATGGGTGGCAGTCATTAAAGTCGCCTTCTAGAAGTCCTTCTTGAAGCACAACCACACTGCTGCTTTAGTCACGGCGTAACTACAAGAGATATTCCCAGCTTTTATCAAAGAGCTTGTGTTTGTAAATAGGCATTAGAAAAAAACCTCACAGCTCATTTTCCCATTCTTATACTCAACTGCTTTTCTGAATCCCAATCTCTTTTGAAGAGAATTTGCACATTCGGACAATTTTATTATAACGAGCTCAATCCTGCCATCCTTCACTATGATAAAGAGAATCATATCCCGGAGATTAATCTCTGAATTTCAGTTGGAACCATTCATTGACTAATGATCAGACTCCACAAACAAGGCAGCAGATGGTGGCCATATGAGATTTCTAGTGCCTTCTTTAATGAGCACAAAACACAGTCTCTACCTCATTTGCACATCCCAGCCACTACATCAATGAGTTGTCTACACACAAGCAGCTGTTTGAACAGAAAAAGCGTCTCCTAATTACCGGGCCAGATCCTCAGCTAACGTAAACTGGCCTTGCTCCTTTTAGATCAGCAGAGATGGAGAAAAATCAGCTAAAAATATTGGGTTTGTGGTTTCTGGAGAGGATCTGTGAGACTGTAGGATCAGCAGGAGGCGCCTTCTCCAGGGAGCCCCTGGGCTGCAGCACCCAGCTCCCCAGCAGCATTGGCAATAACCCTCCACAAGCATGCTCAGGAGATCAGCAGCAGCAGGCTGAAGAATAGACACCTGAAAGCTCAACAAGCTTATTGTTCTTCTGACATATCGGTGACATTCAGAGTGTTGTAAGCCTTCCTCAGCTGAAATATTTAGCTCCTTAGAAGCAGCCAAACAGAGAGGCATCCTGGCTGGCATATTCATGCAGTAGATCACTTATTTATTTCTTACAGCCCTCTGGGGTGCTGTATGTGCCGAGACAACTGCGTTCCCAGAAATGGGCATAAATATCTGTATTTATTTTCCCATCATAGTGACTGGGGAGTTGGGGAGAGAGAGCCAGAAGAGAGGAAATGGCTTGACAAATACTCTCAGTACCCTTCTTTCAGCGGAGTACTCATCATTATTTTTCATCTACTGTGCTACAGTTTAGAGTGGCCCGTAATTACGGATTTCCAACTGGCACAATGATCATTATATATTAGATGTTAGTCTGTAAAGACTGTCAAACCAATGAAATTTTCAGGTTTTGAGTAGCCTCCAGGGTAGGGCTCTGCAAGGCTCGGTTTCACGAGCAGTTAGTGTTATTTATAGTCTAGCACTAAACAAGGCAGAAATTAAGGGAATGTTCCTTGCTGAAGGTAATGATATGAAAATGCTGAGGTAGATCTGTGACAGTAGACAGAGGCAATAGACTTGAGAATGAGTTGAAAACGTGGAGGTGAACAGGCTGAGCACCACCTCAAGGCTGCTTTTTGTCACACTGACAGGGCAAAGTCATAAATAATGCCCCCTCCCCACCTCTGCTCAATTATCAGTAATGTAGTAGCACCCAGGATATCATCTGCAGAGGAGAATATAGCATGTCACCTCCACTTCTCCACAAAATCACTTGGAAAAGTTGCTTTTTCACCCAATTTGAATTGCAGAGGCTTTGGAGGATTGAAGCGTAGCTTAAGGCAGGCGCTTCCCATACTGCTATTCTAAACAACTTTTCCACTGTAGCTCCCTGGACTGAGCAACACTAACTTTAAATGAATCAGCCAATCCAGACTTACAGAAAATAAGAATAAAAATTCTTACTTAACCTAATATATACATGTGCTATAAGAAATTTCACCTTATAAAGGTTAATGGAACTTGCATTCCTGTATGGGTGTAATGCTGGTCACTAAAAAAGGAAAAAAATTATTTTTATAAAGATCAGACTGTTCAAATATTACAAAAAGATTTTCTAAGGAATAGAGAAATGGGTCTTAAGGCCTTTGCTATTCTGTATCTCTCTTGCATCTCCCACTCCCCTGCTGCTCAGCCTCTGCTCTTGGAAGGGAAGGAGTGTCATTTCAGGTTCGTCACTCAGAACAAGAGGGTATGGGGTGGCCAAGGGGCAATGGTTTTAAACTACAGCTGGGGAGATTTAGATTAGACATTAGGAAGAAATTCTTCACTCTGAGGTGGTAAGACACTGGAACAGGTTGCCCAGAGAGGTTGTGAATGCTCCATCCCTGGGAGTGTTCAAGACCAGGTTGGATGAGGCTCTGAGCAACCTGGCCTAGTGGGACGTGTCCCTGCCCATGGCAGGGGGTTTTGAACTAGATAATCTTTAAGGTCCCTTCCAACTCAAGCCATTCTATGATTCTATTATCTAATGGCAATTCAGAGCTGTGGCATAAATGAGAGGCTCTGCATTACAAGGTTTACCTTTGGGACCATCTCAGAAATGCTCCATGCTGGCTGCCTGTAGACTGCGAACGCGTTTCCTGCCCAGATTGAGTCCTTCAGACTTTGAGACAGGGAGGAGGGAAGCATTTCTCTCTGCCCCTATCAAGCCAGTAATAAGGTACATTCCCAAGGGCTTTCAGTCCTCCCTCCTTAAAGTCAAGGCATGAGCTTTGGCTCGTGTCTTCTCTCAGTGCCTGTGTAATTGCCAATTCTATTAGCAAAAATTGAACTTGCAATCTTCAGTATCAAAAGCATCTAAATTAAAGGCTGAAATGCTTTACCCGCTATCTCTGCCACAATGAGCCGCTAAAGAACACACGCCCGCTAAGCCACTGAGTTATTTAAACAGTAATTTAAACATAGTGATTCAAAATGAAATCAATGAGGGGTAAAGATTACATAGAGCACTACATCTGAAACCTCTTTCAAACTTTTTGCGTGTGCGTTGCGCTTTCGCGCAATATTCGCTACACAGAAGATGGAATTTTGGTGTCTGCAGGATGAGATGAATCCAAACTGGTCCTTTCAGTCCCTTGCCTGTAAATCATACACATCCCTACACACCTCTGGTGAAAAAAAAAAAAGTTTATATTTGAAAAAACAACCAATATAAACATACATTTGTCCTTGACTCTAAAAATAATCCCATTCGGTCATGTCTGGTGAGTGCTATGGCTTGGCCACCGGCCAACGCCTTGGTCCTTCCGCGCAGCGGTAGAACCAGCCTCATGTGATAACGAGGGCACGTTCCCGGCTGATCTATTAGGCAATAAACCCTCTGCTATCTGTAACCAGAGGATGTGGCAGTAAAATGCAGCACGGAGGGTACGATACTGATACTAACACACGCACCCCCCCTTTCCCTTCTTCGGCGCAAAGAGAAAATTGCTTCACGTTATTCAGGTGGAAAGCTGTAATTACCCTCATAAAAGATGCGCAAATAAGCCAGTCACAAACAAATTAATCTAGTCACTCCTCGCTACTACAGAGAAGTGGTTTATCAGTATTGTCTTAAACATGATTATTATTTCTAATAGGTTGAACTGAATTTTGAACTGAGCTGCCATAAAAATGCTGCCTGCTGACAAATCAAAGGATAAAACGGTAACTGCCGCAAATACTATTTCTCTACTAGCATTGAGTGCTGCACCAACTTCCAGCAGGACCAGCCTTATGGGATATATGTTCTGAGCAGCAGACGTATCAGGGATATTACTAGTATCGTGGTTAGAGTGACCCAAATCGATATATCATCATATGAGTATCTCATAACATCTGTTGTCAACAAAGTACAGTGACATCCTGACCTCAGATGGTGCTCAAATCTACAACATGGGTGTGTAGATCCTACCACCTGAAGAAGTGGTGGTGATGCTTTTCCAGTGATCTGCGCTTAGGAAGCTGTTGGTACTTACAGAGAATTGTATGAAAGCCAAGGAAATGTCAATTAAGCATCTCACCAAGAAAATTCTTCCCGTTTCCATTTATCTGTTGATCAGAAAAAGACAAACTGAACCAGATAGCAAAATTTATGTCTCCCTAAGGGAACATAATAGCGAGATTATATAGGATACAGGTGGCCATGGCTAAGTTACAACCAGAGTAAACAGATATGTCTTCATACCTATGGTAATTTAATGAGACTCTGACAGATAGAAATAGGAGGGAGAAATAATAGGTAACAATCTTTTCTTTAATTTTACCATTTGCTTTTAGGAAGGAAAAAAGTCAAGTCAGTCCAGTGATCCGAGCTGAAAAATTACAGGCTCAATAGCTTGGTAGGAAGAAAAATAGACTGATCTTCTCCAAAATAGACACGTTTCAGTTCTAACGTGCAGCTACAAACTGGATTTATTCTGTCTGCAACAATATTTTGCATAGTAGAGTGATGTTTTATTGTCTGCAAATTAATATCGACTTTCTACTCACCACGCCAAATAAAAATGTAATTTTATCTAAAAGAATCAAAGCTATCCGTCTACAATTAGAAAAAAACTCCAGTAGCTCTTTGGAAGGACATCGTAGAAAATAAAACAAAGTCCATCACTTAATTAGAGCCTGAAGTGCCCATGTGAAAACATAGATGAGTTGTTCTCAGGCAGAAGCCGCCTAGGCCATTGGCCTTGCAGTGCACCATAAAGCCCAGGAGGACTGACTGGCTCCAGAATGCTCAGGCAGAAACTCAGTACTCAAACAGTTCCAGAAGGTGTGCTGACAGCTAACCAGGATTCATCGCATCCTGGTGTTAGTCATCTGTATTTTGACTGTAGCTAAAGCAGTTTTCTAGTCTGCTGCTACGGTCAATGCTGCTTCAAAGCGCAGTTCATCCCTGCCACGTAAGCAAGCTAAGAACATATTTGGCCTATGCTGGTTGGACACAAAATCTGCATTTGCTGGAGAGGTAGAAAAATAATTTTTAAAAAATCAAGAGAAAAAAAACAAATACGACAAGCATTTAGATGATTGAATTTGGCCAAGGTGAAGGCGAGACCCAAGTGTCAATTGAAGACAGTGTAATAATGAATATTATTCTCATTAATTGCAAACGTCATGGATCCAGAGGTTCAAAAGGAGCTTTAGCTGTGTCTGAGCCGTGATTACTTTGCAGGCCTGTGTGAACAGCAGCCCTATGTTTTCACCTTGCAGCTGGGAGGTATTACATAAAACCAGTAAGTACTATAAATACACAGTTCAAAACACAAAGAGGCAGCACACACCTTTGGTGCTAAAAGCCATTTTCCCCCATTTCCAGTGCATTGCCAATAATTTGTATCAAGCCTGCTTTTGGCCATAACTGGGTATTTTCCTTGCTGAATTTACAGCTTAAAAGCCACAGGAAAATATTTATTTATTTGGAAAGTTTGAAAGGAGACAAAGACCCAGAATCAATTTATCCCTTGTCATTCCTCATCTCACAGTGAACAGCTACTGCATAAAAGTCATCTTTTTAGATAAAGCAACATCTGTATTCTTTGAATTTCTAAGTTTACCACTGAAATGTCTGCAAATTATGTCTCAATGGTTTTCATAATAATAGCATAAAAATTTAGCAAAGTACTTTTTATAATTTTGTTTCTTTGAAGATTTTGTACAATTTTAAAGTGCACTTTCTCCCCTACTGTAAAGCCAAGGGAACATAGCCTTAGAAAGTCAATACTGGGGCAATCTGATACCATCAACACCAACCTTACAAGAGCCTGACCATGGGCAGATCCATGGCTTGAAACAGGATTTGTCACGTAGAAGTGACTGGTGCCTTTGTTTGCAAGAGATACAGTAAAAGAACTCCTTCAACTGGGCTGCAGCTTCGAAAGCAATATTCAGTGATGTGCAGCCAGACCTAAATCATCTTCCTGCACTGAGCTGCCAACCAGCCAGTGAGTTACTAAGCTTTGAGAAAATTAGACTTTGATAGATTTTTATCCTAAAAAAAAATAAAAATGAAACCAACATTACATTTCAACAGTGTATCTTTCCTGGCTTTCTCTTCTAACGTGTATGATACCTGTCTCAACATGTGACAGTTATCATTTTCTTTACTACCAGGATCTGGGAGATGTCAACTCTATCCTTCCCAACATGAAGTGTATGGTGACAGTGAAATCAAACTTCTAATTAAGAAAAAAAAAAACCAAACAAAACCAAACAACATAAAGCAGAAAAAAAATGGTCTAGAAATTTAAAAGCAAGTAGAGCAATGAAGAAATATAGGAATATAGCAAAAAGAAAATGATTATAAAAAAACAACTTAACAAACAAAGCAGAAAAATGGTCTAGAAATTTAAGAGCAAATAAATCAAGTAATATAGCAAAAAAGGAAATAATTATATCAGCAATAAAAATTAGGTGACAGGACTTACTAAGTCACTAAGCGACATACCTCCCATTATGGATTTTTTCCATCACGATACATAAGAGAGAAGCATTGACACTATCTGCCATTTTATGAGCACAGGAAATAGACAAAAATTAAATTACACTTTGCAGGTCATCAAGTAAGACTGTAATAGAATTGCCTATCAGAGGCAGGATATAAACCAATGACAGGGTCATTAGATGATGTAAATTTTATCCAAATGCCTATGCTTCTGTTGGCACAATTCAGTGCTTTGAAGGAAACTCCTCCGGTTTTCGGGTAATCGTATCAGTGGTAGGTAAAGGGGCCTCTATTCTCTTTGAGATGGTTGTATACATCCCTCCAACCCAATGCCTCACTTTCTTCAATCACTGCTCACAAGGCTATAGAGATCCCTGCTTATCTTCACTGAGTAGGCTGAGGACTGAAGGAGAATTCAGGTCACGGATGTGCCCCCTCCAAAATCAATGCTCCTCTGTGCTCGAGCACACTCACACAGCATGCGATGATTTGATTGCAGCGTTGATAAGACAAGACAAAATGGCCTCAAGTTGCACCAGGGAAGGGTTAGGTTGGACACGAAGAACAATTTCTTCCCCAAAAGGGTTGTTAAGCCCTGGCCCAGGCTGCCCAGGGCAGTGGTGGAGTCCCCATCCCTGGAGGGATTTCAAAGCCACGGAGATGTGGTGCTGAGGGACAGGGTTTAGGGGTGCCCTGGCAGTGCTGGATTAATGGTTGGACTCAATGATCATAAAGGTCTTTTCCAGCCTAAACAATTCTACGAATCTGATTTTTTCTTTCATGTATAACTGCACTAGCCCAACACCACACTAAAACCCAATAAAATAGGGTCTGTACACTGTCACGTACCAATACACGCTTCTCCTAGGCTAATATTCATTAATTTACAATCTGGTTTCTACAGATTAAAATAACTTTTCAAAATATGCAGTTTGGGGAAATATTGGTCGTACATCTCATTTTAAATGCAATAGGATTCATGCAGCGATAATTTATATTGACAGTAATTTCTGAGCAGATATCTTTGTCATTGGAGCTGGAATGCATTTCACCTCTGGGTTTTCCAACTTTACATATTTCATGGCAGGAATCCATTTCAAAGGTGTTTCATCCACTTGTTTTGTGTGAGATTTAGGGAGGCTTCAGCTTCAAATCTTATTTACAGGACAGAAAAACTGAAATAAGAAATTCCAGTGCTGTATCATCCCTGCTGGGAACACTTGACCTCAGCTCCAGGACGCTAATTTAAAACTCTGACTGTTCTTAAAACTTGGACTTTCTCTAGTCTATTCTTTGAAGAGTGCCTGCTTTTTTTCTTACAATAAGTATTTAAAATAGGGCTATGATTTTGTAATGCTACTTTTTAAATTCTGAAATGAAAGACAGGTTTAATACATAGAAGACCTAATAGACCTAACGTTCCAAGACAGAACTTTTGTATTTAGACAAGTCCTCATGCGGCATTAAGAGAAGTCTCTTTTCAAGGAAATACCTATTATTGTTACTATTGATTAGAGCTTCCCACTTCTCTGAAGCAGTCTTCCTCTGAGAGCACTTCTTATTAGAGAAAGGCAAGAGTTTAATTCACATTAACCTCAGCACCAGCATTCTGGATAATGGGGAGAGGCATAAGGTTGATCTTTGCTACAAGACTGAGATCAAGGCAGCAAGAAATGTAACATTTAAGAGAGTCTGCCATTATACAGAGAACTTTCTGCCGGTGAGGTACCACCAGATATACTTTGCACCAGTACATTTGATTTAAACTGCCGCATTTCCTACAGCTCCACAGCATCACCCAGCTCTCAGGGACTTTGTAGTAGAATTAAGTCAGTCCTTTTATGCAATCCCCAGGAAAAGGCAGATATGCAATGTGGTTGGTACCACATCTAGTGACTTTCTAAACAATCACCAGAAAAGTTAAGGAAGAGCACGGTCTAGCAAGCTGGGAACCACGAGACTGATTCCTTGGCCAGCTCAGCTGCTGAATTTGTGCTTTATTTTTACTAAGCCATCACTCTTTCCACTACCAGCCTTTGCTCTGCAGCACCGCAAGAGCTCTTCATGTGGATTTTCTCCTAGCATCTGCTGATATAGACAACATGTTTTATTAGAGAGCTAGTAAATGAAATTGGATGTGTCAGAGCTAGTCCCCTCAGAAGAAGTCAGTTTGGCCAGTAAGTTAGAAAGCATTTAGTGTGCATTCAGGTTAAAAATTAACAGTGTTATACACTGGCCAGTTCTTTGTGAAGCTGGTATTTTCACCTAGAATATACATAGCAAGGTCCAAGACTGAAATCTCCGTACGTCACGTAGTGATATGCAACCTGACCACACGTTAAATTACTGTTACCTTTTACCACACCGACATCTGAATGCACAAGGTAGAAACTAGGTTATGATCTTTACCAACACAGCTCCCATTTCAAAATATTGATCTTGTGGTGACAAACATATCTATTAACCACTTGATCACACACCTCTCTATCTGATGAGTGCTCCAACTAAATGCCCTGCTTTGGTTTTCAAGAGTCTCATGCTACAGAGGGCACAGCATGTTAAAGGGACTACTAGAAAGATGCACTAAAGGGCAGCAAAACCATTGAGGTCAGATCCGTGTATGGTTTCTGATACAGCCTCTCATCTAGCTGACTGGAAATAATTGAGTAAGAAAAGCAGGATTTCTGCCATATGTTGCACAGTCCTGGAAGCAAGGATTATATGTCACGGTTTACGTGTATATCTAGGGTTTTAGATGAGCAATGAAATCAAACTCCATTTTCTCAACAGCATTATGTCTTCAGCATCTTAG
The DNA here is from genome assembly GCA_013396935.1 of Baryphthengus martii. Lineage (NCBI taxonomy): Eukaryota > Metazoa > Chordata > Aves > Coraciiformes > Momotidae > Baryphthengus > Baryphthengus martii. The sequence continues at coordinate 50,209 of VWZK01008231.1, forward strand.
AAAGGCAACTGAAAACAACACGCTATTGTTTTGACATTTGTATTTGGGTAGAACTGTGAGAGAAGCCAATACCTTGAAAGGCTAAAAAGGAGGAGGCTGAGCTTTCCTACACCTTTACAGTTCCACTGGTGCTCCCGGTGAAAAGCCTTGTCTTGCTTGTATCCAGGGCCACGCTACTAAAGCTCACCATCCCCATGACAACCAGTAAAAGGTTTGATTTTTTTTGCCCACTGCCAGTCGGCAAGAAGATAACAGTAGTTCCTGTGTTTGAGCTAATTACCTAGGGGAAAGCAGAAACTGTGATGGAATAGGAAGTCTTGCTATATACATCTTCATTACAATAATCTCATACATACATGCTCCGAACTTAGAAAATGCTAAAATTTAAAATGCAAATCACAGCAGTTGGCATAGATATTTATTTACACACTCGCACTCCCTTCCTTCCCTTTTCAATTCATTACAAAGATTCCTGCTCCAACACTACTAGAGCTCCTGGGAAGACATCAGTCTGGCTCCTTCGGAGTCATCAGCAGGGGTGAAGTAGGGCAGCATCACAATAAAGCCAGACAGCACCTACAATCTGGGAGGCACGGCTCACAGGAGCTGTTTGCTGGTTAGGTAGGTCTTCCTTATGTCTCTTGAATAACCAACACCTTGACTAATAAGTCACCAGCCACTGGAAAGTGAAATTCAAGGCAACTGAGGAGATAGCAGATATACTTTAGAGTTCTTCAGTAAGATGAGATTTACAAGTTAGGAGAAATTTCATTTAAAATCTGCTGTGATTGCTTCTTTTCTGTGTTTCGGTCCGTGGACATGAACTTGCTCAAAGGCAACAAACTGCTACCGTTTGCTGTAAACTTTCACCAGAGTCACTTTACTTAAAAGTCAAGAAATCACCTTGCAATGCACCCAAAAGGGTCATTTCTAATTGTCCTATCACAGTTGTAGCCCTATTTTTATAAAATACAACTGTGTTGGGCACTTGATACTTAAGCAGCATCACAGTGAGTCTCCTCCGTGCCAGCTCATGACAGAGCCACTGTTTGTAGAAAGATGCTTCAGACTTGTTCAAGTGTTATTTTCAACTCACAAGTAAAATCTACACACTACACTACCCGTGGCAAAAAAACTCAGGCTTTTTTTTCCCCCAGAAGCATCTTCACAAAAGTTTTTCACTCTTTCTCTGAACTTTTAAAAAAGACAAGACCCTGTATTTCTTCATAATGCAATCCAAACATGAGAAAGATCTTGGTTCTTGCAACCAGTGCCTACAACTGAACTGGAAAAACCTTTTAGCATAAACTAATGTTTGACCTTAACACTTAAGGCCATAAATACACTAACCTGCTGTAGCAACAACTGGTTAAAACTATCAGAAATATTTTCCTGCATACTTGTAAGAAAATTCTGCTGCAGGAAGGCTGTGTGAAGCTGTCCTTTAGAAGGTCTTATTTAATTGCCGAAAGCTATTTGAGGAGCAATATATTTCATACTTACCAAATTGCAAAGGCTGCTTCTGCCCTTAAAATCCTCTCAAGCAGAGCAAAACACCGAAATCTTGATTATAACCAAATTTCCTTTTAACACGAATGTTGCTATTTTCTTAACCTTTCTGCCAATTATTGAAGGATGCTGAGGGAGCACAGGTTGCTTAGAAAGAAAACTAAGAGCAAAGAAGAAGATTATGTTGTATATTAAGAAATCACACGCTTTCTCAAAAATGTGCTGAAAAACTTAAAGGGAAAATGAGATAGTGGGACCTCTTGTGACTCACCACAGATCACTAATTTGAGAAGGTTTTATACATACTTGCATATATATATTAGTGCTTTATGAGCAACTAGCAGAATCAAGAGCACTGAAGAGAACCATCACACAAAAAGTATAAAAAAAATTAAAAAATAAAATTAAAAATAAATTGTAGGTGCACTAGAGCAAGAAGCAACTCACTAGTGGTAAAGATAGGAAAAGAAATAAGAGAAAAACAAGGAAAAATGTTGGTTCATTAGAGAAAGACCTTTACAATGCCAAGAAGCCCAAAGTATCGAATGCATTATTTAATTAGTCTTATTAAAGATATCAAGTAGGTGGTTAACACTAATGACAGAAGGGTAAAAGTTCTCCCTGAAGTAGCTCAGATCATAATCAGACAGGATGGGTGTTTTCAAAGTCTGACCAGTCCACCTCAAAATCTCAACAATTCTCATTGAGGAATCACAGAAAAAAAGCACAATAGCAGGAAACTTGAAAAGGCAATTGCTCTCCCCATCTGCTAGAAGAGGGAGAAGAGAGACGAGAAAAAGCAAAAAAAAAAATGCTACTTCCATTGCAAAGAAAAACAAAATCAGAAATAATATAATCATATTGCTGGTTAGCAGGAAAGGGGAAATGGGAGGTGAGCAGTGGCCATTGCTCCATCATGAGGAACAAGTCTCATTGCCTTTCACAGCACCACAGCAGAACACAGCAAGTAATTTCATAGATCTTGATATTAGGCAGACTAATGAGTTATCAAGAGGAAACTGTTACGGGAGAGAAGCAAAGCCAGGTCATTGTGATGGATGACCAAAGTCATCGTGCTACGTCACTGCGTGGCAGAAGGCAGGCAGAGGTCTGGCTCCCTTGAGTGACTTCACTTACCCTCTGGATGATGGAAGGGGCCTGGTGACGTGGATCTAGGATGTACTACCTGCCAGTGGAGACAGAAATCATGATAATTATAGCTGTTATTGTCTTACAAAACCCAGCAGTTAATGACACATTTACCTGTCTGCAAGAAGTATTGGAACTGGGAAGGCTTCCACTGCAACACCAGCCCAGTGCTGGAGAGAGGGCTATGGGAGATCTGGACCAAGGAGAGCAACTAGGCAAAAGTATGTGATTATTTTAACAAAAGGAGGACTGGAAAAAGATCTGATAACAAGCTCCAACGACCTGAAGGCTGTTGTATTGTCAGAATGGAATCACTTGTTGTCCCTGACCATGGGAGAACAGAGAAGTATTAGGGACCTCAAATTGCAGGAAGGAAAATCCAGTCAGACATTACGAAGAGCTTTTTAAAAGCCTTTTTTTCTTTCTTTTTTCTTTTTTTTTTTTTTTTTTGTCGGAGAACACAAGTCTAGAATAAATTATTGGAGGAATTAATGGAGACTCCATTACCAGAACTTAATATGTTAGAGCAACATCTAATGGCACAGGGCTGCCTCCCAAGATCCCACTTCTCCACTGTGGCTGAAATCCAGCAGGCAGAAGCTTATGGCCAACACATCCAAGGTAATTTAAACATAGGGTGTGAGAGAAGTTCATTTCTAGTGATAAAGGAAAAAAAAAAGATAGAAAGATACATTGAAAGAACTGACACGTTCTTAAGCTCTGTTGCTATGTCACAATTGTCAGATAAAGACACAACAGCCCCAGAAGATGTGGTTGTACCCCAGTGAGAGAATATCAGAAAAGTGACAAAATTGGTTTAGGACTGGGCAGTTATGGTTACAGCTCCAGACAACTTCTAGAAATTGAAGTTTCATTATTGTTCTTGCAAGAATTGACTACCAAAGCAGTAAAATTCAAGATTTACTTGACCTAACAAGCATTTCATAGCAAAATTAGCAGACCAGTCAGTTCTCTGAAGGTTTACCTATTCAAGCTTAGCCATGGTCAGCGTGGGAGCAGTTAAGGATATGATCGCTTGGGATGCTGAAGGTAGTATTGAATTTAGCATTAAATTCCACACCTCGCTTCCTAGCTTTTGCAAAGACTATTTTTCTGGATGAGAGACGATAAGAGGTTTTTTCCCCTCTTTTAAGCAATTTCAAATAGGTATTTTTGTTAATACATTTATTGGTAATCGCAAACAGTTTTCAGTGTATAGCTGCATAGTCAAATCTTGCCTTTGAAACCAGGCAGAGAGTATCCTAACTGAATAAACGCCGTTTTTGCAATATCTGTCGGTGGAAATGGAGCACATCACCCAACTTGGGCTGACTCTTTGCAGCACCATTCCAGTAGGATAAGAAATGAACTTTTCTATAATACAATTCCGTATCTATCAACAGATGATGTTGAACAAGCCAAACTCAATAGATGTACTTACTGGAAGACAGACACCGCTCAGTTCAAGAAAATCAGCGTCTGAAATTGAATGAGTAGAAGGCTCTGTAGCAGAGGGGAAAATAAAACACAGGGCAGGGGATATGAAAGGCCCATCCACCAGTGTAAGTGAAGATATACATGTGTAGCCCAGAAAACACAAGTTTCACAGGTACATGCCCTAGATGTACTTACCTTCACATCCAGGCACAGCTCCAGATACTAAAAAGCAAAACTAGCTTTCATAATAAAAAACCAGAAGCCACAGGGCAAGAAATTAAGTTTAGATCCAGACAGTAACTACTCTCAATATCTGGGGGAAATAAATCTGTAATCTAGATGACATCCATTTATAGATGTGAGACAGATCTGCTCTATTGAAGAGGCTGATTCATCTAACCAGACAACCAGTCATGCATTTTAAGCTTCTCTGAGATGATTCTGTTCTCCTTCACATGGGTATTCTCTATTATGAGCTTTACTGAAGAAATGTTTAATATCGGAAAAAAATGAACTACAAATGCAATAATTCATGTCAAATTGATGATGCTCACTGCAGCCAGGATTAGCTCTGGTATTTAAGCACCTATTCTCAAATCACAACATAGCAATGTCTCATCTTGTTTCTGCAAGCCTCTCCAGTAGTTATGGGAAGTGCAGAAAGAAGAGAGAGAGAGAGATGGATCATCCCTGGAAGCATTTAAGACCAAGCTGGATGAGGCTCTGAGAAACCTGGTGCAGTGGGAGATGTCCTAGCCCATGGCAGGAGACTTGGAACTAGATGAGCTTTAAGATCCCTTCCAACTCAGGCCACTCTATGATTCTATGAATAAAGGGCACAGACCAAGGAAAAAATAATTCTAACAACCAATAACCACCATTTCTTTCTCAACTTTGTGTAGGGAGTTTTTCAAATTTTAAATTTAGGCTTAATTACACAAGGGAATACTCTTGATAAAAAGCCCAGACTATCTGAGCAGTAGCTGCTTCCACTCAGCCAGGGCATGATTTTCAACATCAGTTTTGTATACAGCAGTATTTTGGAATCCCAAAGGAAAAAGTACCCTTTTCTCCTCTTCATGAGTATCAACTTCTCCATTACTTTTGCTTTAAGCGTGACAAACACACAGTAAAAGGCCCCAAACCCCCTTATAATCTACAGAGATTGAAATGATCACTCAGCCCAGCATGGACTCAGGTCTCCCAGTCACGGGCTGCTTGGTGCTGCCGTGTTGGTATCACCTTCTCAGCAGGGTTTTGTATCACAAATGACTGTCTGAGCTTTGGCTATTTAACTTTTCAGTGTTGGACAAATTGATGACTAAGATTCAGGCATACACCTAACTTTTGAAAACCACTACCAGAAAAAAACGTATAGATTTTCTTGTCCCCAAAATAAAAAAACCCCAGGGATGCTGCTGTCTGAAGGGAATTAGTCATCCTTTCCCTTTGATTCTCATCTTGTCACTCACAGAGCCTTCCATTTCAACAGCTAAACTGAAAACATATGTACCTTGAAAACAGTGTTCCTCTTGCTAAGTAACACTTCATTAATAACAAAATTTTGTACGTAATATTCCAAATCCCTTTGAAATCTGGAACAGAAAACATACAGGACTTGATCCAACGCCCAGGAAACTTCTGCTACTACCACAATAAACGCATATGTGTGTTTTACAGCTTTAAAGTAATAAAGGAAGAAAACTTAAGTAAATTATAAGTGGAAGAGGACTTGTACTGCCAAAATACAGCACTCATAGCTGAAAACCAGGTAAGATACCAGTGCTACAGACTCAGATTTTTTGATAATTTCTACAGTTATTGTACAGAGTTATGCCAGCCTACCACAGCTGAGAACCATCCCCTTCAGTATCCCATCTATCCCAACATCAAGTCCCGTATCTCCTTATCTGCTCTGAGGTAGTCCCTATATGTGTTCCCATAAGGTCTTGCAGAAGGTTGCCATAACCTCTTCTGGCTCTCAGGTTTGCTGTTATGGCACGATGCATCTATACTGAGCTAGACACAAATGATTTTCTGCTTACACGCTGGAAAGTGACATTTGGATTCAGCTTCCTGAGACAGGAGGAAAAAAACCCCAGCAACTCTCAAATACCGATCTCCTCTTCGGAGCCTGATCCAAATACAAACTACATTTGAAGATGATAGATTTCAAGTGCACGAAAAGCTATTTAGGAAAGACAATTCAGCCTACAATTTACCAGTGTGAGCTCCAATGATTCTAAAAACTGGTTTAGCACTTGGTGACAGTGGACAAAAATATTGTAAAGGGACAATTGCTAACCATGCAGGCCCAGAAGAAGAGGTTGCCTTAGTATCCCCATTAATGAAACAGCAAAGTCATCTTCTCATAAACAGTTTAAACTAAGCTGAACTTCTCTTCAAGCTTTAGGAGATGTAGTTAAGAAACACTTGTTTCTTTAAGCTGAAAACTCTCTGTCCAGAGGGAAAGAGGCTTGTGAATTCTGTTTTCAGGCAGGTGGGCACAGATAGATGGCTTCGACAGCAAACTAGATCACTGGCTGCTTTCCTTTCATTTTGGAGATATTTTTTTTTTCTTTTTTTAATCAGATAGTAGCACTGCTGGCATGCTATAAACATTCATTTGCACCAAAGAGATGAAAAAAGTCACGTTACCTCCTATCAGAACATATTATGCTCTAAGGTTTGCATCTCAAGCAGTAGATAAAAGCTGCTGTTTGGGCTGAGCTCTAGAAAACGTTATCAGAGGCGTTCCCCCGGATAGCAACCGTGGCTCTTCATTGAGATGCAGGTAGTGCTCCGATCCCAAAGACTGCAGTGCATCATTAAAGTACTGTGAAGACAAACAACACTCATGCTGCATACCAAGTGGTGTTACATTTAACTGAATCATTTTCCTACGAATCCAACCAGGTCTGCCACTGGAAGCCACTTGTATAAAATGTGCCGGCAGAAATGGATCCGCACTAATTACATTTCATGCATATTTCAGAACTAACCTCAGGGATACGGAAAAGTGGCAATAAAGAGGAGTTTTAGAACCGAGTTCATTTGCAATTGGCAGCCACGTGAAGGCTGGCTCTCCTCAGAGATAACCCTAGAACATCTCAGATTAGGAGTTTTAGTTCTATTATGGTTCCTTCACTGAAGCACAGGACAGATGAAGATTTTGTATCCCTTTAGAACACCAAACTCCTATCAGAAACTAAACCTCTTTCAAAAAAGAAAGGCTGGAGGACTTCAGCCTAGTGTGCCAACTCCACTAAGATTCAGGAGAAGCAGACTACCCATATTTCTCTCCAAGGAGTGTCACAAAACATCAGTTAGGCTACATCAGTATGAGATAATTTCCTATCCAAAGTAAAGGTTTATTTCTTTTCATCACTTTGAACTTTCTGACATCTCTCCCAAGAACAGACTTTCAAGTTTGTTTGTTTGGTTTTTTTCCCCCCCTCCAAGGAAATGCAGAAAGGTCCATTTGCCTTTTTTCCCTTACCTGCTTCAAAACCGAATTGCACAGGACACAACCAAGAGCTGTCCCATTGCCTCTGACCCTTCTAGTAGTTTCCTGCTCCATTTCCAGTAACATCAGTTCATTATTAAATGAGGCAAATGGGCATCTCTGAGCTTCATTAAAATAGCGAGAAGAATGGGATTTCAGATCTCTGTGAACAAGCCAATAATCTTCTCGATGTGCAGCTGATGCTGAAACGCCCCAGATCCTCAATACCTATGAATATAATAGAGAAATCACCAATTAACTCCAGTTTTTTTTCTGCACAGTGGAATTCAGAAATGAATAGCTCACACTGCAGAAGATCTGCCGTGCTTATTACTTTCCTCATCTACCGCTAAAGACATTTTCGTTTGCTTTCTAAAGTGCTGTCAATCACTGTTTTCCATTATTTGTTTTGTATGAATAGGCAGGGCCCTGGCGTGCTGTTACTCACTGCATGAATACACAATATACTCCAGGGATATCCTGTTCCTGCTCAGGCCCATTATATTTTGTGGCTTTCCCATTCCTTCATCAATGTTTTCACGCTTGTCATACGGAGCTGCAGAGGGGTTTGAGATTTGCAATAGATGTGGTCGTGAGGACATCTGAAACACAACACCTAGTGCAGAAGTGCCTCCAATTGCAGAGGAATCATCTTGCTGATCCCCATTAGACCTTCTAGTCATCTATTCTTAAGACACAGTCTGTCTAGACAGGCTTCTGTACTGCATGTTCAAGGCTGAGGGGGGGAAAAAAAAAGCAAACAAGGGATTTATCCAAGGTCACAAAGTAGATAAAGGGCACAATTTGCAATCAGTCTCGTTCCTGATCTCAACACAATGTCTCAGCTAATGAATCACACATTTTCTTCTCCACAGCTCGTGCCTTTCTCATTTGATGTGTCTGCATCAAAACATGTGTGTTTTACAATCAGGCAAATGACAGAAAGCAAAGCCATTATGTCTAAAATCTCTTGCTCTTGTACACAGGAAGTAGAAGTATGAGAGAAAAGCTGAAACATCAGCACTGGCAGATCTGCACTTTGAAAGAGTCTAAGACGACCTGGAGATATTATACATGAGCTTTGCAGCCAATAAGGCTGGTTAGGAAGCGATACGGTAAAAATCTCCTGTGGCATCATACAGGGGCTGATGCAAGAGACTAGCGGCTTAGACGGAAATATCATGGTCTGTTGTGCACATAAATGAGCAGGCAATTTCTAAACCAATATTTACTTGGTACGTTGTAAAGGGCTTTTAATAAGTCTATGGCAGTAACTGCTACAGATGATGGTCTGTAGAAATTGCCCATTCTGCAGGGACAACGGGGGGTCCATTCTTGGGAGCATTCCTGCAAACACAGAGCTGCAAGACATCAATAACTAACTGCAGACAAGGAATCGACAGGCAGGCTCCTGCAAACAGGGCTCCCTGTGCATTCTCCCTGGCCTTCTGCAGGAGGCCACCCAGAAGAGACAGAGATTTTGCTTAATGAACTACCCCATTTCTCAGAAAATGAGTAGATGACACCCTTGATACATTATCTTAAAACCTAAACATTTGTTATATTTCTAATCATGATGATTTTTCTTTTAATTCCATCTTCCGCTACCTGAAATTTTACCAAATTTATTTTCCAAACTGAATCTTCTCTTCTTGCAAGCTGATTTGTCTTTTGAAATCACAGCCATCAATTTAACTGATGCGATAATTCACTCTGATGTGTAATAGGCACACAGGTAAGAGTAATATTGATACAATACACAATCAGAGCCTTCATAATAAATCATGGTAAATTAGTAAAGAACATGAATTTTTTAAAAAATAGCATAAAAATTAAGATGAGTTGAGAGTGGAAAGCAAGAACAAACTCGGGTAAATCTAAAATACATAGTTGTAAATGAGACTCACTTTCTCTCCACACCAGCACTAGTATGTTCATAACACCAATTGCAGTTGAAATAAATGCATTTAATGAAGAACTATGTATATTCAACTGAAAACAAAATATCAAGAAATTGGTCCATACAGAATGAGGCACATAATTAAGAAAGATAATAAAACTCCACCTACTAGATGATCAGTAAGGTCTCTTCCAACCCAAAACATTAATCAGTGATGTACCTGCAGCCTACCGTGACCATTAAAGAAGCTCCTCCAGATTACGAGGAACTGCATTTAGTTTAGATCCCAGAGACGTTGGATCCTGCAAGGTCCCCAGCACTCATGCTTCAATTCCAGACTGTTCACCTGCTTAAGTGTGTTTCTGGAGACCTGCCAGCGCTCTTAGCATATATTAGATGACTTCAGAAGAGCAAGGACACATACTTGACAAAACGCTGGGTAACGTACATTTAATCCTGGGAGGTATTCAGTGGCATCAACCCTTACGAGTTCGAAGCTGTAGAGAAAGGGATCCACTGTGGTGAAACACTGCACTGCTATGTACAATTTATATAGTTATGATCCATAAAGAGTGAATGAATGTGAACCATGACTTCTAAACCATTGCTGTTTCTTGCTAAATACAGTTCTGAAGAGATTTCTCAAACGACCTCAATTTTGTCCATATTACTATGCTAGTCATTCTTCATCCAGCAAAACAAAACTGGTATCTGACATTTACAATATACACTAATTATTCTTCCACAAATTCAGTTACTCTGCAGTATGATGATGATAGGATCAAAATGCACAACTATCTAAGAACTCTCCATGTTATTTTTTCTAGTTAAAACCCAAATGCGTTTTTAATTTTTTGCTCCGCAGTCCATACAGAAAGATAAATGAGGAAGTTTAAAAACTTGATTGTTGCTCAAGGACTTGAATCTGCAAGGTTGTAAATGGCATTTAGGAGAAGTTGTGTTTCATGAGCTTGATAATTTGCAGTTTGTTACAGAGACATAAGCTCGTTTCTGATTAAATTGTATTGTAAGTCATGCTCCTCGGAGAATGCCTGACTAAAAGGTGATGCTAAAGTAATTTCCATAACATCAAACTATATGACAAACTAAAAAACTTCATAGAGGACAAAACTGAGGAAAAGGAGCAAACTGAGATGGAACAAATTTCTTTACAGTAGTGCTCAGAAGGGGATAACTCAGATACTGCTCTGAAAACTGCAGTGCTAAATCTGTCTTTAAAAAGCACAGCATTTGATTTTCAGCTGTTTGACAGTGGCTGACTTCATTCTTAGACATCATTTTTCAGTAACATCCAGATACTCAGCAAAATATTCTCCAAGGAGCAGACTCCTGGCAGGTATACACCAGCACAGCTGCCATGGTTTGGGAGTTTCACTGCACAGGGATCTGGCACCCACTTATCTTATAATAAGCAAGATGAAAAACAATTCTTACAGCCTAAGTAAAGGACTGAATCTGCACGTACTCTGGGAATCTTAACTGCTCACTGCAACAATGGGACATTCTGAGGAGAAACATCATTTGATCGTTCAAGGAAAAAAAAATAAAAATTATTCCTTCCTCTCACAAAGAACTGACTGATCATTTTGAAGGAGAAAACAAGAGCACAGAAGAAAGTAACTCCTATCTGCCAATGACAGACCTAACTGAAGAGGAGGAAAAAGAAAAAAAAAAGGTTCTGTCAACCTTGACATTTCAAATCAGGACATTTATCAGAGTTGTTGCACCAACTGCAACATGGAGATCCTGTATTATTAAAAATCCCTTTCTGGCAGGTCTTTACATTTTAGTATCACTGCTGGGGCTATTTTCCTTAATGAGACAGAAGGAGGTTTTCTTCCGAAAGACCTAAACATGTACAATTTAAGTATGTGACAAATAAGGGGGTGACAAAGTGTGAAAGTCATTGAAAGCTGTCAACATAAATAGAAGAAAAAAAAACCTGTTTAGTATAGAACAATGATTATAAATGTGAGGAATGCTATGCAGCAAGGATGGGGTAATTTATCCTGAATATTAGAAAGAGCTCTAGCAACAAGACTGAATTCATGTTCTCTGTTGTCAAGGGAATGGACTAAATGACATGAGAAGGTTTTTTTTCCCCTCCTGTAATTCCCACCACCTAATGATTAGTGATCCCTTTCCTTCCTACCTTAGCATTTCATTCAGGTCATGCACTGATACTGGAACAAACCTCCTCAGCCAGTGGGTTGAAACCTGTGGTACCATGAGCAATAGATTATAAAGTCTTTCCAGAAATTTAATAATCTCTCCCTTGGAGTCTGCTTCCTGGAGACATTCAAAACCCGCCTGGACGTGTTCCTGCGTGATCTACTCTAGGCTCCTGCTCTGGCAGGGGGGTTGGACTCAATCTTCCGAGGTCCCTTCCAGCCCCTAATATTCAGTGATTCGGTGATTCTTAAATGCAGTAATGTCATTTTCTTGTCCAAGAGTTTGTATTTTCTTCTTACAGTTCCCATTGGATAGCTGTACTAAAACTAGCTGCCCTCATGATAACTACATACCTAAACCATTCAGGGCAAATTTATACATGTTCCTGTGCCAGAACTGTCCCTTCACCTGACTATAGGGTTTTTTTTCCATCTATTTATTACCCTAAGATATGTATGATATGCCATCACAACCTCTCTCAGCCTAGAAAGACTTGCTGAAACACTCCAGGTTCATAAAAAATACACTGTCTGTACAAAAGACAAGAAGAATGAGGAGTCCGTCTCCTCATTTACTCAGGGAGATATTTTTCAGTTTAAAGTGATTTAAAAGAATTTTTATCTAAACAGAATTATGACATCATGTTTAAAGTGCTAATGAGTGTTCAAATATTAGTACCTCCAAATGTTAGAATGGTTTTGTGCTGTTCATAAGCTTTATATCAAAACTCATCCACAGCAGTGCAACTGTACAAACACTTCAGTACAGTCTGTACTGGGAACAGTTCCTGCTGGAATTTGGGCAATGGAAGCAAATCTGTTTACTTGAAAAACCAGCAGCTTTAGAAGAGTTTTAGAAGAGTTACCACAAATTAAAAATAATGCATTCAATAACTTTGTCATGGTTTAACCTCAGATGACAAGTAAGTCCCACGCAGCACTTGCTCACACTCCTCCAGAGAGGATCAAAGGGTAAAAGTGAGAAAAACTCATGGGTTGAGATAAAGACAGTTTAACAGGTAAAGCAAATTTCATACATTCTATTTAGCAAAGAAAAAAAAAAAAAAAAAAGTAATTCAACACTTTTTCGTTCCCTGGGGAATATAGTGGTATTGTCTTCTCCATGGGCCAGTCACTCCTCTGAAGCTCTGAAAAGTGTAAACTAATTCCAATTCTAATGGAGGTGGGAAAGGTGTGGTCTCAGGTGCCCAAAGCTCACACACAAATTTTCAGATGATCTATTGAATAGCTGTCAGATGGTAACGATTTTTAGTTGCTGGGCTCATCCTGATCTGGTGAAATTGGCTGGAAGCATCTGTATCACATTAGTAATCTCCTAAGCAATTACCCTACAGCACACATTTTACCTCGAGTTCTTCGGTTGTCCTTTACTAGCACGAAGGATGTACTTACTTTGAGGAGGAGGTAAGGGGAGGGTGGTGGAGAACGAAGTTAGGAATACAATCCCATCTCTTCATGACAAGTTCCTGCCTATATTATTAAATGCTGACTGTTTCATCTTGATATTAAATAAAAATATGAGACAAACTGACTTTCAGCATCATAGTGCTTCTGTAGAAAAATCACAACTAGTTCTTGTATCAATTCTGTTATTACTTTCTTACTGCTATTTCTGCTACTCTATATTTTCCATTATCATGATGGTCTAGATGGCAAATGACACATTTGAAGAACAACTTATTTCAGTGATGAGAATGCTTTATGAAGTGTAAATATACCCTGATGTTCTAAGGGGCTAAGCAGTCCACACTAAATGCTTTGCCAGTGGGACAGTAAGGGCAGAGACAGAATAACTCACATAGTGTTTTGGTGGCTGAAACCTGAAGTCAAAAGGAGACAAAACAAAATAATTTTTCTCATTGTGATGTATAAAAAGTCTTCAAGTTGAATCATGAGTTTTATTCTACTAGAAATATTCTAATTCAGACTTTAAGAAAATGCCTAAAAATTAAATTTTTAAATGTAATTTTTTTAAAAGGGTAAAACCTTCTTTTGCAAGTGTTGAGCTAAGTAATCTTGATTTATTTAAAAAAAAAATATTCCCCCCATATGCACACTTTTGTTTTGCTAGTTAACTACAACCTTTGATCCATTTTTACAGCTAGTTCCAATCAGTTCAAAGTGGCACTTCCTAATCCGAAATAATTTTGTGGCCGAAGCAGCTCACTTGGCTTTACACTAGATACACTTTAGACTAGAGCTTCAGTTCATCCATTCAACAGGTCACAACCCACTTGCAAGCAATTAACAATTCATAAAGACCTGTATAGAATGATAAAGGGAATTGCCGTTATCTTACACTCCTGTAGTCCATCATTTAGTACACAATGAGTTTACACTACCCAGGTGCTGAAGCATTTACATCAGCAGGACCACCAGTACTACCTCGAGCTGGCTGTGGATGAATTATTGCATTAGAAAGTCACAAAAGCCCAAACATCCCTCCTGCCACACACATACACACCAAAAAAAACAAATAAAAAATAAATGACAGTATTTAAGGAAGAGAAGTGAACTCCTGGCCCCACCCAGTGACCAGGAAAAGCATGTGATGGATACCGTGCAAATATTTGTGTGGAAAGCAGTCACTCAATAGCCTTTAACCCTCTTCCCTTAGGTACAGATAAGCCTCAGGTATTTATAGACTTTATCTAATTTCCTGTCCCCAGACTGTCCTGCTCAGTTATACAATGTCTTCCAAGAACTCAAAATTCCACCTTAAGGCCAGTTAGATTCTTTCTCCTTACATAGAGTACAGAAGAACACACAACTTCTTCCTCAAATAAGGACAAAACTCCACTTTTAGTAGCCAACACAACCGTAGTCCTCATACAGTTGTAATAATTCAACCATACAATATCAGCCTCTAGATGAAGCAGTTCTCTTTTTATCTATCCCCCCAAATACTTAAGCAGAGATTCATAATCTCTCTTCTGACCTTGATTAGATTTTGAAAAGACAAACCCTTAATCTCTCTGCAGAAAAAAGATTAATCAATTCCGTTGATCTTCTTAACTGCCCTTCTCAGGTTCCGTTTCCATTCAAGGCAATCCTTCTGAACAGGGGCAGCCAGAACCATATAAACACTTCTCCAAGGCCTCTTACCACTCTTCATTATCATTATAAAATACTTACCCTGACTCTAAAAGCATTGGGGATGCTTCATCTACTCTGTTTCAGGAGAACAATCGTGATGCTTTCTCACGGCTCTCACACTGGTGACCACAGTCGTTCTTCAATCAAGGTATACTCCTGGAGTTTCCTGCATCTAACCAATCTGCCTAGACTCAATGAGATAGGAAAAAAAAAAAATCTGCCTCTTTTCCAACATGGGACTCTCAAAATGTCATCTTCAGGTCTACCAGTGGTCAGACAGCTTAGAAGCATTACTCTGTAGCAAAGAGGAAGAAAAAGTAATTGCTAGTTACTACAAGCATACTACATCAAGAGGATGTAACGATTTCCCAAGATATGCACCAAAATGTCCTTTTTTTTTTGCCTTGAATAGACAAAATCAAACAACTCTCATATTGTAAGCACACATTTAACCACAAAGACTATATGTGCCAAACCATCCTCAGAGCTGGGGCTCCAGCTCCAACCTACAAGGTTGTAAAAACATTTTGTTCTATCCCTTTTGACACCACCATCTTCCTCTCACTTTCCTCTTCTTCCATTCCATACTTCTTTGGTTGACTTGTTCCAATTACAAAATGTAATTTTTAAATGCAATTTGAAAATGAATCTGTACAGGCAAAACGCTGCTCCCTCCAGCAAACAGCCTCTGAAGTACAAGATTAGAGGTGTTGCTTGCCCTACTCTCTGCTGTTTTCCTCCTGGTATCAGCACGTAACATGAGCCAAAGACCAGGAAGAAGCAGAGTGTGCGACCACACCACAGATTGAAGTCAAAAGTCAGCGTGTTCTCCACTGCCACCTGACACCAAGAGATTCTTTTTTTAAAAAAAAAAAGATTTTTATTTTATGTGATACTGCAAGTTCTATTCCTTTTGCATGATTTTTCTGTGACATTCTGTCCTGACAGGTTTGATCACTGAAATCAAACAATGGGACTTTTTCCCCCTTACAGAGGCAGGTTGGTCTATAAAGATAGTGACATAATTCAATAGCTTGAACAAAAGAAATCTAGTTTCTACTTACGTTATGCCAGTACTCTTTGGCAAAACTCTTTCCTTTCCTGTTGTGTGAGTCATACTGTTTTGAACTGCAAGCTCTTTCACCCCTAATTTGTTTTGTATCTCTGCACAAAATGAAGCATAACGAGACCCCGCTCTGAACCGACAGCTTTCAGTATTACAAAGCAATACATAATGCTGTAGTTCTGGAATAAGTTTGAAATACAGACCAGCTAGGAATCATTTTCCATAAAGATTAAGAGCTCCTATAGTATCTTTGAAGGAAGAAAAGATGCTAAAGAGGACATTTTGTTCAAGCTCTTGATCTTTAAACAAAAAGTGAAGTTCAGAAATTCCATCTATGACATAAACAAAACCTATTTAACCACATAGGGAGGGTAGGCAAGACCCTCTTTGTGGTCCCTGTTCTTCTCTTTAGCAAAGGAGAGGTAGCACATTGTACAGCAGCCTCAGAAGTCCTTGCATCTGGAATACAGCAGACATCTCTACCAGCATTGTCTTGGAGGAGGATGCGTGTTGGGGTACTTACTGATGCCACTGCTTGAAGCCAGGAGAGGAAGGGCAGGAGCAGTAGGTGGCTGCAAGATGTCCAAATAATGTCACGGCTCATAGAGCAGCTCTGAGCTGCAGGGAGCTGTAGATCAGTTCCACCTGGCACCTCTGCAGGTACTGCTGTGAGGAATGAGCAGGGTAAGACACCTAAACATTTTCCTGCTCCAGAAAGAAAACAGGCAGTAGACATTTGAATGAGATAGTAACAATTTTCACCTTCCACGCAACTGTTTCCTACAAATTACGACTATTCTCCTCCAGTATTTGCTTCTCTGATTCTCTTCTGGCGACATAATCCATGCAGAAAATTATCTGAACTCTTTAGCTGAAAGATACTGACTTATTTATTTTACTTCAGTTCTAAAAATCTTTAGAGGATGCCATCTAGTTTTTAAATGTTCCCATACTGTAAGTGATTTGCCTTTGCTCACATTAAAATGTTTCTCATTCAAAGAGTATGCAGCACTCAAACGTGACAGTCATTGGCTTGCAAATCTTTCCTTTATGCTTGGGAAATTTTATTATTATTACAGTAATGTAGCTGAAATCAGGACCCCATTGTGCGTGCTCCTTAAATAATGAACGGGGAACTGAGGCAGGGAGAAATGAAGCACATTGATCAAGGTCAGAGAAAGGTTAGGATCACTGGAACTACAGGGCCACCCTTCTCCACCAGTCTTTGCTGCAGTGTTAGAACTGCACTGGAAGCCAGAGACAAAACAACTGATCCACCACTTTTAAAGAAGGCGGGCCACTTATGCCAGGCATTCAGCAGAAATAGAAGAAAAAGGAGATAAATGCACTCACTAGTCCAGTACGGACTGGATACATGTGGGCGCACATCCCTGTTCTCCCAGGCTCTGTCCCAGCTCTTACTTCATCATGGCAGAACAGGTCTGAATTCAAGCTGCCCACTGGGCCGAAGGGATGCTGGCTGCCAATTCACAGCAGCCCTTTCTAGTTGTGTCCTGTGCCACATAAGATCTGACTTCATTCATTTAAAATGGGAATTAAATCTTGCAAATGTCACAAATTTCCCTGGCAGTGTCCAGAAAAATACTTCATTTTTGTCCTTGAGAAGAGTTAAGAATGGGAACTAGTTATTCAGTGGGTGCTTAAAAGATATTAATGTGGTTTATATATATTTTCCAAGTGCCACACTGATGGCAGTTGTGACTCAGGTATTGAAAACTGTCGCATAAAGGAGAGATTTTTCACAATAAGCAAACTGGTCCTTTAACAGCTGTGCTCCATGGAAAAAAGAAACTGAATCTTCTCTGCACCTGCAAATGCTACTGGATTTGATTTTCCTTTTCAATGTAGAGCTCCCTATTGAGTGATGCTCTATACATTGGGAAAAAGTCGATAGACTTTGGATACACCATTACAGAGTGTTTGCAAATCAACACCTTTATTAACTACAGTCATACTAACACTATGTTTAAACTGGGAAGTAATTGCTGTGAGGTTGAGAAGAAGCAATAGTGGGAGTTACAGTCACGCTAAGCCAGTGCAGATTTCCCTACACATCCAATACTTGCCTACCAAAAGAAGCTTCCAAATCTGCCACGTCTGGAAGTCTTTTAATACTGACAAAACACAGCTCTCAGGAATAATGTTCCAGTGTCACACTCTCTCTAAGGAAAATTTCAATCCTTATTTTAATATTTCATTATCTAGGGAGGTTCTCCTCCCCCTCTACTCTGCCCTGGGGAGATCACACCCAGAATACTGTATCCAGTTTTGGGCTCCCCAATATAAGAGAGACAGGGATTTATTGGAAAGAGTTCAATGGAGAGCTGCAAGGATGATTAAGGGACTTGAACATCTCTCCTATGAGGAAAGCTGAGAGACCTGGGGCTGTTTAGTCTGGAGAAGAGAAGGCTGAGAAGGGATCTTATTAACGTCTATGAATATCTGAGGGGTGGGTGTCAAGTGGAAGGGGCCAGTCTCTTTTCTGTGGTGCCTGGTAATAGGACAAGAAATAATGGCTACAAGCTAGAACATAGGAGGTTCCACCTCAACATGAGAAGAAACTTCTTTCCTGTGAGGGCGATGGAGCCTGGAACAGGCTGCCCAGAGAGCTTGTGGAGTCTCCTCTGGAGACTTTCAAAACCCACCTGGATGTGTTCCTGGGTGATCCTGCTCTGGCAGGGGGGGTGGACTCGATCTCTAGAGGTTCCTTCCAATCCCTAACATTCTATGATTCTGGATTTTCAAACACTGCCTTTCTAATTTTCAAGTTTCGTTCCTGACAGCATGAATTCTTTTGTCCAACTTTGAGTTCTTTGACCGAGATGTATCAGCAGAAAAGCAGCCTTATGCTGCAGAGACTGAAAGACAGAGAATTTCAGGTGTATCATCTGTGAGAGCTATAGATTGTGTGCTGGCACTTTTGAACTCTAATAGCTGAGGGATAAAATCCATATAAAATTATCTCTTTGCTTTCTGTTGGTAATTTGGCTACAAAAATCTGAGCTATACAGCAGCTTTTATAAATCCTTTGCTTTGTGGGAAGGAGAGATATTTTGGCAAAGCAGCAACAAACTTGCAATTGATCCTAAACATAATCACCCAAAACATAAAAACCCCACACATTCAACTCTGCTAATACAATACAGCCCACAATGTGGATATCATACAGTTAGAGTCTACCAACAGTACAGTAACAGGCAATTAGAAGACCAAAGTCATCTCAACAACCAGTTAAGTGTAGAGGGTATATAAAACCACAAATCTCATCCAGCTTCTGCTGTGCTGAGTAGCTGCACATCCATCAATTCAGATGGAAACATCTATAGATACTACTTAAAGGTCTAACTAACTTTTCATCATTAACCTCTGATCTCCTCCCCTCAAAAAACACCAAAACAAACTCAAAACACCACCCACAAGACTAAACACTGAAAACTGTCCAAAGTGGTGAGAAAACAAGTGTAAAGGGCAAGTTTTTCCACTCATTTCTACGACACTGTTCTCCTCCAAATACCTTTTTGGAAATAGAGAAGTGCTGAGCAGTTTTGCCCGTAAGCCACCCAAATAGCAGAAGGTACGGGTTTTGAATTAGCTTTTAAGAAGTCAGAAAACCCACAAAACTGCCAGCTCCTGAAATTTAGTTCCAGGGACTTGATTCAGAGAGACAAACAGTCTAGAGATGAACAGAAGCAACCGTAGTTTGCAGCTGGACCATTCCCCCAGTAAAAACCATTTACTTTAGGCATTTTTCATGATGAACTTTTCCACTTGCTCCTAAAGTTAGACTCAAAGGACAGTGACTAATAGCTTGGAGAAGAACTGAAATTGGAGCTTGCAGTCTGAACATACAAAAGAAAGCCCAGCGACTGCTGCTACAAAAATAAATAGCAGTGTGTAGGTGTACCTTGTACAAATGAACACCATCCATTTTAAGCAGCCTCAGAGGCTACAGGAGCAGAAGAGGCTAGAAACAAGAAGCCTGTGCTGAGAGTTATGCCCTTGAGCCAAGGCTGTTGCCTTGCACAGAATGGCTGTGGGCAGAGCAGGGACCCAAGGGCACTCTCCAGCCCACCTCCCCTCAAGTCTTAAACCCAGAGACTGCAGGTACTTGCTCTAAACCCAGAAGTCCTACTGATTTTGTGGCCTGTAGAAAAAAAGAAATAGTCAGGAAGGTTTGTATCTGATTTTTACATTTTAGAATTGCAATATATACAAATAATGTGGCGGAAGATGGAGGTAGCCGCTTATTGATTGGGTGAAGAATTAGATAAAAAAAACCCTCACCACATCAGCGCAGAGTGAGGTGGGCGGGGGGAACACTGTAGGTTTCCTTTCCCAGTAAAGACAGCAAAAGAACACCAAGCACATCCCACTGGACTCAGCGTCCTTGCAGATGAAGCATTGGTACAAGGTTACCCATCATGCTTGACACCTCAGGAAATGAGAATTGGCCAAATGGCAGGTTTGAGCTCTAATTATTCCAGCGCATCAGCCTTGCTCTTTAATTTGTGTCTAACAGATGTGATTACAGCCGAGGTTTTTTTGCACCTCAGCTGTATTTTTCTTATGCATTACTCTACTAATGCAAGTTGCTTCCTTATATTGGCAGAGAATTACTGAAGCATTATTGCATGTTCATGAGAAAGAGCTCCAGATAGAAAGAGGTCAACAGGTTGAACTTCACGTACTTCGGCAGCATCAGCAGTTGTCATTGCTTGTATTTCAGGATATAAAGGTCTCTTCTTATGCTGGAAGGAAAAAAATGCAACAAACCAACCATACTTAGCTTTTGTATCTTGGTAATGCAGACATTTGATTGCTTTTTGAAAATAACATCTCAGTTCTCATTCTGATACAGAAAATATTGACTTCCACAAGGCTTTACTGTTAGATGTTTACTTCGGTTTTTATACTTAAAGTAATGTAAAAAATGCAAGTAAAATTCATCTCTATGTGTTCTTTTGCCCCTTAAACTTTATAATTCTTATTGAGTGGAAGTAGGATTTTTTTCCTCCCACTACCTGCAGCAATCAAGGCTCTTTGTGAGGCTTCAGAGAAACCTGCATTAAATCTGAGCTTGACAAGACTCTGATCAGCAACACGGCTCCTTAAATACTTGTGTGCTGGGTTAACTGATCACAATTTGTCTACAACTATAGTGTCACATGCACAGGAATTTTACTTCAATACAGCTATTGCAGAAACTGTCTAGATTCAGAGGAAGCTTACAGCAGAGATTGGGTTTCGCTTCTTCACCTTCACAGGCAGAATTTATTATTGCATTATAACCCTGATAGAAATTTCTGATCTCCCATTCCAAAGCACTTAAGAAAATTCTGTTTGTCGCTCATTAAGGAGATGTAGAAAGCCCCACAAAATTATTAATATCAAGTGGCTATGCAAACAGCACTAAAAAATGGCTACCACATTTTCCTTGATAAGCAAGACAAAATCCTTCCAATTAACATTTTAATTAGAAAATTCGCTTACCATGAAAGTGTCCTGCGTTTTCTTAAAGGTTATAACTCAGTCTTCTTTCAAATTCCTCCACAGCATTTGTCACTGTGGCTCTATCAGAGATTAGATACCCAGCAGCAAAAAGGGAGTTTAAGTGAATTATACTTTTGTCTGATACTTTATTCTCTTGAAAACTTCAGGCACTCAGGTTTCCATTTCACCCATCGCTTGTCCTTGGAGACTAAGGCAGCTTGGGGAAAAAAGCAATTACCTCCTGCAAAATGTCTAGTAGTTACAATTATTTTATAATAAAATGTCAAAGATGTCTAATTTAGATATAGGGTTTAACATTTTTTAGCTTAGTGAAAACACTGCAAAATCTACTCTAATATCATTATATCCATCAGGTACAATGACCCCTTTGACTGTGATACCAAATGCAAATTCACAGACATTTATACAGTGCATCCAGCAATTGAAAATCTATTCTGCTTACCTTGTCACCAGTGATGGGATTAGAGCACTAAGAAACACATTTCCTCTTTGAATACACTTTATAAGTAGAACACTTTTTTGTCTAGGGTGGGAAGAGTTTAACATTCCCAAGACTCAGCCTTTTAGCTTGACAACGGCAGCACCTACAAATCTTTAACGGGAAGAAACAAATTCCAAAGGAACAGCAACAGCAAAGTCTGACTGAAGACAAACTTTTCACTGACATTTTCTGACCAAACTAATCCTCACCCAACGATGAACATTTTCTACAATGGCAGACTCTAAAATTGCAAATTCTTACTGCATGTGGTGCCAGCTGAGGTCTTACTGATCTTAACCCGGTTTGTCCTGTGATATGAAGCACTGCAAGATGGCAGAAAAAGGCAAGAGATTAAACCCTTTATCATAGAATGGCACACTCTTATAGTGTCCAGGTAGCATTATCAGACATCTGAGCTTTTTGTGATGAGTGCAACACAGGCACAAACAATTCCAGCACCTCAAATGTCACCAAGCTTACTCCTCATGCTTACAAGGAGCATTAAAAAAGCCACACACTTGCACAGATCTTGCAAAAACCATTGTGAAGATGACATGCAAGATATGCTAAATTAAGGAGAATCACACATGACCACCTTGGAATCACACCTGGAGTAAATGTCCAGTGAAGAGCCTTCCTCTCCCACACTATGCAAGTCCTTGACGTAACAAAGTGCTGCCTACAAACACTGCAGCATGTTCTGCTTCCTGAGCTGGAGGACAAAGTGCAAAATAAGTAATTACGGAGAAGTCACTTGTGCCACCCAGCAAACCGTTGCTGTGCACTGTACCCAGTCAGAAGTATTTTGCATCATCTCAGAAATCAAGCACCATGTCTACAAAACCATAACTAAGCTGTGAGGCAGGAAAGAGGGACAAAGAAGCTTATGGGACATCACCACCACAGAAATGCCTAGATGAGCCAAGCCTTGGAGACACCATCACCAGTGAATTTCGTTGCAAATATCTAAGCTTGCACTACAAGCACAGGACAAATTGTTTTGTCTCAGCCTCAAAAGAAGCAAATTTAGCATTGCCTGATACCTCTGCTCTTTTCAGAGAAGACCAAATCTTTGGATTCTGTATCTTTAAGAAGTAAAGTCTAAGATGGTATACAATTCAACCTGTGACTAAGCGAAAAAGAAGGAAAAAGAAAAATTGGTTGTGGACAAGGTTATTGAATTCTTCATCACAAATTAAATTTATGTAGCATATTAAACTTCAATATTTGAAGATGATTTTTTTTTTTCCGACTTTTAAAATGACATATAACAAGAGGAATGAGGACAAAAGCTGGCTTTAAAATGGAACTTGACAGATTTATGACCAACATTATATGGTACTTTTTAACTTCTGCAACTTGACGTCCCAAGAATATCCTTTCAGTCCTATTTTTTTTAGCACCAACTTTGTTTTTAGGAAGTGGTTCTGTTCCTGAAGCATATTTTTTACTAGTCTCTTTTGAAAGCAACACCTGCCCTGAAAGAAGAGTATGAGGAAAACCAAAACAGTGGAGTGAAAAATGACCAAGTGAACAAATGCACCAAATCATTAAGCAAAGCTAGATGAGCTCCCACAGCTCCCCGGTGGAAGGTGCCTGCAAAACCTTCTTCAGAAAGTGCTGGTTAGTCCGGTGGGAAGATCAGTCAGGCTGAGCACGGTGAAGCAATGTTCTCAAGCAGCACAACCAGTGCTACTCCAAAGGTAAGTGATAATCGCTGCTGTGCCAAATCCAGTTAGCATCACACACATCGTTACATCTATTTTACCTCCCTTTCCTTCCACAATGGAATAATCTCAAACTGAGCTTTGTGGCATGTTTGTCTAGATAACCTTTTTCTCACTCCCCACCCAAGTCAGAGAAGGATACACAGTCCCTTTGTAAAACCAAGAGAATAAACAAGGCACCTCTTCCCTCAATATACAAAGATCCCAGGAGAACACTGCGAAGGAATGCTGCGGTGGTAATCTAGATAAGATCATATGAAAAGATAAAGCTTAATCAAGACTGATTCTATCTCATCTTCCTGTCTGGAGAAATGGAAGCTTTGACACCAGAACACTGAAATGTCATACTTTCCACTCTACACCAGCTCAAGATAAAGCCGATGTTGAACCTGTTGAACCAGGCACCTGGCACAACTTACAGACTTTTAGGCAAAACTCTGGATCAGTATTAAAACAAGAAGCTTCTAAACCCAAAATAAGGCAATCTAAGCTTTTCTTCATTGCTTGATAGGTTGAGAAAGATCCAAACAAGTGATTAAAACATTTCTTTGCTTCATTAACAAATATACAAAGTTTTATTTTCTTTTATTAGATTGGTTTTCTGTATGTTCACATCAGTTATAACCCACATTCACAGCAGATTATTAATAGTATTTTGCAACACTAGCTGCTGTATTAGAAATCCTTTAGAGAAACTTCTCTTTAGCTACTCTGTAACTTGAAGAATAAAGTGCAAAACCACAATAAAATTAGACAGACATATGTCCCAGCTCATACTCCATGGAAAAGAAAAGTTTGTAAGATCATTAGATATGGATTCACTGCACACAGTAGAAGAATGTGACCTGAAGAAATCCGTTTTCAAGTTTTCCCATTACTAGACATTAATTACAATGAATAATTTTTCATTACTTTTAAGGGTAACAAAAAGAAATCACAATAAGGTTACAAATAAAACAAAACATATTGGCCAGACTACCTGAAGCTGAGCCCTGTGCTTGGGACCTTTTACCTAATAAAGGTTTTAGAAAGAACTGATGAACAGAAGCATTTCATTTCTCAGCAGCCTCTTTTACTTGAACTTCAAGGAACAATTAGGATATAACAGCATCTTGTTAGGGACCCAAGTAATTAATTTTTAATTTTTTTTTTACTACACCTGCAGACAAACATAGTATCTTTCAAGTAATGACTGCCAACACTAGCTATCTTCTCCATCCAAGAAGACAGCAAAAAAAAAAACAAACAAACAAACCACCAGCATTTTATTGCAATGAAGTCCAATTCACAACGTATAACCTAAGCTTTCACGTCTCTCCTTACAGCTGCTGGCGCGCTCTCCCCAGGACCAACCACTCTTTTCAAAACAAATGAAACTCTGGGTGCCTTTCTCCTTCTACCTAATTAGTTTTCATTAAGCCCTTAGGTGCTACAACATAATATCAGCAAGGAAGATTACTCAACCTTTTTACTTACAGAATTAAGTATTAGTCTAAATTAGTCAGACTGTCTCCTTAGTAGCTGCTAAAATTGCTTCTCTTCTACCACTTTCCAAGAATGGATAGTTCAGCACACCAAGCTTTAATAGCAAACAAAGTTTTAGCTGTTGATTGTATGTGCATCCCTTTGTCATATTATTAAGCTCCACTTCATAGTAAACACAGAACACCACCGTCACAACAGAAAACAGCCTCAACAGCAAGAGAAGGACCATGTCCTGTTTATAGCTTTATGTAATTAACAATATACATTCCCAAGAACTCATTTATACACAATATTCTGCTTCACATTTTTGTTATATTTCAGTCAGTGCTTTCATCAAGGAAACATTTCCATGCACAGGAATTTCCACACAGGGCAAAACATTAGAGCTGTTTTGGAGGGCTGCAGATACCATTTTCCTCTTTTAGATCTTTTAAGTAGATAACCAAATTTGAAGACCTTGCTGTTATACTCTGGATAAGGCACTTGCCCCACATGAGCAATACAGCACCAGGCCAGTGTGCAAGAAAAATCTGGATGCACCTTTTTTTCCATCATTTATACCAAAACAAGGAACAGCTCTGCAGCAACTGTGCTCTTTCAGTCTGAAACAATCCACCTGCAACACCTTGCACAGCTTCATAAACTGCTTCACATTCTTTCCTAAACTTACTAGTTATGGCCACATAAGTCTTTTGAGAAAAACTTCCAGAGGTTTATTTTATAAAGATTCCATTTCAAAATAAACGCAAGGTGCACTTCAATGGGGGATGCACCATATTCATCAGAACTTGTGAAATATAACCACAAAACCACAATGTTAAAGTCTGACTCTGTCCATCAGCAGTTCTTAGCCACCTACGTAAACAAGTTTTTTCAATCGAGGTCTTACATGATTTCAGTCCCTGAAAACAAAAAAAACAACAAGTTGCTCATGGCATGCATAGTATAGATATCACTAGTGCTACCTGGAAGAGTTCGGTCTTCTCCTCCCTCCCAGAAAGGCACCACTAAAACCCAATTATCTTGATATTTTAAATTCACTCTTTGCTGCAGAGTCAGCTCCATCTATTTCAAGTAATCCTCTGCTCAAAACCTTGGCATAGTATTGGGAGTAAAATCTGTTAACTCACCACCAACAGAAGATTAAGAAAGAAGTGAGATACAGTTTCTACCAAAACCAAAAGCCCATCTCACTTCTGCAGTTCTTTATTTATTTTGTCAAAGGCATTTTAATAAAACGATTCTGGTCTAGTATTAGATCACGGCCAAAATCTCGGCTTTAAGGAAAAACCCTGATTTTACATTGTTTTGAACTGCCAGTAGCTCTAAGCATCCAAAGAATTTGAATTTTTCCATTTAATGAATGTTCTGCAGTTCCAGAAAGATGTGTTATGCCATTTTGTTCACATACAAAAAGACAGTCTAACAGATGTAAACTATTTATTGAATATTTGCCACCAATATTGTTAAATACATAATCTTGCAGTTTTTCCGCTTTCAAGTTAAAATGTCAGAAACAGAACACCAAATATTTACAATTCTTATAAGGAATGTTACATAATGACACATTAAGGCGTAAATTCTTTTGGCTTATAATTCTGAAAAGAATGATAATAGCAAAAAGTGATGCAAAATCTTCATTGTGAGATTATGATTAAGCTACAATGTTTTACAAAAATATGGTGTAAGATGGCAATAATCCCATTCAAAATCCTGCATTAGGCCCCCTGAAGAGGGGCTGATAATTTATACAGTCAAAATTTTAAAATTTACATATAAAGGTACCCTATCCACCATTGAAAAGTACAACTCTCAACATATACAGTTTTCAGGCCACAGTTTTGAAGGTCTGGAGTATCAAGTTGGTTTGATGAATTAGTCGGTTGGCACTTATGAACACATTTATTGCCCTGTTAAAAGAGAGAGAAATTGCTTCAGACAATTGTAGAGAAAAATGTCATTCGATAACTACAGCATTAAGTTTGGGCAACTAAACATATTGGCGTCCAGGCTCTGCAAATTGAAAGCTTATTGATGTTTTACCTCACTGTGCTCTACCTGAAGCTTACTGCTGGCACACAGAGAGACTTATTTGCATAGCTAATCCTAAGAAGACTATGTTTATTGGCAGGAGCTTGAAGACTTTGGCTCTCCATCATCATTGACATCTCAATCATTTAATTCTGGGGTTTTAGCCAGCTGAGAAAAAGAGTGGAGCAGATGATCGTTAAAACACCTGGGTGTTTTCAAAGTCGAATACTTCATCCCCTAGTAATATCAGAATTTGCAACTCTTTCCTCAAGAAATACTAAGCATGCACACGCAATACACTATTTTAGCCATCTTTTTATTAACAAAGAAGTGTGGGGTGACTGAGTTTTTCAGCCCAGTAATGACATCTGTGAGCATGACTCTCTTGTTTAGTGCTGTTACCTTCTGGTGTGAGCAGAATATCTTACTCAGCATGGAGTTCATAGATTTAAATTACTTCTGATTCCACAAGGACACGAAATACCAGCCTTCTCTGGGATTTCTTGCAATATTGATAATTGATTGTTATCATGTGAAGCTTACATCAAAACCACACATCACTATACATAGGGATAAACAAAGCTGGCTTCTTGTAGAATGGTTGGGGTACATGCACAATACATCAAATCCTTTCCCCATTTTCTTTCAAACAGTTTTCTAGTCAGCTGTGACTGTTTAGACCTAGTTTATGTGAAAACTTAGCTATACATCTGTTCAGTATATGAGATATATAGTTTATATCCAAGTTTATATTTACCAAGGTCTAAATTTCTCATTTTGGTATCATAACCAAATTTAGTCCCAATTTCAGTAAGAGGAGGAAAAAAACCCATGCTAGCAGCAGGGTAGTATTCACAGCTGGTCTCCTTTAGTAGACATGAAAGTTAGTTCTCATCTTTACAACAGCAGCACACAGAACACTGGCACTGTGAAAATCTGAGGGGAATATACTCATCACCCCAGAAGTCACTACAGTGAAATACACAAAAATAGTGACTTAAACTGAGGGTGAAGACCTGGAAACAGCCTCAGTTTGAAGGCTAAAGTGTTCAAATATAAAAAGATTAACCAGGTAATTCAAAACACTGTGAAACACTAAGGAGATGTAAAGAAAGGACAATAAAAATGTAAAAAAATCCACCACTGTACAGATATTTAGTGTTTGCAAATGATATTTCAAATAGGTAGACTACTGTTTTCAATAAAGTATTTCTAAGTTTTTCTGTCCTTCTAAATACACAAAAAGCGCACGGGGCCATGAAATAACTTCACATATTCATGGCACACGGGTGTCGTACGGTAGTGCATTTAACAGGCTTCCCTTTCCTCGGAGGCATTACAAAAGGAATATAAGTGTTCTAAAGCAGCCATGAGGGCCTGAGGACACAAGCGAGGAAAAAAATGAGGTAAAGTCCTGAAGAAGGTGACTTACACCCTAACGCTTGTCCTATTTTCCCCTATTAGTCAGCAGGCCCTTTATGTAAAATGTTAGTACAAAATCATACTTACTTTCCATCTTTAAAATAGGTTTTCAGAGTATCACTGAAACTTTTGGAGTATTTTACAAATTCTTTCTTTTGGTGCTCAAGTGCCTACGAAAAGAAAAATACCAGAAGCAGGAGTCTTAGTTTACATGTTGTCAAGTACAGTGCGAATCTAAAGGCTAAACTGATAAAAAAAATTGGCTAGCATTACGTTACATAGAGAAAGGTTGATTTTTTTTGTTGAAGACACAGAGAAATCATTCTCTCCCATAAAACTGCCGAGACCTACCATACAACAATCTTGTTATGTCATCGACCAGTTAAGCAATTCTACTCATCCTTTCATCAAAAGGACATGCTTCTTTTCTAAGCTATTAAAAATATTGTATAAAAAGAGGTATTGCACATACCCGCCGGTTCTGGTATTGGTATTTCTTGAAGACATTATTTACTGTGTCAAGAAGTTCCTTTATTGCACTTGCGATGTCCCTATTTGGCAATAAAAAGATAGTTGTAAGATCCTTAAGCTATCCTATTTAAATGTTAACATTTAATCACCTTCTAGCAGTCAAATACTTCTTAGAACAGTCTCTACAGAACAAGTGGCAGACAGGATGTAGCACGACCAAATGCAAAGAGGTAGACCAGTGACACAGAAATTCAAACTAGGCATTGGAATATTGAGATTTAAATAAAAAGTTTGACTGATCCCTCAAATCTGCAGAAAAACAGATAATACAGAACTTACTTGATTGTCTGAAGAAACCTCACTCTGTCATTGATCTCATCAGGAATCTTACTAAGAATCTGTTTAAGCGCTCGTGCCTTTTCATTAAGATCTTGGAATTCTGGTTCTGGTCTTTCAATCATATACTCTAACAAGAAGAACATATTTCAAAACACCATCAGTTTTCCCCTCAAGTCTCCAGTGACAGCTAAAACCACCATTTCAAAGCGCAGCAGTATTGCCATGTTACGTTTGAAGGTGAACAGCATAAAAATAGCCATGGTCAGAAAACTGCAGTGAATACACTTGGCATCAACAGAAATACAGTGCAATAATAATCTTTATTATTTCAAGCTGGAAAAAGAGCCCATCTTAATTTATTTGAGACACTGAAGACACTACACTAATCAAATGCAGTATTAAAATAACTTAAAGCCTGCTGTACATCCCCCTTCTCTGACAGTATAACTATTGATTTGAACCAGAGAAAAGGAAGGTGAATATTATATTCCATATATTCTTTTTTCTGGTTGCTAGCACTGAAAAAGGTGAACGATGCACCCACGTAGTTCTAAACATTCATTGTCTCTACTTCACCAAAGGCATATTCATATGTACAAATACTCTACCACGCTCAAAAAAAATAAATAAATAAATTAATCAGTTTATAAACAAATAATCTCTTCTGAAACCAGGCATAAGGAAATGCATGTTCCTAACTAACAGTGAAATTAAAAATAGACTTATTCAACATAAGAGGTAAGATACTACCTTCTACATCATCGGCTGCCATACGCAGAAGAGACTCTGTGAAGTTCACATCCACACTTTTTTTCTCCAAAATTTTCATAATGATGTCCTGCGTAAGACCTGGGTTTTCTTTTTCAGCCTGTAAGGCAAGGAATTTTTATTCTTCAATATGCAAGACCTGAATATTGTAAGCACAAAGATTCTCATGTAACTTGCTTCATATGCTGCCGGAGTTTGCCAAAAATTTTAAAAGTCTGATGGCTTTAAACTAACAGATTACACTGAAAACTGCTCTCCCGCTACAACATCCATTTTTTTCTTGGATTACATCAGTGATTTTGTATAAACAACTTTTTCCACTCATTTCAATTTCAATAAGAAACTTTTTCATGAAATTCAATATTCTGTTATATTTCCATAAACACTAAGCTTTGAGACAAAGATATTGTATCCACCAGGATTTAATTCACTCAAACACAGGTGCTACTCCCCCATCTTCTGCATGACATTTTATAAATGTGCCTCTTATCAATCACATCATCTGCTCAAACATCATCTTGGAATTGCTTTTTCAGAAAAAAACCTTTTGATTGATGACAGATCTCAGTAGCTAGACTAACACTGGAGGTATTCATGCTACCTGTGCTGCTATCAAAAAATTATGCTCTGCTGAGTAAGAATGAGTGTGGGTTGGTTTTTTTTAGCTAGCACCACCATTTCCACCAATACATCATTTTTTATATTATTTGTGTTCAGCTTCACTTTTTACCCACAGACAGAAATACATTTAATAAATAAACACACTTTATACTTTAGCTGCAGTAAAGACTTAAGAGTGTCCAGGTACACTTAAATTCCCTTTCTCTACACTTAAATCTTTCTACAAAGTAACTTTTTACTTAATTGTATAGTTCACATGTTAATATGTTCTGTCTACAATTATTTTTGTCTAAAGAATTTCAAAAAGCCACCACTTTAACAAAGCAGTATGAAGGAATATCTGTATTTTCTATTATATTCCTAAAGAATGAAAAGTTACAAGAATATTTTTCCATTAACTGCTGGGTGTAAGCACAAACATTAAACTTGCCCTCATTCACAAAAAGAACCCATTACCATTCACCTTGTAAATCACTTTGGAGGTTTGCTACATGCATGAGCACCTATTCTACGTAACCTCATATTTATACCAAGTTATTATCTTATTACCTTCACTCATTCCTCATTTAAGTTTTTGCACTGGACAAGACAAGATCCAGTTGGTTTAAAATTGCTCAGTGTGTTTGCATCATTCAGATTTCTACTTGTAACATTCGCAGACATCTCAAACTTACAGTCCACACATTTGTCCACTTGATTTTTATTTTTAGACTACTGAATGAACGATGCAGTCTTCAGACACGAAGACACAAGGAAATAAGCTGATTTTCTTAGCTTCATCATATATGGTTTACCTTTTAAACAATCCTTCTTCTCACCTTAATAAAAGCTGCTCTCAATGTTTGAGCTGCAGACAGATTTACTCTTTCTAGCTGCAATGAGAGTTCAAAATGATTAGCAATTCTCATGTTATCCAAACAAGTCAAGTACTCACACCTTACTTTAGCATAAGGAAAAAGGGAACTGACAGAAGCAGTCAAGTTACTGGTTTCATTTGAGAGAGAGATACTATAAAATTTCATCCCAAAGGAAAAGCTGCCCCCCCTGAAATAAACACATAAAAATCAACCATGTCACTGGACATGTTTTGTCTTTATTCAGCCTATAGCAGAAGTCTGACAGAAGCTTTCGAGAACACCTGGACTCTCTCTCATACTTACAGAAAAACAAATATTCTATTAAGTCATAAGTATTAGCAGTAAAATTAAAATGTATGAAGCTGTTAACAGGTCCATGTTCAACTGTGTTAGTTCATGCCATGAAATGCTGGACCCGGCATTTTCGTACAAATCCTCTGTGAAAGGTAAAAGCTCAGGGCCAAGACAACGAGCAAGCTTTGATGAGCATGAAATTGTATTACTGGGAAGAAAAGTAAAACAACACATAGAAATAAGATGATGTTGGACACAAAGCTTTCCAAATCAAGATGGGCAACCTGTTACTATGACTGTACTTCCCAGTGTAAGGGGGATTATTCGGTTGTAAAGCAAAACCTATCTTACCTCATTAAAGACAGGGTACATAACAGCATAGAGAGGCATGGAAACCATAGAAGTGGTCTCTGCTTCATTCTTCATCTCTTCCATTGTCATCCTCATTCAAAGACCCACTTCTCAAGGAAAACACTATAGAAACAAAAACCTCCTCATTCACCGAAATGTTTTTTCTTTTTCCTCGTTGTGCAAGAATACTTGAAGAACTTGAAATATAGATTGTCCTGAGGTTGTGCAAGAAAAGAAACAAACACAAACACACACAATTATGAATGTTCATGACTGACAGGTTCTAAAAATGAAAATGCACAAAACATTGGCTTGTTACTGCCTGGAAACTGGAATTATGACATGAGTTGAGTAAATATGAAATGGTTACTTCAAATAACTTCAAAACTCCAACTGAAATCTATTAAGCGAATAGATTATTTTAAAGAGTAAAGAACTACTAAAATCATTCAAGTTTTATGGAATTAATGTTCCTGAGCATAGTGATTTTGTTTGATACGTATTACAAAAATCTTGCCACCACTCACAGGCAGCAGCATAAGATTTCTGACAACTCACATACAGAAAAATCTTGAAAAGCATTACATGCTGTAAACCCAAACCCCATACAGATGCATCATGACAATTGACATTATAGGCTACCTATAAATACTCCATATTTTTGCATATGTATCAAGCTATGATTCTGCTGGAGATCAGTGCCTACCTCCTACTCATTTGAATTCTGAATACTACATCTTTAGTCTTATATAAGCAAAAGCCTTAAGTCATGTTTCCACTCAGGGTGTGTCAACAGCTCTGTTAACTCAACAGAAAATTATTGTTCCAGTAACTGAACCAAGGTTTTGGAAGTTCTCCACCCAGCCCAGCACATCATACCTAAAGAACGATCATTGCTCAGCCCTAGAAATTATGTGGCAAATGAAAAGAGTCACCCTACAGTTCGTTCATAAGAAATCCTTGTTAGAGACTATGTTTTCTCTTTGTATTATTTAAAAATATTTTCTATAATATAACTGAGTTTAAAGACCTAAAGTTGAAGTTAGGAAGATACATAGGAGACTAAAGTTTTAATTTTTATATTTGCTCAGAGTATTTAGTGCACTAGAGGAATTTTTTTCCTCCTAGCAAGGTTCAGACACCAGGCTTTTGTATGTTTGTGTATTGGTTTTATTGATAATTTAGTAAGAAGTGAAAAAAGCATAATTTTTAAGAAACAGGAAAACCTACTACAGTAATCAATATCAATAGTCTGAACACGTTAAAAGTGTCAAGCTATTTCTTCAAGCTATATTCCTCGTTATGCTCTGTACTGGCTAGAAATCTTTAGGCTGTTCAAACCAAAGAACAGATTTCTTTTTCATTTCCCTCCAGGGCAAGTATATACTAGTTTAGCTATAATTATACAAGTGAAATTTGTTATTGATTACAGTAAGCACAGAAGAACTTGGATGATTACAAATACCATGCATGTCTCATCTGAGCATGTGATTAAGCAGCATGAATACAACTAAAAAATGAGAAAATAAGTGACAAGCTGGTCACACCACAGAAACGGCCCACGGTTAAAACATGATTTGAAGAAAACTTAAACATGACTATAGTAACGAGCGACAGCTCTTCATACAAGTCTTCTGACATGGACCACTCATTGCAATATCTCATCCTTGTTCCATTTACTGTTCCAACCCTTCAACATGACATAAGCGAGTAGATTCCTTCTACCTGCAGAACAGGATCTCCAGAAGTTTAAAAAGGGGTCTAGATAGATCACAGAATGCCCCAGGTTGGGACGGACTTCCAAAGGTCATCTAGTCCAATCCACCTGCAGTGAGCAGGGACATTCTCAACTCGATCAGGTTGCTTGGAGCCTCATCAAGCCTGACCTTGAATGTCTCCAGGGATGGGGCCTCAACCATCTCCTTGGGCAACAAAGATACATCCACAGGGACTCAATTGCAAAAATCAGGACTCTCACCTACCCATAGATAGTTTACGACATGGAAGAACACAAGGGAATATTCACCATTCCTCAAAAAGTTGAATACCTTTAAAGAACTTGTTTCAGAGTTACATAAATTCATACAAGGTCTACTCACATGGAGGGGGGGACGGGGCTTGTCTGAACAAGTTTTCACTCCCCACTGCAAGTACAAGCCGTCCCATTTATTATACATGCAGCTTCCCGGCACTAGAGACTCTGGCACGTAAGGGGCAGAGTGGATGGAGAGCAGTTTGTTTTATTGGTTAATTCTGTGTTTCCAGTAGTTCAGTAAAAATAGATACTCAGGCAAGACACTACACTAACAAGTACCACTGAAGACAGCACTTGCAGATTAATTTACTGCAAGTTTTTATCTAGAGTACTGTATTCTCAACAGAGTAAGTTTTAAAACAGTTAAATCAGGTCACTGAACATCATTCCAGTCAACCCAAAAGATTGTTGATCACAGCAAGAAGGGCAAAAAAGGACAAAGTAACCGTTAGAGATAATTAGTTTGTTTTTATGGGTTAGCAGAACCCACAAAGCAAAGGAAACACTAATGGAAATGATGGATTTTTATGACAATGAACACCTATTACACTGGGGACTATCATGAAGAACTCTTTTTCTCCTGAAGAGCCATAAACTATTGTTACTAATCCACAGTACAGTTAAACCCCCCATATAAAAACAATCACACACCATCTATTACATCTTTACCAGACACTGACATTCCTCAAACAAAATACAGTAAATTGGATTTATACTAACACAGATACAAGCGTCGCAACTGAAGACAGAGGTAGATTGAAATATCCACACACACAAGAAATACCTAAGAACATCAAATACCTTTGCTGCCCACATATGAAAAGAAATATATTCAATACATCACACTGGTGGTTCATTATTGCAGAAAACTTCCCATTTTCCAGAAGACACACTGCTGTCATGCAAGGACCTGCCTGCTAACATTGCCACAGTGTCTTTGCAGATTGGGATCAGCTTCTTCACACCTTGCAGATGTTACTTAGATGCACTGCAGCCTTTGCTGGTTTTAAATAGCAGGGATAAAAATTTTCACAAGAAAAGCCCCACATTTATTTGAATTACAGAGAGCCAGTTTGTCATAGCTGTGCTAAACCCCATACAGTCTCAATCCTAATCAGGGACAAAATCACCATGAAAATTGAAGTTCCTGTTCTAATATTAAGCTTAATTATTATAAAGTCCACCAATTTTCAAACATCCTGACTCAGACCAAAGTTTAACCTGCATTATCATGCAGCAACTAGGAGCTTTCAGTTATTTCTTTTGGTAGGTGATCAAAAGCAGCCATCTGCCTAGCTGCCAAGCTTTATGGCAACACTGTCTTCTAAAAGCTTCATTTCAGTTCCCTACAATTTCAAAAGAGTCTTTTATTTCAGACAAGTTTACCCTAGTTTCATCTGCCAACTGGTTTGTTACATCCTCAAAAAAAAAAAAAAAAAGAGATGGAATAAGACTGCATGAGAATGTGATCTATTAAAACAGCACAATGTAGTGGTGCTGTTCAGAAAATCCTGGCAAACTGGTAAGATGCAAAAAAAAAAAAAAAAAAAGGGGTTACTCTGCTGGGAAACTTGTTAATTGGTCTGAGGGGGAAGACAAGGAGAAGGTAGGAGGATAGTGAAAGCCTAATCTTTTTTTGTTAGATTGATCTTGCGGAGTCAAATCTGTGTATGTGCAATTAGAATTATGCTTCATGCTGCATCAGATTAAATCAATCACCAGAGAGAATAATACAGGTAATTTAAAGAGAAATTAAATTTGAAAACTATGCTAAGGTGCCAGGTCATACAATCCTGCCTGTTCAGTCTGAAACCATCGAATACATCAAGCTGTACTCCAAGAGAATTACTAATATATACACATGCATAGAGCATATACATGGAGAATATACTTTCACTGCCAGTATAAATCTTACAGCCTAACCTTTACATTCTAGCACTAAAATATTATCTGAGCTATTCAGCAAGCACAGAGAACTGGTACATTTTAGAGAACCAACAAGTCTGGAAGGATTCTTTGATAGATCTATTCCTCTATATTCATCTAATGACATTTTAAATCATTCAACTGAACTTTATCAGAATAAAAATCTACATTAAGATCAACTTTCTGTAAGCCAAAAAAGGATAAACAGCAAAAGTCACTGCACTCCCCAAGATGTACAACTACTGTTATCAGGATCTAAGGTATTTGCTTTCTTTAATCTGTGTCTTCTACTAATAGACTTTTGGTTTAGCATTAAAATCCAGTAGCAGAACTACTTAATAAAAATATAACTGTCACGATATAATACAGCGTGCAGGAATCTTCCCCAAACCCATCTCTGCTCATTGGCCAGTGTGAAAAAAAAGTAGAAAGACAACAAGAAATAAAGGTGTTTGTTTAACATTATCCTTTGAAACAGTGTTTAAAGAATAGAGAGCAGAGTTTCACGATCACAACTTTTAAAGACCTTTTAAACAACAGAAACATTAGGTCTCAATTGGTCGCATTTGAATCTTCAATTGTCATCAGCAGATCAACCTATGCACTGATGTTGTCTCTATTCCCTTCTCCGGGCTCCATCTGCCTTACATCTGGAAAACTTTAGGCACCTAGAGATTAATATTCTTTCCTAAAAAAGTACTAAAGAGGAACAAGGCCTGAGGCAGTGATCTGCAAGAATGAGTATTTCAATGGTTGGCTTCTAGCATAAATTACAGCTCTATTCCTGCTGGAAAAGGCTATTCTTACTATCAAGAAGTTCTACTCCACTTTTTGCAGTGAGGATTCATGAGAAGATTTTTACCTCTAACCTGATCTGAGACCCCCGAGCTACCAGAAAAACTAATTTAAGTTCAGAAAGAAAGAGTGGGAGAAGGGAAATAGCAGCATTAATTCTAACCAGAATTCAGAGGCTAAGAGCTTAGCTCCTATTTGTAAGATCAATGTGTACAGGAAGAGAGAGTTTGGGTAATTTACTAACAACAGTTGCAAATTTCATAGAAAAAAAAATTGCAGAGTATGCTCTTTTAAATGCGTGCATATCCCACACGGAGCTTGCTAAGAAGTTTCCCTTATTAAAGATCATTTAAAAGAAATAAAAAACCAAACGTATTCCTTTACTTTGTCAGGAGTAACTTACCTGCCAACACTGTATTTAAATTATAGCTTGTAATTATTTCCCATTGTATATCTTAGACTATAGGGCACAAAGCTTTAAAGGCTTTGTGCTTCAGATACAGAATTACTGTCCTTTTTCTAAAAAAAAAAAAAAAAAACAACACCAGGAGGTGACTTCATGACAGTTTGGTTAATTCACTGGAATTGGACAATAACAGTCCTTGTGTTTTAAAAAAAATCCATAAAGGTAACAAGAAGCTTTTTAAAAAGTGCTCTGCTACACCGATTCCACATTCTACTAACTTCTAGCCAGCAGTTCCACTGAAGAGATAACAAAAGGAATGTCAACAGAAAAGAGCACTGAAGTTTTAAAAGTGTCTTTAAATGCCTCTCACTCAAATGGAAACATGGACTTTTCAAACATCTCCATACACACATAATAGCCACTTACAGTCGAGTTCACTCTGACAAAGCACGACTGCTTATGAGCTTTAGTACTGTAATAGCAATTCCTATGACTAATTCAGAAATCACACCAACTTACAATAAACCCATGATACCTATTTTTAGAATCATACCACCTCAAAAACCAAAATCCTAGCCTACTCTGAAGCCAGGCTTAGAAGTAGTTTGCGTTCTTTTGCAATGCTCAACTTCAAAATGTGTCTGCTTACTCCATGAGAAACTACAGCCTCCTGCACTGTGCCCCTACTTCACCAGTCTGCAACTTTACAATTATTGTACAGAGTAACTGAAACAGGTCACGTTTTTTAGTACGTATCATCACAGCAACATATCCCTGTTTCTCTTTCTTTTGTTCCTCTTTGGGAATGTGAAAATAAAGCTGTTGCTCTAACAAACACCAACAGGCACAACAAACACATAAATACGTTCCAACAAGTAAACAAATACCAGAGGGCAACGAGCTCCTCTGATAAGAGGAACAGCACAAACCTGGCCCAAAGTTTCAGCCACCTACCTGTGCCCCAGTAAGGTGTAAGCTACAGGAAAGCAAAACCAACAAAACTCACCAGCTAAGCGAGCAACTTTTGGGACACCAAGGCACTGAACGTCTCCCCAGACTGCTCAGTGACTAAGAGGAGCACAGCCCAGGGAATCTGTTCTCCCTGCCCGGCACTTTCACCTTTTGCTGCGGAGCGGGCCGGCCGCGGAGTCGCCCGGCTTGCGGGAAGGAACCGAGATGCCTTTTTCTCCCCCTCCCCCCGACCTGAGAAGGCTGTGACCGCGCCGCTGCCGCTCACCACAGCCACCTGACAGCGCTCGGCTCCGGCGTTAGGACGAGCTAAAAATACTACACATCCGGGCCTACGCTTCCCAGGCCCGGGCGTGCCCCCCGGGCCGCCCTCTCGGGGCTCGCCAGGCAGCGCGGAGCAGCGCAGGCCGAGGGGCCTCGAA
>VWZK01008231.1:89670-215495 GCA_013396935.1 Baryphthengus martii
GGCGGGAAGAGATTGGGGGAGAGGCTACGCCCGCCCGAGGGGAGGCTGCGGCGGCGACAGGCGGTGTCGGGCAGCCGAGGTGCTTCCCCGCCGCTCAGAGAACTTAAGAGCGGCGTAAAACCAACCGGAGATCCTCTCTCCGGTGTTGGGTCACCGGTTGCCCTTCCACCTGCGTACGCCGTCCGCCGGCGGTGCTGGGGAGAAGGAACCGCTCCCACCACCCAGGAGCCGCTGAGGCGTCCCCCTCAGCCCCGCTCGCCGGCGGCTGCGCCTCAGCAGCCGCACTTTGTTTTCAAGTTGCGCTGTGGTAAGTGTCGTGTCGCGATGTGTCGTGTCGCAGTAGTGGTTCTTCACAAAGCCGTCCGTGCCCAAGAGAGGGATGTCGCGCAGGGCTCTGTGGCTTCTTCTGGTCGCTGCCCGGCCGGAGCTGTGCTTCTCGCAGCGCTTTTTGGAGAGGCTCCTGTCGCGTGTGGCACCGTACGGTTCTCTCCCTTCGGTCAGTGCTTTGCAGCACAGTGCTCTGTGTACACGGAGTGTTTTAGCTATTAAAAACACCCTAATCGGTCCAAATTTGACAAAAACAAGTATGCCCTTGTCGAGGTAGTTGCGTTAGTGGTAAGCTTTAAGATTTCAAAGTTTTAAATTATGTTGAGAATCAGCTCACTTGGGAGAGCGTTAACTTTGCATTTGTATCTGTGTTTGTGATGCATCAGTATTAAAACTCGCTTTTTTTTTTTTTTTTGATCACTCAGGAGTATTACCTAATGTTAATAATGCTAGTTTACCAATGTGAATGAACAGCAAAAGTATTAAACTTGTCAAAACGTCGGCTGTAACTTCTTGCAGCAGGGAGGTGGCAAAGTGGGAGGGTTTTGATGTCTGCCTGTGGGAACACACAGATCATATACAGGTAGCTCTATGTATTTCTAGTCCCCATCACCTTTGTGTAGATGAGCGAGCGGGGTGGGAGTGGGAAGGAAAAAAAAGCACCTGGATTGTTATACTTCATTACATGTACTGAATTTTCTCCTCCCCATGCCACCTTGGTTTGGTTTAATCAGACTTGTGTATGATCTCGCATATATCAAATACTCTGCTCATCTTGGCATTAAAGGGTGACTAAAACGTGCATAATTTGTATGAGTTGTGTATTATTAATTAGTAATCTGATTTCCTGATTCTTGTTTCGTCGTTGTTGATATGAACAGTACTTTAGCCTAATGGTAAATGATACCATTCTGTTCAAAGTGAGAGACATTTACCAAGATGTCATAGCATAGATTGAGCCACATGCATGTCTGGAGTGTTTTATCCTTTCAGTGAAATTAGCATGTTTTAAAGTAAAGCTACAAAGAGCACCTGTAGAACTGCAGCTAACTTAAGATAGATTATGTTATTCCCTTTCATCAATTTTGTGAAACCTTTCCGGATTCTGTCTTTTTTTTTTTTTTTTTTCAGACAGGGAGATCTTGGACTGGATTCATACTTTCTTATTTTACGTCCATTGTATTTTTCAGAATTGTTGTAGCATGGTTTAGTGTGATGAGGAATAATTGCTGAGGGAAGAAGAATGATTATTTGCTTTCTTTTAGGTATGGGTTGTCTACAGAGTTACACAGGTAACTTTTAAGAGGTAATACAAGGTGAAGGCTTGTGGCAATGTTAGGTTTGCTGTTAAATGCAGTCATAAGTTCCAGAATTTATCTTCATAAGGCTGTCTATCCTATATTTTCACATTCTCCCGTTGAATTTGAAACTGAGATTGGGCTTTTAAATTTGCTTTGCCTTTGTCACCCCATCTACCCTTTTCAGCAAACAATTTGTTCACGTGCATGTGAAAGTATTCATGAAGTTGTCACTCATCTACTTCCATATTCATTGTCGAAACCATACAATATGTTGTGTGTCTGTTGGCCTACTGAATGCTTTAGCTATGGAGCTGCTGGATCAAGTTGATTCCAAAAATGGCGTGGGATTAATGCACCTCTGAGCTGCCAAGTGACTTGCTCCCTGCAGGGAGCATGCTAATGTGGTGGGGTTTTTTGTGTTCATTCTCAAGATTTGGGTCTCTTGTTATCTCCTCTCAGATGGAAGAATGTCTCTATGTTCGCACGTAGTCTAGCGCAGTTCTAGGAGCGCTGCGTTGTAGTAATAACTCTTGACATTTATCCTGTAGATGTAAATGTCATGTTTATTCATAGTTATTCAACTTCTAATCTTACATATCACCAAGTGTAGCAATGAAAGAGGGGTTAGCGCTGGTAGGATTCTTTACATCAAGCTCTAGCTTCTCTTAGCTCTTTAAAGTCCTTTTTAACTCATCTGATGATTTTTTTTTCCTGAAAATTTCAAATTTTTTTGGGGGTTGCTCATCATCTATGAAGTTGCATTTTGGGCATGGCTGAATATATTTTAAAATAGTTTCTGACAATCCGTGTTCTGTGTAGACAATACATTATTCTGTCTTTGTAAAACACAGGCTGAATATGAATTATTATAGGGTACATCTGTCCTGTACTTAGTTTTTAGGCCGTTCTCATCATAATTATGCTGTGTTCAAAGTCATGTTAAGAATTGGTGTGTAAACATGGCTTTCAGAATTAATGTCTAGTTTTCTTTGTTTTATATACACTTGCATATCTTTGATACAGTCACTCTCTCTGGTTACGTGTCAGTATAATGGGCAGGTGGTAGGGAAAGACATCAGTACAGTCAGCTGTGAGTAGTGATAACTTCATATTTTTCTTCAAGTACATGAAAGACCAGAGCAGTTAAATTTGAAAATATCTGTAAAATTCTTGGATTAAATTCATGTCATCTGAGCACTACCCATCTTGTCACCTGGATGACAAAAGGTTGGGGTTGGAGGGAAGTAACGTAACGTGTATTTCTGCAGGAGGCAAGGAAACACTTTGAGTCTCGAATTACTGATTTGACAGAACAACACAGTTTCCTTAAGCATCTTTATAAAATTGTACTGGAGATAATGAAGTCCTTTCAAGACAAAAAATAAATCTCACAATTCAGTAATAACTGTAAAGTTTTGGACTTATTTTCCCTCTGCGCTTTGTATTGAAAGCAGTACGAAATGACAGGGATGTGAATAAACTGCATCAATCACATTAGGAATATATTTTTTCTAGTGCAATACCTTACTAAAGTCATTAGAAAGGGGGATTGTGTTGAAGAAGGTCTCTAACAACACAGTACTGTGACAATTCAAGTAGGATAAATTCCTATATGAAATATCTTCAATTTCCTGACTTTGCTGAAGGAATGCCATGTCATCTCTTTTCACTTTCCTGCCCCCAAATTCTATTTCTATAAAGATAATTGCATATCGTACTAAATACAAATCTAAATAAGGTAATCTGTACATTTTGCTGATAAGTAAAGTGACACTACATTGCATTATTTTAAAACTAAAAGCTTCAGTTTGTTTTTTTTCTGTTACTCATACTCAAGCACACATTCTGCCCTTGTTGATCCCTCAGCCCAGCCAAAATCAGAGGTTAGTGTTGGAACTTTGTCTGCATTTAAAACCACGAATCCTCCGGGTGGTGTGGTCACTGCCTGGCTTCACTCAGCACAGCACCACTGGTGGTCTTTTCTGGTTGGTTGTGTTTGGAGCAGCTCTGAACGGCATCTGCCTGGGTGGCATGAATAAAATATCAATGATAAAGAATTGTTCTTATGTGGTGTGATTAAAATACCCACTGTAAGGTCATGTTCTGCTTTGTTTAATAAAATTCAAAGCTAACGATTATGAAAACTGCAGACTGTGGCTAATGTGATAAAAGCTGCGTTGAGTTATCTCCATCCTTTTTGGTCTTTCAGAGTCGTTGCAAAGCTGCTGTAGCTATGAGATGGGAAAAGAGAAATTTCATCCTGATACAAGCTAATGAGTTAAATATGTCTGTGGCTTTCAGGTTAATAAGATTTGACCTTCTGTGTTAGGAAGCATTTTTCATTTAGTTGAGTGTTTAAATATTTTGATAATTCTTGAGGAATACTTTTTCAGCTCCTGAGACTGTTCTTTCAGTAAGAATCAATAATGACAAGCAATATACTGTCTAGAAGAAAGTTAAAACATCATGCTTGTATTCAGTCTAGCCTTTTAATCAGATGATGTCTTTCTACTCCTTTATGTACGTGAGCCCTGCAATCTTGCACCACTGCATCTGAACAAATAGTTGCTTAATAATGTAAACTATTTCTAATCTGCTGTGCATGTCTGACTGTTCTAAACCTGTGATGACTTTGATGTGCCTAATGGATGGTTGGTTTCTTCTTCCAGATATATCCTTTCTGTCAGAATTTAAACTGAAACTGTGCCATGTGTGCAGTGGCGCTTCTTAAATACGCAAAAGCAAGCACTTGTTAGTTGGGAATAATCTCTCCAAACCTCAGAAAAACTTTAGTTCCACTGCTTTTCTATTTTCATCTATTTTTGTCATCCATGTTTCTGTATGCGCAGTGGGTTTGGGGCACTTCCTCATCTGAAATGAGAGAACTACCATTTCCTTTCTAACTTTTTTTTTAACCACGTATTTAAGGCTTTGTTTTACTTTCAGAATCCTGACTGAATTCGGAGAATTTCACTCAGGCACTGCAGGAAAGCAAATGCTTTAAGTGCCTTTGCAGTAAGATAATACACCCAAATACTTGCTCTCTAGTTCCATTTTGCATCTGGTACTTTTTGAGCAGTGATGCCATTCCAGCCCTTGATTTTCCTGGAGAAGTCTGGAGTAAGCTGGAGAACTTGGACATCTACTTTTCAATGTGTTGGTTTTTTTTTAACTGATGTCATGTCAAGGCAATGTTTAGGAGCACGGGTACTTTGCCAAGGACAGCCTGTCTGAACTCCTGAGGATCACTGAGCCGCTGGAGATTGT
Organism: Baryphthengus martii; assembly: GCA_013396935.1. Lineage (NCBI taxonomy): Eukaryota > Metazoa > Chordata > Aves > Coraciiformes > Momotidae > Baryphthengus > Baryphthengus martii. Next base: position 94,566 of record VWZK01008231.1, read on the forward strand.
CTCCTTCCTTGTCAGCATAGCAAAATGTTCCTCTTCAGGAACTGTGTCTGTGTCTGAGGTGATGTTTGCTGCCCCAGTTTTCCCCATACATCTTAGTTGAACCTATTTTCTAACTTACATAACTATTTAAGACATCTTTTCTTAATTGGTATACTAAAACTGCCCTTTTTGAATGTTGTTTGTTGTTGTTTTTCCCCACATTTAAATTAAAGAAGTTCTTGGAGCATTTAATGGTTGTGTACTTCACACAGCAATTTGAGTTCACTGAAGCAACTCATGTTTTCTTTCTTGGATATCTTTTTTTAAGAGAAGCGTTTGCTCTAGTTTCTAAACTATTTAAAGCTATTAATCAAAACCTAAGGCAACACGAACAGCTTAATGTAATATCCAGACTTCAACTTGAGATCCTGCTGCTGTAATGAAAGGTACCCCCAACCTGTTGTAAGTGTCAGTAGAGCCTGTAGGTGAATGATCACCTTTTCATCTGCAAAGAGAAATAGGAGAAGTGGGAGGAAGAAGAGGGGGAAGCCAAGTTATTTTTACTGTAAATTATGTCAGTTTATTGACTTGTTAATTTCAGATTTATTCAAAAAAAGCAGGAGGAGGAAACAGCGATGTCTGCCAAAACCCAAGTAATTAGTGGGAGTTGAACGATAGCTAATGATTCTTACAAGTACTAAAGAGGAATAAACTAGTCTCTTATTAAACTGGATACGGATTTTTGATGCACTGTAGTAATTCTGTTTTGTCTTTAAAAGCATGTGCACTTACATATGGTGAGTAAAAACCTCTTTAATAAAGTAACGTTGTTTATTCACAGTAACATTGTAGGCAACAGGTGTTCTTGTTGTTAAAAAGAGTAGAAAACTGAAACTGACTCCGCATTTCTAAAATAAAGGTTCAGATAATATTTGACAAACGGATGTTTGAGTTGAAGATGACAGAAGAGACTTCTAGCTTAATGCTTAATGTGCCCGTTACGCCTCCGTGGTCTAGTGTGAGAAATAAGATCTTGTTTCACGTCTGCAGGCGCTATGGACCAGCTTCTTTTTTACCTTATCCTGTGACTCTGACTGTAATGAATCCAGTCAGAGTTCAGTAGTGCATCTGTTCTCCCAGTTCTCTCTTCTCCAAGAAAGTTATTAGTGGAGGTCTGCAAATTGAGGAGCTGTGAAGAGGAGGACACCAGTGTCTGTGATTCTAAAAGAGGTAAGGCAAGGTGTTGTAAAGAACAACCAGTTAGTGCTTATGTTCTAAACATAAGAGATGCAGAGATGAGCCCTTTGAAGTCAACTCTAGTTTGGTCTTTTGCTATGATGACGTCTTCATCCTGCAGTAGCATTGACGTAAGTATCACAGGATAGGGATTATATGTTACCTGTAACTGATAGTAGTGAAAATCTGGAAGGGATGATTTGCCTTTGCCTTGGGTCATTCCTCTGCATCAGAACTGGGCCTTTCCTCTTCATCTGCTTGCCTATCAGTATCCCTCAGTGCCCAGGCCTAACCTACAGAAGGATGATGCCTGGTGAGACTGAGCAGTCTGAAGCAATGTTTGTGGTGCTTTGTAGCTGTGAGTTCTTAGGCTTCTTCCTGAGGACAAGTTCTGAAGCCTCTCATGGTGTTGGTGGCTGAATGCAGCTCCTCAGTTCACTGTCACCTGTGTGGTCACTGTATGCTACTACCGTGCTTGTTCTCCATTGTCTCTAGGGGAGTGCCTTTCAGTAGTCTTCTCCAGCATCTCTGAGGCACGGAAAATGCCATGGTAGCACAAAAAACCATTGCATTTTAAAGCTTTTGGAGTCTCTACTTGCACAGAAGCTACTTGGCATCATCTGTAGCTGGCAGTTTCCATCTGTTCTCCCTACCATGCATGTGTTGAAATACTAAAGAAAACAGGGTATTAGATCTACAAGGAGATACCAAGAAAAACAAGTATCAGAAAAACAAGCAAGCAAAAATATGTAATTATGGGGCATATGGAGTAGCAGGGCAAATAGAGAAGATAAGCATGAAAGTGAATAAGAAACAAAGACTGTATGTGGGCTTATTTTGAGGGGATGATAAGCATGAAGTGAAAAAATGCCACTGGTAATTTTTTGTACACAAATGTGAGAGAGGAAAATGTATGCACAATATCAAAACACAATACACTTGGGAATTTAACTTAACTGATAGCACATCCTCATATATGAGGTGACAGCAAAATACCCTTTAGCTTGGAGAGGACAAGATTTCACTCAGTCACAATGAAAATAAATTCTTGAAGTCATGGAGGTGCATTTCTCAACACCACTGCTAGAATACCTTGTATTTGGAAGAAGAGGAAAGCAACAAAAATTGAAATCTGCATATAAGAATTGCTACAAGGAGCTAGATCTAATGGGGTATCATCCTTATCTGGACTGTAAGCTCTGTGAAGGCAGATTTATGATAATATCTGTTCCCTCTATTTGTCATTTCAGGATTGGTAGAGACTATTGGAATTCATATTCACTGTCCTTTTGTAATCCTTATCTATTTAACTATCATATCTTTGGGTTATTACTGAATTCCTTAAGAATCATAGAGCTTTCAAAAAATCCCCAGAAATATTGCTGAAGCACCAAGAGAGCAAGGGCAAAATTAAATTTTTACTCACAAAGACTCTAGGATTGTCCTGGGAGCTCAGAGAGGGTAACACCAATGGATAGGATCATTTTGAAGGAAGAAGTAAGAAAAAGCTCACTTCTTTTTAGATTCTTTGATAGTGGACAAGTCATTTAATCTATACTTCACCTGCGCTTCTCCAATATAAAATGAAAACAGACTTCCTACTCACAAAATAAAATTCAATAATGAATGTGAGGTATCTGGATATTAGTTTGTTAATAGGTAAAGGTCTGTTTGAATGTGATTAATACAAGAACCTTAACATATTGTATATAAGCCATGTAAGCAACTAGGTGGTCGTATAATTCATCTGGTGTTGCAGGCCTTGCTATCTTAGAGCAGCTTCGTATAGATTTTGAGAGATATTAGATCATTTCTTTTACTTTCTGGTAAGGATAAATGGTAGCATTTATCATAGATAGCCCACTTTTATTTTGTAAATCTTTCAATACAATGATTGAATAACACCTTGTTATTTATAGCACTTTATTTTGTAAATCTTTCAATGCAATGATTGAATAACACTTTGAAAACTGACAATTGCAAATCCCAGATATTATTTGAATTGTAGAGGTGTTTTGCACTGTCCTGTTCAGAGTAATAAATATCATCAATAGACTTGCACAACACATAAATGTTACCTACATTCAAGGAGGCCTTGAGCATTGAAGATAGCATTCATTTAGAAAATATTTGAGATAATAACATATCATTCACTCATAGAAAAATTCAGTGTTGAGTTGTATTTCAGTCAAGGCTTTCAAAATACCTGATATCCTTTTGAAACAAGAAAGTGTGCCATCACTGAAGTCTTGCAAGGTTGTGCCTACCACAGGAAACAGCACATGAACATGAAATTTCCATCTTTTTTGACGCTTAAATGGAGTAGATCTCCAATCATTTCATTCAACAAAAGAGCAATTTGGAACCTCCTTTAAAGCGCTCACTTGAGACATCGTAGTCTTGCTATTTCACTTTAAATATGGATTATGGAAGCTACTGAAGATTTTTTCATATTTAAATTACCACTAGATTTATTTTCTTACATTTTACCTGGCTGACTAGAGAAATAAAATTTTTCTGCCTGTCTTCTGGCTTATACAAAATATAGTTAATTAAGACATGCTATACTTTTTCCCCAGAGTCAAAGTGTAATGTTCAGCTGGCCAACTTGCATGAATAATCCATCACTGTGAATCATTAATTTAGAAGACAAGCTGTGGTAATTGATGTCTTTATGCAAGCTGTGGAAATGCTTAGGGAAATCACTTATTTTGCTTGTTGGTACATTTTTTTAATTTGTTTTAGAATATTTCTAGGCCTGAGTAGCATTGGGCTGTAGCCTCTGAAACAGGTTCACCTGAGATTAACTGTTTCTGTGGGAATGTAATATTTTTCTTGGTTTTGAGGAAAAATCTGAATATTTTTATTCAGAAAAACTATTGAAATCATACGACTTAACCTCGTGCACGTATACTGGATACATCACTGTAAATTCTAGAAGTTTCTAGTAAGAAGGCCCTGGCATAGTGATATTAGCAGAGCCTCTGTGTGGTAAAAATTTCTTTAAAAAATCGTTATGTTATTAAATCTGGTAAGGCAAACAGGGATTGCGAGCTCTAATACCTACTGTGAAAGTTGGTATTTGAACTTTCCTATGTTCTGATGTGTTGGAAGTGATTACTTGTTGAGTTGAGAGCATGTCTGTGATAGGAATGTTTAGCTGGAAGATGTACACATGAAGATGATTCAGGACACAACTCATAAAGATTTCTTATTTGTTAACTTATACTGTAAGCATTATGTCTGTATATAACGAAATGTTACCAGTTTTGATTCCTTTGGAGGAATCTCTTCACTTTCACTCCTAATTGAAACATTAGGGTTTGCTGGTCTACAGCAATAGGTACCCATTTATGATTGTTTTGTCTGCCTTCAAACCAAGAAAGAGGCAGCTGCCTTGGTAGTTGAATGGGAGCCGACAGCTTTGTGGTATTTCTGTAGCAGTTCAGAAGCTGAATATCAATAATTTTGTATTACTGTAGAGCAAGGAAGTTTGGGCTTTTTTCTTTTATTCCCAATTTCTTATATTTGAAAATAAAATGTCTGTGCTATCTCTGCATTTCTGCTGTATCAGCAACCAAAGATGTTTGTCGACAGTTTGGGTCTTTCAACTTTGTACATCGTATTGCAGTTGCAGAAAGGTTTTGTACTCCTCCTCAAATAGACTCCACAGTTTGCATTCAAAATGAGAGTTTTATGAACTTGCGAAAAGTTTTTAAATGTGTGCATGCAGATTTCATATATGCAAATTATGATAGAATTAAAGTCTTTCAGTTGACTTTAATGTGAGATTCATTAGGTAGATAAATACTGAAAAAAACAGTGCTGAAAAGGACTTTAAGAGCTATTTAGTTTTGTGGTTCTTAAAATGGGGGCAGAGAATATATACGGGTGGCGAGGTACATGTGTACATATGTATGTATATGTATCTTTTTCAGAGCATGGTGGATGGGGAAAATGTATGCTGTAGACAAGAAACTTTGAAACTTTCTCCTGTAGTTCATCTACTTTCCCAAGTCACAGCCAACCATCTCTTGACTCCTGATGTGCTTGTCTAACCTTGTTAAAGGGATCTAGTGGGTGCAGGGGGATCTAGAGACCTTCCCAGGCAACCTTTTCCAGAGCTTCATTGTCTCTGCCAGCAAAATGCTATTATTAGTCCACTCTGATGGTGTAGTTGCTACAATTTGAGACTCTTCTTGTCCCGTCCCCTGTGTACACATAATCAGAATAACATCTTAATTCCTTCTTTTTGTTTCTGCCTCCGTGGTTGATATCAAAGATAGAGAATGAAATAACCCACCCCAAACAGGCAAATTGTGAGGTTTTTATATCCACATTATTTTCATGCTTGGCTACCTCAACTGGCATTGTTGGTAGTCAAATTAAAAAATAAGCACTTGCTTTAAAGAACTCTTAGCTGGATTGGTGTCACAGGTAAGCTTAGGAGAAAATTATTTAGACACAGAAAATGGTTTTTGAAAGGCACTGCTTGAGAAAATACTTCTATTTCACAGTGACCAGCTTGACCTCTGACAATTCATTGACCAAATACACTATTTGAGACATCCACAGTTTGGTCAGTACATTACAGGGAAAATTTTTCTCTTGTGCATTCCTGAATAAAGTAATTTCAGCAATTGTTAGAGGTTGTGGAGAGCTGACGATGTCAAATAGCAGGTGAATATGGTTGCGGTTCCCTTCCTGAAACCATTCAGCAGAAAGACAGTGGCGAGCCCTATGAAAATCTGAACAACCTGAGGACTTTGAGGTAATTCGTGCTCTAATTTTGCATCATCTTCGACTGACTCTTTCTATATAAACAGACTAAACTAGTAGAACCTTTAAAAAGTATAAGGAAATGTTTATTTCATAAGGCCACAATAAGGATTTTTTTCCTAATGCAGACTGGTGGAATGGGAGTGTAAGCGGTGTTTGGGGTTAGGGATCAGCTGTGGCCTTTCGGACTTGTAATTACAGCTGTGATATGTGTTTGCAATTCTTGCTGTGCTGAGAGTTTTCTTAATCCACTGTTTTACTAGGCCTTTCCTTGCCCCTCCTAGTACATCATAACAAGTCCTGAAACTCTTGTGAATCATTGGAAAACAAATGCCAGGCTATTAATTTCTGGCTCTGTAGAGGCATAAGTCTTACCTAGGCAAGTGCATTGTCATGTCTGACATCATTAATATTGTATTTAGTAGCTGCAGTCAGCATGCAGATATTCCAGTTCTCTATGCAATGAAGATTGGATTGTTTAAAGTCTCACTTTTTAATTTAGCATCAGGAAAAAAAAGGGTAGTGAACTTTTAGTCCATTATTATTAATAGACTTGGTTACTGCAGGCTTTGGAAGCCAGAAAAGACAAGGTTCCTCTTCAAGGTTTGATGTTTGCTGCAACTGGCTTCCCTATGTTTTTATGAAAACAAGCACAAAGCTGATATCTCAGCTGATTACTGTTTGCTCTGTAAGCCAGGCAGAAATCTCGACCAGTGAATGTCAAACGAGACTGGACACTTGCTACAGGTGAGCTGCTTTTACCTATACACAGGCAGTTTACTGCTTAAAAGAACAAATCTTTGAGCCTTTATCTTTTGCCTTGGATGACTTTGAACAAAGGAATAAACTTCAAAAGAAATTTAGGTGGATAATTCCATGCTGTAAATAATAATTCCTATTTAAATTCTACTGCCGTGCCTGCTTTTCTTCCTCTAAGAGGTGGGCGAGCTGTAATTTTAGACAGTATCTCATGTATCAGTGCTAAACTTTATCTGATGATGAGACAGAGGTGGCTGAGGTATACAACCTAGGTTCTACAAGGTGTACAGTTGATTTCTGTGTGTTTCTTCAAGGATTAACAGATTCTTTGTGTGATTGGAGATGAGATTTTGCCCTTTACACACTGGGACGTCTTTGGATCTAATAGAATAACTCTTCTGTGGTGAATAACAGGAAATATGTACGTGCTTTGGGCTACACTGCATACAGCTGCACCAACTCCAGGAGGTCTCTCTGAGGCAGCACATGCTGGTTGACTATTGGCTAATGAGTTTGCTGCTGAGACATATGGATTGAAAATTAAAATATCTTTTCTGTTGTGGCTGTGTTAATGGAACTGGTTGGCACAAACTGGATCTAAATTCCTTGCTTTTGAGGTACAGCTGTCCACCTTGCCTATTAAACAACTTAATTTAGACGTAACAATCAGATAACTTGTGGAACGCTTGAAAATTGGGATCTTGTGTACAGACACAAGAATTCAGGTTAGCCTATTTAGTTTTCAAAGCCATGCTAATTAAAAAGATTAACCTAATGTCTTTGTTACCCATCAATGTAAAATATTAGACGCGCATGAATCATAGCATATGATACAAAAAGTGGGAGTAGTATTATAACCTTTCTAAGAAAAGGTACAATTAATTTTAACTTGATAGAGTAAATCCCAGAGCAAACAACTGACACTTGCTGGAAAACAGTCTGGTTTTGAGAGGGAGAAGACATGAGGTTTCAACTCTCATTTTTCACTCTGGATGTTGGTAACGACTTGATAACTCTCTGTAAGATAGGAGAGGTTTCAACTTATCAAAACCCATTTAAAAATCTTAAGTAAAAAAAACCAAAAAAACCGAAAAGCATAGCCCCGCATAACAACCAAAACCAACCAACAAAAAAAACCTTACTAAACGCAACTATACAATGTACAGCCACTGTGTCCCTGTAGCCCCAGGGAGTGTGTTTAGATGTTAGCCAGTAAGCACCAGTCGTGGCCTGTTTCTTCAGTGCTTCACGATTGCTCTTGTTCACGTGAATTGCTTTAGCATTTAGAAGCGGATCTAATATGCTACAAACTTCTCTGTGTGGGAGAATAAGCAAGATTAAGACAAATTCCGTTCCCTACATGTGGTGCTTAAATGGCTCATCATCGAGAGGATACTTGGAAGAGCATCAGTTCTCATAAACACAAACCAATGAGGCTTGAACAGTGATGGGCAGAAGTGTGCTCCAAGGCCAGATTCCTCCTTCCCAGCGCAGCTTGAATGCTGGACTCTGAACTGAGCTGTGTTGTCCGTGGTGAGCCAAGAGGGCTGTATCAACAGCTAGAAGTGTCCAAAGCCAGGATAAACAAAACTATTAGAACAAAATTGCAGAGTTCCCTTTTTCTCCAAGTAAAAAGTGCCTCTTTTTTTCCTCTAACTGAAGAAACTACTGAAGAAACTGTGTGTCTTTGGTTGGTGCATATCTTCTGTTGTGTAGAAGATACCTGCACAGCAGGGGATGTTGTTTTGGTTTTTTTGCTCTGTGCCTTTCTCTTTTTATTTCCAGCTTTCCCATATATCCTCTGAAACTGCTGCTGTTCCAAATATTCTCTCTGAACAATTCCAGTAACACAATTTACTTCTTGTCTTCGTACCCTGCCAATTCACCTAGTTTGAACAATGAGACTACTACTGTTTCCTTTTTTCCTTTTTTTTTGTTTGTTTGTTTCTTAAGCTGGTAATTCACAGATGCTTGTAAAGAAGAAAGAGGGAGGAAGGACTTGAATAATGAGGTAAAGGAAAAGAAGTGAAGATTTTAGTGGCAATTCAGTTCACTAATCCACACTGATTTTTTTTATTTATTTTTTTTAGGTTTTTTTTTTTTCCCCCTCCTGTCCAGGCACTGTGAGTTGATCAGTTGCCTGTACTGATGTGTGTAATCGCATCTGTAATTGGGCAGATCCCTGTCTTCTTTTTTTAAAAAATATTTGCAGAGCTGCTCTCAAGTGGAAGCAATATAGAATTGGAGTTCTGACATTGAAGTCATGGAGATAAGAGGGGGAAAATGAAAATAATTGAAAATATATGAAAACTACTATCAGAGCAGACAGCAATGATGCTGCAGCCTAAAGGCAGGAATTGGAATTGGCCTTGGGGCAGGAGGAAGAAGCTTAATTTTCTTCTATACATGGTGTTTCCATGCTTCTCACTCCTTTGGGAAGCTCGGTGATCACCATCCTTCACATCAAAACAAAATTCTTGTCGTATGGCTTGTTTGGAGTTTTCCACTGTGTGAAATAGAGTGAAAAATCCTGCTACTAGATGAATTTTGTATCCAGATTGTAGATTTTTTTTAAAAAAAAAAGTCTTTATTTTCTAACAGATGTTACGATGTTATCTTAGAGAAATATTTGAAAAGGTGAAGCTTACATAGTAGTGCTAAATTTTGATTTCAGAATTACTGATTTTGATGGAGTGTACTTTTTCATTGATTCCATTTTGCTTGTTCAGAAAGAAGTAAACACCCTCTGAGCAACTCTTTCTCGTCCTTTTGTCTCTGAAGTTTTTGTGCAAGCTCAGCTTTACAGGCTGGTTCTCTTTTGATTTTTCTATCATCTGTGGCTCTGCTGGTCAGGCTCAGCACACTTGCCAAAACATCTCTTTCAAGTGGTTTTCAAAACAGCCTTTCAGAGGTTCTGTCCAGCTTCAGCTGCTGTGCCAGGACAGCTCTATTAGCTGGCTGGTGCTGGCCTGGCCACCTCTGCCAGCGCGGGCCCCTGGCTGGCTCCGGAGCAGCTGCCAGCGTGGAAGGTGCCAGGGCTACCGGGGTGGCTGGGGAGCTCTCTGGCACCCCGCTCAGCTCCGGAGCTGGTGTGGGCCAGCCTTTCATACCGCTCTGCTGCTGGCTGTCAGGACTGTGGCTGTCAGCACTGTCTGGCTGATAGATGCACTTGCTTCTAGGAGGAATTGTAGCTGGCTTGAAGCTCACCAGTGGCTGCGGCTGCTGTAGTCTTGATGCTTCTGTGTAGAAGTGGACTATGGAGCTGAGAAGCATTAGAGGAACAATGTCCCAGTGTTATAAATAAGTCCTTGTACTGATGAATTGTTTGTAATTAATCGGGGTATAACAGCTACTTTTAATGCTAGGGTTAATTGTGTTTGTGGGTGTTTTTTCTGAAGCAATCTGTGTATCTTATTACTGTACCATAAGAAACTAATTCTTATTTAAGTAGTGTTAACATAAGTGGATAATAACTCTTCTGACAATAGTGACATTACTTAAATGTAAATGGAGCCCAGTGTTGATTGCTAGTCTGAAGCCAATGTTGTTTCATAGGAAAGCAAGCTGGTATGTGTTATGTGCATTCAGTTTATGAAATCCCAGTATATCTGAATTCACTTTCTTCATTTTCTTGATGACAGTTATATCCATAGCCTGGTCTTTTTTCTTCTGAAGTCCTGGTGAAGGAAGCTGAACAATGTTTTGAAGAATTAACTTCTGCTTTGAACTTTTGAAACAGCGTTTCACAGCTGGTATATTGTCTACTTAGTTATCTTGAGATGATTCAAGGACTATCATTCTTCGTTGCATTTTGTTAAGGCATTTAAAATTTTTCCTGAGTTGCCTGGCAGGCTTTTGAAATGCATTCGGCCAAGTCTCCCCCACAGAGGAACAATTTTAATGCAGTATTCCCCATTCCTATGAATCACTGAATAGTGAAGGACTCCCATTCTATTTTTGTTTATCCCGTATCAGTTGTGTCCTTCAATCCTCCAACTTCTGAAGATTTCAAATTGGCTATGAGAGCTTGTATAACGCCAGGCAAAGTATATAGTCTAATGTAACATATCTCAAGTGATTTTTATACATAAATATGGAGTTGCAAGAAAAGTGCATGGCACTTGGAGCACTGTAATGTTTGCTTGCTGTAAATGCTTTCACAAAATGTATTATTAATATTTTTTTGGTCCTGCTGAAACTGTAGTATCATAATGCATTACAGCAATGCCTGTGACATAAATGACAGCTTTCAGTGCTTATAAAACTATGCTCCAGTAAGTGCAGCAACGTCGCCTTTACGCTTAAACTGCAATGATCACATCTGGCAGTTGCATATGGTGAAACTTAGCTACTGCCCTTTTAATTAAATTATAGTTGGGAGCTTGCTTCTGGGAGTTTGCTGATCAGCTGAATTTCACAGGAAAGTAACAGAAATGCGACGTACTGTAAGTAAGGGAATTTGCAGTACATGCAAGAGCAGGCAAGAAGTTGTATTTAAAATAATTGATTGCAGTGTGCCATCTCTGCTGCTTCTGATAGAAAACAACTTCTGCACAATCAGATCACACCCTTCCTCTCCTTTTCTTTTCCAAACTGCCTGAAGGAAATCTGAAGGAGGAAAAATAATGCTGCTTTCTCATTTGGAGTATCTTCCATAGTTGGTTGCACTGTGAGTAGAGTGCTGTTGGCCTTTTCACTCCAAAGGAAAAAAAAACAACAAAACAACCAAAAGCAGAACTGGTCAAACTTGGTTCTTGGGAGCCTCGAAGGCTCAACTTCACCTCTTACATCTAAGCATTGTCCCTCTTTCAAGAGTAAAATCAGGACAACATCTTCACCAGAAGTCCAATGGGCCTGAGTGACCTCATTCAGAGTGGTGTACAGGACTTACTGAAACATAAATGTAATATATGTAAAAAAAAAATCTATCTATGATTAATTAAGCTGCTTCTATGGAATTTGACGTGTAGGCTCCCCTCTTTTGGTCCCTATGTAGTAGTTCAATCTCTAGCCTTGAAGCAATCCCCACTCAGGCTTTGTTGACTTTCTCTGAAGGGCTGTGTGTACATACCCCAATTCTGAGCCTTTAGAATCCCCAGATTTTCTAATGCTTTAGATTTTCTCCTTCACAGTTCTTATTTGCTCTGTGTTTTCTTATTTTTAGCTTTTGCTTTGTGAGGCACACTGTAGCTGCTGCAAATAAAAGCCCTCAGCCAACCAATTCCTAAAATTCTTTTTCTTACAGAGAAATTATATATGGGTTTTCACAGTTGTAGGCCCTATAGTACTAATTTTTGAAATAAGACCACCTTTTCTTAATTGTCTAGACATTAATTTAGTTGTTTGCTTTAGGCTATTCAAATTCAACTATTTTGGCCATGGCTTCTCAGCATCTCTTTTTATTTTTTAATTGGAGCTGAGGGATTATGCTTGAGGAAGCTCAATTAAGACAACTTTGGCATGCATAATTGCCTCAGCAGGTTAGTGACTCAATGCCAAACTCCATGAAAATTTAAAAACATTTGGGATTTAACGGTAGAAATTGTCAGTAGGAAAGTTTTGTGTACCATTTTTCTTTCAGGTTTTCCTGAAGCAGCGGCTGTTATAGGATCTTTTAAAAAACAGAAATGAAGAATCCTGAGGGACATGCCTTGCTGTGTGTTGGAGAGCAAGGTTTTAGTATGATCCAAATACTTTTTACAGAATGATTCTTCTTTGTCTTAGTCCCTATATAGTAGATATTTAAACACTGCAGTATTTTATATATTGTTATTGTGCTAATTTCTAATGAAATTAACCTCAAAAGTTTTATGCTCCAGAAGGCAGTGGCTCCATAATTGACAGATGGTGATAAAATCCCTAACTTTATTACTAACATTTGTGCAGCTTGAAATTTGGATGTTGTTGCACATCTCTGAAACGACCAGGTTCAAACAAACCTAATGAATCTCTGTGTCTGTAGAATCTCCATTTGACAAGGTCATACGGTCACATAAGGTAAGGAGAAACGTGTTTTTTTTTTTTAGGGATACACATTTTTTGCAACACCGAAAAGGTAAACTAATGTGAAGGAGTTGACTGACTGGCTAAAAGTAACATGTGTCATCACTAGCAGTTGTGTGTCTGTCTGACATGATTTCACATGATCATCACCACTTCCAGTAACCAAACTACTAAGAACCAGAAGATACCTTCATATACTGCTTCTACTGCCCACAGTAGCTGTAACTTAAAAACATTTTATGGACATCTAGTTATTCTCCCCATTTCCTTGGGTATATTCTTCAGGCTATAAGCAATAATTCCTCATGAAGTGCCTATCTGTTGCTCTGAGACTTTATACTTTCATTTGCCTCCTATCACCTTCAGGCAGGCTCTCCAGTGTCTCAACTCCTCCGGTAAGCAGGTCCCAGTGGATTGTGTAAGTAGACCCTTAGAGCACTTGGTAAGATGTAGATTCCCTGTTCAGATGCTTGATTACAGCAGTTAGCCTTTGCACTGCTGTCTCTGTGTACCTGCTGCTCTTCACTTGTTACATAAATGAAATTATTTTTCTGGTTAAGTCAACCCAGGTTATAGCTTTGTTTCACAGAATACTCAGTCTGTCGTTCCCTCTGCTGGAAGGAGAGAGTGGCTGAATCACTGGGAGGAAAACGACGATGAACAAAGTAAGCAGTTGATGGAAGTGCCACGTTACTTCTGTGGGATTTTTGAGAGATAAACCCATGATATTCCAGGTTTGAGAATTCTTTTGCTCCAGTAATGCTGGCTGGAGATGCAATTTTTGCCCAATCTTTAAAGAAATAAAAATCTGAAAGGTTGGATTCCTGAACAAAGCAGAAAGGATTGAGAAAACAATCCTTCAGTTGTTCTGCAGTATGAACTGATTGAGTGGATTTGTATGAATCTTGAGGTTGGTGGGAGCAGCCACATTCCCTTGGTGCTGCCGGGCAGCGTGCCTCAGGCAAGCCTAAACCAGTCCTGGAGCTCTTCCTTCCCTCTGTGTACCTCCTTTGCACAGCCTTCGGGGTAGCCATGACAACCACCGCCTGGTCCTGGTGAACAGTTAATGATCTTGCTAACCGCTCCGTGCACCTTCTCTGCTCAACTGGTGTTGACCGGTTGCATTTTGGAGAGAGTTGCATTGATTTTCTCAGTTGTTATTACTAGTTACGCAGCCCCTCACTCCCCTTTGATACTGTATTGTTTGCTACGATTGCCAGCAAGAAATCATCTAGAAAAGAAAGTGTTTGCCGGAATTGTCGTGTTTATTGGCAAAGCGGTAGTGGCTGAATGTCACCAAACTTGTATCCTTTCAGAATTTGTCACAAATACGATGGAGTTTTGGTTGAGTTGAAGGAGGAGTAGGAAGCACCCAGCTCCTACGTAGAGAGTGGTTTTTCCCTCTGACCAGCCAGGCTTGCTCCCTAAGTAGATTCAGCTCTCACTTTATCAGATTGTTCTGCCAGACTTCTGTCTGTTCCTGCAGATGCTCTTCTTTACAGGAGGGATATCATCAGGCCTGTTACCACACTAGCTTTTCTCCCCGAGCTTTTCTTTTACGCACTGATGAGAAGGAATCAGCAGTTTTTTTTCTCGTTGGTGCTTCCCACACTTTGCTGCTTTGCTTGCGCATAGCCAAGAGTAACCTTTACGGCAACTAATCTTAGTTCAGTCTCTGTGTGCTGAGGAACTAAGGCGATACATCATAGCTTTATTTTGTAGGTTTTCAAAGCTATAAATGAGTTCCTTTATAAAACCCACAGTCTGCAAAGGTGTAAAAGACAAGAAAATTATAACTCCTTTTTTTTTTTTTTTTCAACTTGTCTGGCATGCACAGGGCACCAGAATTCAACCCTTAATTGAATTTTTGGCACCTTCCTACATTGAGTCCAATTCTTGCTGTTCCAAACTTCACGGTACTTCATAGCTGTGAACTCAGCTTGAGTTTGTTGATATGATAGCTCTCAAAATATCTTGGCTTACAGAGGATGCTTGCCCCTTTTGCATTTTTCTGAAAGCATATGTAATGAACTGAATAGTTCAGAGTTGGTGGGTGTGAGGGGGCGATGTTGTTCTACTTCCTCTTAGTCATTCCAGCCTTATGCTTGGGGATAGGCAGGAGGTATAGTTAATCAGTCCTGTCTGCTAGCCTATGAGTGTTGTTATTCAAACAATATTAAAATTGGTGTTCCTTCTGCCTGTGTACAGGAGTAGGTCTGTCCTGGCCACAGGGCAAGCGAACAGAAATGCTGCCTTTAGACTGAGCTGCTTGTGAGCTGGTGTGGAAATGTGGTAGGCTGGATTTCAGGACTGGTGAAATCTTTACAGAACGTGTCTGAAATTGAGTGGAAAAAAAAAAAAAAATCCTGGGAGTTGAACTAGTCATGACCTTAATGCAAGTGACCACTGAACAATATATCTCTGGAATCTCTTTTTTTATTTTTTAAGTAATATGTGAGGGAAGGGACTAAACAATAAGAAAAATCAGAGAAGGAGGAATGCCTTCATTTAAGATGTCTCCAAGAAACTTAAACCCTGTTAGAACAGTGTCCAAAAGTGAAAGCAGCCCCCAGACAAAACAGGCGTATCTCTGTACTCCGAGCAGGAACACTGGCAGAATCCTGTAGGAATGTCAAACTGAGTGGAGCTGGTGGTCAGATATATGTTAGGGAAGCCCATTTACATTGAAGTTGTGGTACAAGTCACCAGATAACACCTGCACAGGTACAACTGTGCAATAGTGTCTCATCTACAGGGATTTCTCAGGTTTTTGAAGTAATACTGCATTGTTTAGTGTTCTGTTGCTTTTTTATTTTTTTTTTTTTCCCCTGAGAACATTTGAAAGAACAAAACTAATACTCTGGTGAATCTCTGCAGCAAGTGATGATTGGTCATAGACAATTATGCTCCAAGAACAAGGAGAATGTCTGTTTATACTGATTCTTTGCCTGGTAGGATGGAATGGTGTTGATACATTCATTAAGATAAACTAAAACCAAGCTTAGATTCAGGCTGGCCCTCAAATGAGAAATTTCTATCTTTGGTCTTAATATCTGTGTGATTGCGGAGTGAAAGTAACTTTAACAGCTTTCTGTCATTCCTATAGATAGCCAGTAAGTGCAGAATGCACACAGTAACATTTGAAACTGATGGTTCTTGATTTTAAAACATGGTTTCACTGTGGACTTTGACTTCTTTTCAGCTGATGCAGTGTTATCTAACTAGATGTCGTTGATGCAGAACAGCAGTGACAGACTGTACTGGTGATGACTCTGAGGAAGAGTCTAAAAAGACTGACTAAAAAGTTTGATGATACTTGTGGGAATTGTTTAACTTTCTGGACAGATGTTACATAATGTTCAGCTTCATTTGCTTCGCTTGAAGTATGTTTGTGAATTGGATACAGTCAATTTAAAAAACGCTCTCCGTGCTGCTGCGGAAACAAAACAGGGCACCCTCGCCTCTTACTGCAGAGAGATATTAAGAACATGCTGCACCATCATAAGTGCTCAGCTGTTCATTGGATCAAGACCTGCTGCATGAAGAGGCATGAGGAAGCATAAAACCAGAAGTAATATAGCCTAAAGTAAGACAGAAGCAGAGATGCAAAAACTGTTATGACTAGAATGATAATTAAGAGCTGGATTCCCAGTTGTCGGCAGAACAGTGGACGCTTGTACCAGAAGTGCAAAAAGAATTGAACTGAAGAGTTGACCACAGATGTCTTGCATGAGGTGGATAAGATTAGACCATTTTCACATTGGCAATAGTTGTACAGATGCCTGTGCTGTTTTACAGCTTCTCCCCACTGACCATCACCCACAGATCTTCAGTTTGTTTTAAAACATCTTACCTTGCATTGTGCTCTTGTTCATACATGGTGAGGGTTAAGATATTTGTGAAAATGTGACCGAGAGCACTGCCAGCCAAAGAGCTGGTTGCATCCTCTGTCTGTACTGGGTGCTCATTCCTGCCTCCCTGGCTCTTTTCCTTTTCTCTGGATGTGCATATTGGGAACTTCACCGTGAACTCTGTTAGAAAACCTCTCTAGACTAAAAGTGCTGTGGAAGGGACAGAGTGAGAGGAAAGCTAAATTATTTGGCTTTGGTTCATTCTTACTGGGAGCTTTAATTCTGCCCAGCTTAACCTCTTGCATTGCCATCAATGGGATTTAAGCATGTATTTAAAAACTAAGTTTAAGTCTGGTACTCTGTCTTCTAAGAACATTTCAGTATAAATTTTATTAGTCCCCATATATGCACTTGCTCTATTTTCTGTCCAGCTAAGTAATTAAAAACATTATAAGTCAATTATT
This sequence comes from Baryphthengus martii, assembly GCA_013396935.1. NCBI lineage: Eukaryota > Metazoa > Chordata > Aves > Coraciiformes > Momotidae > Baryphthengus > Baryphthengus martii. The sequence continues at coordinate 111,637 of VWZK01008231.1, forward strand.
TTGCATGAGGAACTTTTTCAGAGTGGTCAGGAAGAAAGATGACTTTGATTTGTATCTCATCTGTTTTAGCATTGTCTGATACCAAATATTTTATTGGCATTCAAATAGTCTAACGTACAAGTTAAGCACTTAATAAAGTATGTATACATTTCCCTGCTCCTTCCCCCTGGCAATTATTTAAGCCTGTCTGGCAATGGAAATCTGTCAAAGATGGGAGACTAAAACCTGAACTCAGTTTCTTGGTGATGTGCTGAGCAAAGTCTTATATTATGTAACATATAGAGAGATGCAGCGATGGCAGCACAGAGAAGGGCTTAATAGAAATTGAGAAAAGGGCCATATTTCTTAGATATATGGAAGCAATCATCAGGAAGGAGACATAGGGCAGGGGAGAAGCAAGGCTCTAGCTCTCGTGTCGCGCTGAGAGTCTGTCCTTTCTCCCTGGAGTGTCTGTGGTTCATCTATTTAATTTTCTCAGTGCAAAAATAAACAAAAGGCTGATCCGTGGCTGGGGAACATGAAGAATCTTAACTAGTGACTGCATCACTGGCTGCCAAGGCACGTATGTCTACTCTCTTGCTTTTTATATTTTCTCAGCTATAAAACGTGAGTAATAATACTGAAATTACATATCATTCAGTGGTGTGCAAGTCAATTAGATAACGCTGCGTAGTCCTTTGAAGATAAAATGTGTAATATAAATGTGGTAGAAAGCTTACAAAGGGTCTCTGTGTCAGGTGCGTAGAAACCCGTGGTAACTGCGGGTGCAGGAGAACTGGGAAGCGTAAGGCAGAGGCACTAGGGCTGGCTGCGTGCAAATGGACTTCAGGCGAGCAACAGAAAAGCACATTCACATCGATTTGTCCCATGCTGACAAGCCCTGCAGACTGGCACAACAATGTGGAAACACTTCTGGACTAAAGCTTTTAGTCTTGTACTCTCTAACCTACTGCTTACAGGAATATTTGCTTTGTTATGTGGTACAGACACTGTAAGCGGGAAAGAGAAGAAATTGAAAGGCAAGCTCTTTTGGTTTGGTGTTTCTGACCCAAGACAGTAATGAGTCAGATGCCAGGGTAGCGTGAAGTTTAAAGTTAAAAATGCGAGGATGGAGACATACAGACAGTGCTCTGGGAGCTGGAATTTTAATATCAGTAGTTGGATGATGGCCTAAACTGGGATAGAGTGAAAACTGTTGCTTACTAGAGCGCTTTAGCGAAGCTTGGAGGATAGATTAATCAAAAGCATTAGTGCTAACTCTTTTTCTCTATTTAGTTTACTTTCTCATTTCTCCTGTTGAATCTTTCTCACTGCTGTGTACAGTAACTTTATCCTCTCAAGCTCTCTGAGCAGGCTTTGTCCCTTAGCTAGCATAACTACCTGACTTTTCACCATTATTTACTAAGAAAGGGATTTCCTTTGGTAACTAAGGCATGATTTATTTTTCTTTACAAGAATTTTTGTCTGCTTCTCATTTGTTTTGCAGCTAGGCAACATCATGGTACATTTCGTTTATCACCAGTGTCAGCAAACTCTCTTACAGTGCTTGAAATAGTTTTACGCGTTTGGGCCTTAGAGTGACTTAGATGAATACGTTAGATCTTACTGGAAGGTCAAGTGAAAGAAATGCAGATTTGTAGGTCTCCTTGGTGAATAAGGACAAACACAAACCCATTCCAGACCAGCACTGCTTAACAATGACAACAGCAAAATCAAAAAGTAAAAGGAGGAAAGGTGTTGCAATGTCTTTAAGGTCTTTTTCTGTAGAAGATGTATTTTGTTAATCTGTCTGAAAGATTTCAAAAACATGTAGTTACATAATGAAGTCGGTTATTTTTTTTCGAAGTAGATCATGACTTCAGTTTGAACAGTACCTGGGTTAGTGTCTCTTGCAAATAACTGAATTGTGCATTGAACTCTGACTAGTTGGGCTTTTTCCACAGAGATTTAAGACTAAAAAGTTTACTATTCTTTTTTCTCTCGAGTTGAATCTTTTATTACTTCAACAAGGTGAACTTATTGTCTCTAAAATTTATCTTGCAGATCTTAGAATCTCAAAACATGTATTTCCTTGGACTGTTGTCTTTGCTTGTTTTGCAAAGCGAAGCCTTCAAGACAAATTTCCCTGATGAAACCATTACAGAGTTTTCGGTGAACGTTTACAATCAGCTACGAGCTGCAAGAGAAGATGAGAATATTCTTTTCTCTCCTCTGAGCATCGCAATAGCCATGGGAATGATAGAGCTTGGAGCCCACGGAACCACTTTGAAAGAAATTCGCCATTCCTTGGGTTTTGACAGCTTAAAAAGTGGTAAGACCTTTTAATCGTGTTTTACCGTGGGGTGTTTTGTCTTTAAAGCAGCAGATGGCAATGGAAGTGGCCTGGTCCTGTCCATGAGTTATTAATCAGTAGGCTTCTTGGCATCCTGTTTGATGCGTTGGTGGATTCTGCATCAGCGGAGAGATGCTAACCTACAATCCTTGCCTGGGCACTGGAATCTTAAGCAATTGCAGTTAACGCTTGATCTTGGTTTCCGTCTGCCAGATAAGCTTGCCTCTGCCTCTCCAGTTCTAAGGAGAGTTTTTAGGAACATCATTTTTAGGGTTTACAATGAAACCTGAAAAGGAAACTGATAGTTTTAGCAGTATAGCGTGTCTTTGTGAATTTCCAACAGAAAAAGCGTGGAATAACTTTCTTTTCTGAAACACAGAAGCTGTATTTATTTTTTTTTCCTCAGGTGAAGAGTTTAGCTTCTTGAAGGACCTTTCTGATATGGCAACTACTGAAGAAAGTCATTGTGTTCTGAATATTGCTAACTCGCTCTATGTGCAGAATGGATTTCATATCAGTGACAAATTTCTCCAGTTGGTGAAAAAATACTTCAAGGCTGAAGTAGAGAACGTAGATTTCAGTCAAAGTGCAGCTGTAGCTACCCACATCAATAAGTGGGTGGAGAATCATACAAATAGTAAGTCCATGTGATTTATTTTATTTTTTTATATACTTCCTGCAGTAAGTGTTTATGTTTCCAAAGTTATACAGTGTTGTCAAATTGTTGCCTTGGCTTTAATCTGTTCTCTTTTGAGACTAAAAATAATTCTAATATCAACTCTTTGTGAATTTTTTTTCCTCTGTTCAGGAATGATCTGTCTTAAGTGATATTAGCCATTGCTATTCATATAGTAGTATATGTCTGAATATTTTTTTCTCCCCTGTCTTACTACCTTAAAGTAACTAACATTTATTGAAGGAGAATATTTTAATGGTAGGCATTTTAATAGCATTTTAATACTGATCTAATAAAAAAAAATAAGTATTATTGCTAACTACTTGAAAAGTTGTTTTACAAAAAGATTATTGATCTCTGCTTTGAATGTGTGGTGTATTGCCAGCTCTCTGAGGAACTCGGTTACAAGATACTGAGAAATAGAATACTAAGGAATACAAAAGATCATTTTGAACCACAAAATCAACTCCTGCAATGTAATCTTTTCCGATGTGAAGAAACTAGATAGCAACAGAGTCACTGTCAACAGAGTTTCACAACAAAAATTTGCAGCAGGGGAGTAAGCACAAAATTACTGTTGTAAATATACATATTCAGATCAGCATGATGTAGTGCTCGCGTTGCTTGTGGAATCCCAAAGCTGTGACACTTTTCTGATTACATGCAGAGTCTCAAGGTATGGGAGTGAAGTTAATCCCCCATTTTAGGGATCAAAGTATAATCTTGTTCTCGTTCATCTGGCACACTCTGGAGGTTGATATTTTATGAGTAACTCAACAAGGGTCTGGCTCTAACATCAGTTGTACCGTTGTAAATTTTGAAGGTATCAGAATCCCCAGTAAGGAATGAACACATCACTGTGTAGTCTGAGCATCTAAGAATCCATAATACTTTATAGAAATATATGGCACCAAAATGGAAAAATACCTCATATAATGCTTTTATTCCATGATGGAAATTTATCTCTTTTTTTTTTTTCCCCAAGAGAAAATGGCAGCTATTATATTCATAATAAATTTCACCCTTTATCTTTAGCTACATAAATAGAGGGAATGTAAGTGATGCAGCAGATTGCAGAGTGTTTTCGGAGAAACACAGTGTCTGTCTGAAGGAAAGAAAGGTAAAATGCTTTTAGAAAGAACAGAAAGTTCTCCTGCTTAACACCTGCCAGCCGTGCTGACCGAGCACATAACCACTGCCCTGGCAGGAGCTGTGCAGAGTTAATAAAGGCAGCTGGGGGCTCCTAGCTTTAGGTTGCGATAGTAACAGTTCCTCGGCCTAGGCTCTGACCACTGGATCTCATTCTCTCCTGCCTGCCAGCTCTGATGGAGGAGGCTCATTTTCTCATTAGGAAAGGGGTACAAGACAGGCAGGTTTCCAATTCCAGCGTGTTAAGCATGATGGAGAGGCTCGGAGCAGAAAACCTTCACTGGCAATGGTTTCTCTGGCCAGAAAAATTCTGAGTGTTACATTATTGTATTGACAAGATGTGGCTGAAAAATATAAGGGAATATGATGTACCAAATAGAAATAGAAAAACTGGAAGTGTATTTCTTCTTAATTTTTCCCTTTTTTTTTCCCCACCATGGAGAGTAAGTATGGCAGTACTGATCCCATCTCATCTCTAAGAATGTTCTAGATAAAATGAAGTACAAACAGCAACCCAGAAGAAATGCTACCCCATGAGACACAAATTTCACACCAGTTAGTCAGTGTCACATGCTCCAGAAAGCAGAATTAATTTGTGTATTAAACCATGGATTAAGAAGTAATAATCGGACTGAGGAATGTGTTTGTTTTAACACCTTACATTGCAATGTCAGTTAGAAATAGAAGTGAATAAGAAAGCTTTCTGAAGCAGGCTGTAATTCTTCAAGAATAGTGACAAATCTGGTCAGTGCACCAAATTTAACAAACTTGAAATTATTTTTCTAAAAAGCAAGCCATTTCACATGAGCTAAAGCAGGTAACAGACTGTATTCTGATGGAAATGACTTATTTAGGAGTAGGAGCAAAGCAGCTGCCGGGCTCAGCTGACATACCTCCCATGAATAGAGCAGATGCTAGATGTTTTTATCTCTTGCTTTTCAAGAGCTAATGTCCGTGGAACAAATGCTGTGAATTTATATGGGGTTTTGTGATGTAGTCCTTACTTGTAAGTCAGTGAGACATTACTGAAACCAAACACTTCCTTCAGAATTGGCTCAGATGAAGTTCCAATGGGTACACTCATATACTTTAAATTAAGCACTCATTTAAGTGCTGCTTTGGTTTGGAGCCAAAGTTTGTGGAAATTTTGACCTTAAGATGATAGTACTGAATTATTTTATAGTAGCAGTGTAAGCATTCCTTATGTGACCCCTTTTTCCACTTGGTTTCGTTGTGGGGTGTTTTAAGCAGTTATCAAGAAACAGCTGACTTGCATGCACTTGATGGAAGGTTTTATGCACCGACAGTGTCATTTAGGTTTACAAAACACTGGCAGTTTAATTTGAAATTTAATGAAACACCTGAATTGGAAATTACGTGTTAGCACAGCTTTTGATTTTCTTGCGTTTTTTTTTCAAGCTGTCTTAAGTTTTGATTTAATGCTCAATTTGATGTGCAGACTGACAGTTGTTTTTCCTCTTAGATATGATCAAAGATTTTGTGTCTTCGAGCGATTTTGGTGCTCTAACTCATTTGGCTCTCATCAACGCCATCTACTTTAAAGGCAATTGGAAATCACAGTTCAGGCCTGAAAATACAAGAACTTTTTCTTTCACTAAAGATGATGAAAGCGAAGTGCAGATTCCAATGATGTACCAGCAGGGAGAGTTTTATTATGGTGAGTTGAACCTTTAGCAATTTAAAGCTAGTAAGACTTTTACCTAGAATTTTAAATGTGGTATTTGCCCATTGAAGGGACTCTGATTCTGATGTCTTTTCATAATGCTTGTGCTTGTGTATTATAATTAGATAGCAACACTTCTAATGACCTCTTTCTTGATTACTTTTTTTAGGTGTTTTGTGCCATGTGGTGGATTTTGGGGTGTTTATCCTTCGTATCTAACATCTTTACGATTCTTGAGCTAGTCCTCACTAAAATAATTTTCTTGTGCTGTGCTAAATATTAAAATTAATAATGTTTGCTCATTACTGTTGTAATATCCTCAGAAAGGGAAAACAGGGGTTCTTTGAACAGAAGAATAATCATTATTTTTATCTTCAGCTCGAACTCCCAAAGGAGTTCTACAATGTCTGCATTGGCAATATTTCACTCAGTCTCGTCAGTGAAAAATTACCTCTCCTGAATAAAAAACCTCTGCTCCTTTCCATGAAATTTTTGGTAGCCTCAACAACTTCTAGATTTCTCTCTGTCTAACCAGTGGAAGTTAGATCATAGGTTCAGAAGTGTGTTTATCTGCAAATTGTGTGATTTACATCAGTTTGTGTTCTTACAAAAAAGCAGATGTAAGCATCAAATCTCATTGTGATGGAACCAATATACCTTTTTTTTTATACAGAATAGAATAAAGAGGACCATTTTTAGTTCCAGTATCTACTAAATCCTACCTAGTATTAGCCTTTTGTTTTTCCCCCTATCTCCAGTGAAGGTAAATGAAAATACTTCTGATGGCTTTTGTTGTTGTTTTTCTTTTGTAGGAGAGTTCAGTGATGGCTCCAATGAAGCAGGTGGTATCTATCAAGTTCTGGAAATACCCTATGAGGGAGATGAGATTAGTATGATGATCATTCTTTCCAGACAGGAAGTTCCACTGGTCACATTGGAACCACTGGTCAAAGCCTCGTTGATTAACGAATGGGCTAATTCTGTCAAGAAGCAAAAAGTGGAAGTGTATTTACCAAGGTGAGAGTATCTTCCTGTGTCAATAGAAGGGGCAAGACTGCATTCAACTTGAGTAGAGTGGGTCAAACTTGAACATCTTGGTCAAGTCTGGTTCTGTAGCACCCACATGAAGGTTGCTTTGACAAGGAAGCCCAGGGGATTGTGTGGTGCAGAACGATGGAGGTTTGAGCACCAGATGGGCACTGCCTTTGCATCCCTCTCGTATATAAGATTCAGAAAGGAGAATTTCATCATCAGGAATAGATCCACTCCGAATGATGTTCCGAGTATTGCAGAACTCATTATGGATAAGTTCCATTTAGACAGGAGCCATAGAAATATTGCGAGGCTGAATTAACAAAAGCTAAAATGTTTCATTTAGGTCCTAGTTAGATTTCTGTGTGCTGCTCATTTAAAAAAATTCTAATGGTGTGTGTCTGTACAGATACAAATGGTTGAATGAGAGGTAATTCCAGTAAATTTGTGTCTTTTTTTTTTTTTTTTTTTTCTTAGCTGCTGTAAATGCTGCTGGTTGTTTTTTTCATTCGAGAAGCAATAGAATAACAAGATGTTATTACTAGAAGGGATGAAACTTCAGTCAGTTCATTTGTAGACATAACTTGTGCGTGCTCGGTGGCATATTTGCTCACATATACCACTTAGTTATCTTTCCTAGAATTCTGTTTCATCTACCTTGAAATATTTTTCATGCTTGCCCTACACTCTACTGAGTAACAGAGTTGTTTGCTACGCAGTGTCACTAATAATGTATGGTTGGGATCATGATGTCCTTCAAGTGATTCCTGATGATTTCAGTGAAGTGTTTATATATAGTAATATGGCACAAGTCTGATGTGAAGCGCTTCTACTTCTTCCACTTTTGTGGCACTGTGCAACCAGTACATGGCAACAAAAAAAAACAACTGTAGTGAATCCTTTTAATCATTAAAATAGTTTTTTGTTTTCAGGTGACTTGGAGCTTTGAGTTTGTTGTATTTCACATGTAAAGCGAAGGACAAGAATCCCTGTGGCTTATCAGCTTCCTTTCCAAAGCAAAGGCCGCTTTCAAGAAGTTAACTGCAGCTGAGCACAATAAACAAGGCTCACCAGGATAAATTAGGTTGAAATGGACTGGAGCTTTCAGAATGCCCTGATTCCAGCTGGAGATGGAATTCCACTTCTCTTTAGCACTGTTACACTTGGAGTCAGAGTGGTGAGGGAACAGCAGCATTTTGGGGCTCTTTTTCTCTGCCCCACAGTAAGAGTTCTTTTTTTCTTAAGTAGCATTTCCTTTGAAGAAGCAGGGAGAGAAGCAAAGAGCTGCATTGCAGGTTTTGTACAGCCTGAACCTACTATACACGATTCCTGGGACTTTTGTCTGATTTTTCTCTGGGAACTTCTGGTCCCAAGAGCTTTAGTATTGACAGTCTGCTAAGATGCAGGGGGAGGGGTGTTTGTTCTAGGCTGTTTCTCCTGCGGTCTTCGGCAGACCTTACCTGCACGTTAACGTGAATTAAAATCTGAGGATTGTTCCATCTCTTAGTTTTTTCTTTTCTAACAGGAGCATTTCACAGCCTGTGCATCAGGTGCTGAAGTTAAACATCTTCTCTTGAAGAATTTCTGGAGTGTGACACCCACCACAGAAGTCTCTCTTCGTTAACTAAATAGGGAATCTGTGAAAACTAGCTTCCAAATTTAAAAAGCTTAGATATCTAAAGTTAAATAATATGTTTTAAATTATATTAATGTATGTTTGACTTGGATGAAGTTTATAGAGGTAGGTTTGGGTTTTGTTTGCTTTTAATCAAAGGCAGAGACTCCAGGATTCTCTGTAGCCCAGTTCTCAGGCATGAGCTTGAGGCCTAGGTTTTGTGTGGTCATAAAATGTCCTTAATTATTCCATCCTCAGGCTAGTTGTTGCCTGTGCTCTTATGTAAGAACCTCAAACAACTCAGTAAATGCTTGTGAAGGAAGCTATACAAAGGCAAACCAGGTATGACCAGATGCTTACTCCCTACAGTATTTTCACATTATAAAAGATAATTATCATGAGTTTGAAATTCTATGTAGTAACACTGCAGTTTCCATACAAAACTGATTAATTGCCTGCTCCCAAGGTGTTGGGGTTCCATTAGGAATTCAGAGGTGATCTACGGGATTTTATCAATGTTCTAAATAAACACTTCATAAATATTTTATGCTCTGACTCAGAAAGGCATGTTATGAAATGTGGCCTGCAGGCTCTGTCCTTGGAGAAACTGAAAGCAGCAGTGAAATAAAATTAAATTTTTATATCCTGAAAGATGCTATCCAATTATAAAGTGAACATTTTTTAAACTTACACATTTGTAATAGGACCTGAATGACTAGCCAACGCAGAGTTAATCACGACTTTCCAATTTCTGTTGGCATTATCTGTGTGCAAATGAAATTGTGTATTATTCCTCTTAATAGGAAAGTAGAGATTTGTACAGAATTGTTAAATTATACTTTCTCATTTTCATTTTCAAATCATTGTTTCCAGCTTAACCCAGACTAAAGCGATCAACATTTTAATCCACTCTTTGCATAGGAGCGAAACAGACCATGAATCTAATTTATAACACTGTCTCTCTAACATAAATTATTTGAAGAGCATAGGAGGGACTAGTACCTAATAACAGTGCTACAGGCTGCAGATCTCCTCTTAAGGATTGTTCCAGTACACCCAGCTCTCTATAACGACTTCCTTGCTTTTTTTGTACATCTAAAAAACTTTAAAAATGCCTTAGATGGTGTTGAAATGATAAGGATTTTTGTAGCTGAAAGTTGTTTTCTCTGAAAAAAACGCCAACAAACTAACCCCAAACTAAAAAACTTTTTTTAACATATTCTCTTAAGTCTCCTTTTCATGAGGACTAGGCCACCACTGATTGTTCTTGAGATAGTCACAGAAGAGGCATAAAACTCCCACTGAAATACAGATTTAGGCAGCTTCTACAGCCCATATTTAGTCCCAGATAGAAGGACCCTGCCAGAGGAAGAACTAAACCTTCTTTGCCTCACCTGGTCATAGCAGCTGTATTTGGGTTATTTGTCGGTTTTGGCTTTTAGTAGGATTTTGAGTTGCTTGTTTGTTTTCAGGCTATTGAATCATGCAGAGTAGTTCTAGCACCTCAGAACAACCTAGCTGAAATTTCGCCTGAAATGTTGGAATTGATATCAACTGGCAGCTTTGATTTGCAGGCTGCTTGTGAGGTCAAAATGATGATTCAGATCCTGAAGGCCTATCCTCCACAGAAGAGTATTGCTGATTTCAAGCAATGGAGCCCTTCTTTTGATTGCTTTTTGTTCTGCAGAATTTAATGTGTTAGAACCCATCTGAAAACCTGGATTTTCTTGCTTTTACTCACTCAGAACTCTTAGTAATTTTTGAAATTATGGCTTTTGGGATGGCTCAGAATAGATTCTAGTTCAGTTCTGTTGTAGAACTAGAAAGTGTACCCTCATGCTTCTTGGTTCTGTGGATCCTGAACGTCTAAGGACTTTAAAAAAAAAAAAAAATCAGCATTTCAGAAGGGTTGCGCAGCATCATAAAAGATGAAGCCATCTTTTTTTCTGTCTTGCAAGTCTGTAAAGTAACGGCAAGATGGCCTGATAAGTCAGTGCTCTATACAAAATCTAAAGGTTCAGATATATAACTAAGGAGACTGTTGATGACATAAATGCATCATTTTAATCTAGAGCTTGTGTAAGTTTAAAATCTCATGAAAATCTCATTATTCTTCTTTAAACTCTCCAGAGAATTGTTTGTTAATTTCTTAATCTAATTCTACTTCCTAAGCACCTCATTCTGTTCTTCATTTCATGTGGGAGACATCCCAAAACAGTGGAAATCAAGGGAAATACTTTTATTCAGCTCTTTGGACTGCAGTTTTACATGTAGGAAGTAGAGACTGTACAAATGAACATTGTGGGGAAAAAAAAAAATATAGAACTAACTCACATCTTCACTTCTCCTTAACTTTGGCCAAGAGCTGATAGGCAGATGCACTGTCCCTTCTTAGTCTCTTTCTTCTAAGGTGCTCTGTAGAAGCATATATCCATGAACATGGGGGTGGTGAACCTTCTAGAACTGCTTAAGTGCAGAAGCTCCCCTCTTGACTCGACAAAGCAGAGTTTCTCTTCTGCCCTTATGGTGAAAATACCACGTCTTTTCTTCAGTGGCTGTCTCTCAGACTTCTGTTTGTGGTTTTTTGTGCTCCCAGATGCAACTATGCCATGACTTCTGATAGTGAAGTATTGAAATTGATTTTTTTTTATAGTATTTTTAGCATTAGAAGCACATAAAAGGCCATGGAAAAAAAAATATGACCATCTGGATCATTATATGCAACAAACACTGTAACTAACCATGTGTCAGGGCTAGTATCATGTAGCTCAGCATTTCCAAAGTCTGGAGGTATAGCAAATGCCTGGCTTGGGCAATGAGATTGAATGTGTCTCTTTGTTCTAGGTTGTCAACTTTAATTTTCAGTACCTACATCACTGTCTAGAAGGAATGCAGGGAAATCCAAGTGTGACTGGAGGATAAGTCATACCAAATGTTTATGTCGGATTGCATAGCCTGAAAAAAAATTTCAAAGTGTAAAGCAGCCCTATTATTTTTTCAAAATAATCTCGTTCTGATGTTAGCTAAAATATTTGAAATATCATTAAGAGCATATCTATAACTCTCAGTGACCTTCAGAACATGTGAAGAAGGAAGGGAGATATATTTTGAATAGTGCTTTAGAGTGGTTTTTTTACCATATGACAAAACTAAAAGGAGAAAAGGGAAGTAATTAGTTTTATTTTCATGAAGAGATAGTTTGGTATTTACCCAGCTGATGTGATATTTTCGGTGTATTTAATTTGTCACAAAAAGCAGGAACTCGCTTCTAAAGATGTTGTAGAGACCTCCTCTCATCCACCTATTCCGTATTTGCCTTTCCAAAGGTTTCAGTTGGGATATGGCCTCTATCCAGTAGCTGAGTGATAATTCCTATCCTTCATACAGATGTTCTTTACCAGTGTAACCCAGCAACTTGTTTGTATTTTCTTTTTTTTCAGAAATATATTCAGCGGAGGCTTTACCAGTTTGTTTATGGGTTGGTTTTGTGTGTGCTCGGTTTTGGGTTTTTTTTAAAGCATCTCCCAAACCTCTTGCTAGATTAGTATTCAAAAGCATCTTCTGCCATGCTTCATTCTGGGTTGCAATTCATCGCTTAGAGGATGTGTGTGTTCTGGCTAGTGGTCCAGAGACTTAAACCTGCTTGATTTCTTTTTATATCTTATAGTGATTCTTTACAGTTGGAAAAAAAAGTGCTTCTTTGCAGGTTTTTTTTTTCTTATTTGTGACCTCAAGTTTTGCTTTTCATGCAGATTTTTCTTATCCTATCCTGATATTCTTTGGCAACTTTCAGGTCATCTCATAATACATCTCATTCATGAAGATAATGCCATCTCTTTATTTTTTTTCAAATGCTGCCGCACTGTCTGATGCAGAATATGCCAGAATACCACGAGAGGTGTTCCTCCAGTACATAAATCTTTGTCTCTTCTGATTCTTCTGAGCACTACCAAAACAATAAAAGCACAAGAATCAGTTCTTGTCTTTTCATTCCAGACATATCCTGATATTCATCTGAACACTTGCGATGCCACCAGTGATTTATCGATCCTGAGCTATCTCTAGATCTTATTTTAACTTGCATAAAATGCTTCTCTGGGTAATAACTAGTATCTATTCCATCAAAGATTTTCGGTTTCTAATGGTATTTCAAAGTTCATTATGAATGTAGATTGTATATTGGATTTTTCTCATGCTGCATAAATGTAAGTGAAGAAGATCCACTCAACTCTTCTCCAGTTGTCTTTTGATGTGCAGATGAATTTTTTTCAACTGCTGAGGCTTGTACATGCTGAGGTATCATCCATCTCATCTCTCCATCAGCTGTTCTCTGCTCGGAGTTCTGGGCTATAGTTTCTTCTGAAAAGAACATGTTCTTCCATATAGTTGTGGAAGTTTAATCCTGAAAAAGGGAACTGCAGAGATGCACATAACCATTTTCTTGGTTTCTAGCACAGGTGAGACCTGTCCCTAACAACTGCGGTTTCTGACTGAATGGCTCGCTGGAGAAACTAGAACACCACCTTATGGACTACATATTTTGTGCTGTATATTTATAACCAGGCACAGCGTAATGTAAATCGCTATTAATTTGTTTGGTCATTCTACAGAGAACTCATAACTCACAACTCACCCATAACAAACTCCTATAATTAGTCTCTTGTGGTCATCTGTAGACTTCTGGTATTTTCTGGTTGCAGCTGCTATTCTTGTTAGTGTTCTGCCGTATTTCTCTGTTTTGCCAGCTGTCCAGTCTCTTTCTGGTCAACCATAAAGGAGTTCTGAGTCTTTTTGGTCTTACTGACAGCAGACATAACTTCTATAATGTTTTTAAAGCAGCTTCTGCAAATGGAACAAGCTTTTGCCCAAAATCTTGCCTGCAGGATAAATCCCAGTTTGTCCTTCCAGCACAGTACCACAGGCTAGAACATGCCTTTGCAAGCTGATCCTGAAATCCTGCCAAGTTATACTCACGTGTGGGTTTTGGGGTTTGTGTTGTTTTTCTTTGCACTAACAATTATTTCTTTTCCCTGTTCTTTACTCACAATAAAAACCAAATTAAAATTTTGCCACCAGAGTAATTAGAAACTGAGTCAGAAATGCTTTATATTCGTGTTCATAACTACTAGTCTTTGCTTCTGCTAAAAGGAGTATTTTTCTTTCTTTCCTACTTCTCCTTTGGCAGCAACTGTCTGTGAATTTTGTGCTGTCCTTTGACTGTATTTGATATTCTGTTCCTCTTATGTGTACAATTAAATTCAGGTTTTATAGTAAATCTTTTGAATAAAAAATAAGCATTTACATTAGCTACTGCATAATTTTGCACAGAGGTTTTATGGTCAGGGACTGTACATACCATTAGCATAGTTTTGATTGCTTCTGCATGAGAAAAAAAAAATCCAGCTGTGAGAGTAAACGTATTTGTAAGCATTTTTGTAGAAAGTGTCACTACCCTACACTAGGAGCGCTGAATCTCCTACTTTACATTATTTAGCTCGGTATTTCAATTGTCATTACCCATTAATTTTAACCTTCTAATAACAATAAGTGCTGCTTACATCTGAGCTTGTGGTAATTTTCTGTTACATTTTCCAGGTTCACAGTAGAACAGGAAATTGATCTGAAAGATGTCTGGAGAGGTCTCGGAATTACAGAGTTGCTCGGCAGTAGCGCTGACCTCACTGGGATGTCTGGTAAGAGGTTCTTGTGTTGTCTCACGCTGTATGGGGAAGGACTAAAATCACCTGAAGATAACCAATAAGCTCTCAAAGTGGTTTTAGGGAAGAAAAAAAAAAAAAAAGCAAAACAACCACCTGCCAGTCACTTTTTGTTCCTTGGTGATTTTTGCGTGATGTAAGAGGGTGCTCACAGGAGCGTGTGTGTTTGGTGAGGGATTTTTGACTTTTGAAAGTTCACTCTGAGTATTTCAGAACTGGATCTTACTGGAAATGTAGAGAAAGTGCAATACTATGCAAGAGGCAGATCCACAGTAGAGCAGTATCTGGCTCCAGTGCCTTGATGTCAAATAGGATTCGCACAAGGGGGTTGTCATCTTTTATCTCCGGAGGCTATTTGTTCACAGCGTTAAGAGCATTAAGCTGTTGTACAATTAGTCATCTCCCCAGATACCTGCTGTATAGAAGCACCACAGGAAAGAAGGAGTTCTGAGATAAAAGCAGTTTAGCCAGGTATGCTGCTTGCCTATTTCCATATGTTGTCAGTGCTTTATTTTCAGAAGTCAAGATATGCAATACATTTAGAAGTTCAGGTAGAAATGAGATATTTATGCTTTTAATACCTCCTAAAGGTATTGAAGTGACACACAAGGTAGCGGAGTCGTCTTTACCTGAGGAGTTGTTTCATTTTTGCATAACAAAAGCAGCTGCCCAAGTGGGGTTAAAGACACTTAGCATGATTTACCTAGACCTGAATTTTGGCAACCCCAATTGTTCCCTGTCTAGAAGTATGTGCCACTGTGAGGCTGCTGGCATTGTTAATGCCTAATCAGCCAGATAGATCCCTAGCTGATGGGAAATACCTGTTCTTAATGATCTGTTTCTGGAAGCAATCATGCCTGTATGTTTTATTCAAAATAATGGTAATGAAGGTGAACTATCCTCTAAAAATTACAACAGAAATGTTTCACTTTTTTGTACTTTTTGCTTTTGCTAAGCTTGAAATATTGTGTATAGTGTATCACATAGCTTTCGCTTTTCTGGTGAAATTGTGGGTAAAAGCTAGAGTTAGCTAATGTGAAAAGGGCTTTTCGTTTATTCATGTTCTTTAAAGAAATATCATTTTTCTGAAGAAAAGCACCTTTGATTTCTCTGCCATCTCGAAGAGAAGTAAGCTTTTCCATAAATTCTGGTCTTTATATAGAGAAGTATTTATTGAGGACAAGTACTAAGGCAAATGGAGTATACACAGGATGAATCGAGCCAGAAAGGCAGTGCTTGGCTCTAATTACCTGTAAAATTCACCTATATATCAGGGACTAATTTTGTAGTCAAGAGGTTACCAGGAAGATTGGAACCTACTTGTATTGTATTCCATGTGACTAATGATTAAAGTTTTCTGTTTTTGACAATTGTACTGCACAAAATCAAAATACTGTGTTTTGCATGACTGAATTAACTCCTCTGCCATTTCAAGTTTAACTTGTTTGTTAAATACTGTAGAACAGCGGAGAGAGTTCATGAGTTTTACTGCAACGTTCTTGCTTTTCAATTAAAAGGGCATTTCCCACCAGATGATGAAAAGGTCATTCATAAATTATGAAAATGTTTTGGAAGTTATGTCTTTAATGAAAAAGACCCACCACACTGTTAATACTGTAGACATGAAATTTTAAGCAATTGAAACACAGAATGTTTAATGTTTCTAATTTTCACAATGTGAAATGGTTCAGGTAACAGAGAAGTTAAAGCCGAAAGTTTACTTGCATCTCAGTGACAACCCTCTGGAAAGTCTGACACTTCATGAAACCTTAAATGCAGATGTTTGACCAAAATGTTTGTCCAGACACTTTCAATTTAGGAAGATACAAATAATAAAACTAAGGAGATTTTTGAGAAGTTCTGTTGCATTTAAAAATACTTTCCTCCCCCTCTCCTGTTGCTCTTACTTTTGGATTATTGTCAAGGAAAGCCTCCTGCAATTTCACCAACGGCCCTAATCCTGTGATCAGATCCAGGCACAGATTGTTGAGTTCAGTGAAATCATCTACGTGGGTTTAGTGGATATAAATCAAATTGCAGGATTACAGACTTATTTTTCAATATTTAGAATTTTTTTTTTGCTTTTTGCACTCAATCTGAAAAGTGGAAATAGATGAGTCAACTTTAGCTCCCAAGATGTCTGAATGGTGAACAACCAGAGTATGCAGATGCACATTTTAAATGTTACTCTCTTGCAAAAATTAAGTTCTTTGTCAATTAACACAGGTGAGCAGGAGGACATTCCAATTTGGCTGTCTAGTTGCATGGATTCTGACTCTTGCTTTCAGCAAAAGACTCTGACAGGTTTTACTCGCATCTCTGATTCCATTGAGTGTTCAAACTAATCTTGAAACAACTGGTATTAGGGATTTTATGATTTACTTGCTAGTTGAGGATTTTTGACACCTCTTAGGACTTACCCATGAACTAATTTCAATACTAAAACTCACTTTCTGTTTCAAATGGTTATAGTATTTCTTATTCTTGTATAATGCCTTAAATGGCAACAGCTTTTAATCTCAAGGTGACCTGCATTTCAGTGAGCTGTGATCTTAATGACTTACTTTCACGATACAAAATAGTTTAGAAGAGCATCAGTCTAGTAAATACCTCTTCAAAGTCTTGACTGAGATAGGTATGATTTTTCTGGGACAACCTAAGCTAGAAACACCAATAAACCTGCATGTGTTTTGAAAATGAGACTTGTAGAGCAACCAGTTGGCAGCTCTGAGTAGGAGTTTGGAAGCATATGGAGTGTAATGACAAATGAAGCATGATGCTAACGGAGTCGTGTACATTAGAAGCAAGCTTCAGATTCTTCCCACTCATTAATGGGTATGTAGGCTAGGGTCCTGCACTAAGCCAGAGCTTTGACGCCAGATTTCTGTGGAACTTTGCAGAGATGCTATTAATCAAATCATGTTGGTTCTTAGGAAAACCCCATTCAAAGAAGCTACTAGAGAAAGATGATGTGATAGTAGATATTCAGGTAGGCCCCATAGTAGATACTGAGGTAAGCCCGACCTTATCTGCTAGGAAAGCCTTAAAGGAAGGGTGTATAATAATGACAAAATGTGTATGATATTGAAGTATTGCTATCAGCCAGTGATTTGAGAGTCATGAAACAGTAGGCAAAGGCAGTGACATTATCCTTCCATTTAAAAACAGAATTGTACACTTCAGGGGATGGTGATGAAGAGGGGTATGATAGTGGCAATACAGGGAAGAGTCTAGAGAAAGTGAACTGGGATGTGGAATGGTTCCCTTGACCATCTGAGGATGAAGATATCCGACAAAGTGAAAGGCAACAAATCGAAAACAAATAGGAAGTACTTTTCTTATGGAAATCTCAACCACAGAGATCTTTGGGTATTCCTTGAGATCATGAGGTTGGTAAGACTAAAACAGAAAGTGCTTCAAAGCCATCAAGACTGACTATCCTACACTGAATAAAGGCTTCCTATATATTCTGTGGATTAGAAACTTGGTTTAGGGTGTAAGACGTGTGCCAGGTGAGAGGATATTTTAATCTTGTAAGCTGTGCTCTAGTTTTCATCTGTAAGGCTTCTTGTACCTGGTTCTGAAGCAACAATAATACTGTAGCTAGAACAGTGTGCTGGACTAATTGGACATACTGGTTTCATCTGCAGTGGCACTTCTGTTCTTGTCAACTTAAAATATTGTTGGCTTTCTGTAATATTCAGATCCTGAATACATTTAAAGGAAGGCTACTATTATACCTGATGGGAAGTGTTAACAGTGTTTATACTCTCTGAATTAGGGTCTAAAAGCTCATCAGATGGAGACCAATCTTCTGAGGCGTTAAGTGTTTGGACCAGAAGTGT
Source organism: Baryphthengus martii (assembly GCA_013396935.1). Lineage (NCBI taxonomy): Eukaryota > Metazoa > Chordata > Aves > Coraciiformes > Momotidae > Baryphthengus > Baryphthengus martii. The sequence continues at coordinate 129,687 of VWZK01008231.1, forward strand.
ACCTTGGAGTGCCATAAGCACCACCACACTACACAAAATAAACTGTTCAAGATAAAAATATGGAGTATTGTTGTCAATATCTATATATCTACAGGTCACAGGAGCAGGCTTAAGTGCTGTAATGAAAAAATACCTGTGATTGAAATATGTGATTAGGCTAAGTGGGCATTTCTTTGTCCATTATGAAATATAAAAATGTATTTGGGTTTAAGAGAAGCAACTCCAAACCAGCATTTATCTATAAGGGCTGCAAAGTTCCTGTTTTCTTTTGGTATGTGCTCAATAAAGCTTTGAAATGGACTCAAGTGAGGACAGCAAAGTGCAGCTGCCTGTAAGGGTGAATTTGCAGAACTGACCAATAAACTCACCAAGAATCCTTTTAACTGACATGTTTACGAAGGCAGGGAGACCTGCACAACAGGAATTGCTGATGGGCGTGGATCTGTCACCCTTTTTGTCTTGGGTATCCATCCATTATCACCTAAGTAAATGTTCTCCAGTGTTTGTTCTAAAATTAGTTTTTGGAAACTTGAGTTTTAATGGATTCCCTAATGGAACAGAAGCTTTAGGGGATGCCCATTTAACACTTGATTCAAGTATTTAGTTAGCCTGTGATTTTTTTTTTGATTTTTTTTTTTGTAGGTAATACTTGAGGCTTGAAGGTGATATTAATGTTGAAAAGCAACCACTGCTAGATTTTCAGGTAGTCTTTCTGTTGAGAAGACAAAAGCTGTGAGAATTGTCCCTTGTGTTCAAGATAAGTAGATGCTGCATGTCCCATGTCATAAAGTAGCAAGGTGGAAACTTTTCCTGGCTTTCAAGGTGGCATTATTGAAGGCTTGGAGCTGAAGCCTAGAACAAGTGCAACAGGTAGCAATCTGGTAGACTTTTTACTACACAGAATCCCAAAGGGAACGGTGTGAGGCTTTTGTTAGTGAGATTTAAGTTAAGCAGCTGATTTAGGTCCATTCTGAGTGCATGTAGCAGTACTGGGATCTGCTGGGGAGAGACATTTTAAACTACTATCTCTTGCAGGTTTGGCTGGCATTAGTATTAGAACTAGCGGCTGTTATTGTGAGAGCCAAGATAGATGAGTAACGATTCAAGAAATAGTCCCAAGCTTCCCCTTCTTAGTCAACCTTCAGGTGGACTTTTGGTGTTGAACAATTTGTGAAGGATTGGAAATGCCAACTGGTGTGGCTGTCTCACTGCGGTGATTAGATTAGATTGTCATGGTTGTGTATGCTCTGTTGAGAAAGCTTTTATTCCTTTCTTAACTGCCATTTGTGCTCTGTCATTAATGTGGATTTTATGCAGGTACAATAAATGTATATCTAATCCTCATTATGTCTTGCTGATGAAACTTTGTCAAACGGATTAAATGGTGTTACGTGGCTTGCTTCCTGCAAGGTGCTGAGTATTCCAATAGGTCTGATGATTTAACCACTGAAGAAAAGTAATGAAACAACCACTGACTTAAGCAGGAGTAGACTTGGGCTGAAATTAAAATACTGACAAAGAAGGATGGAAAACAAACAAGACTGAAAAAAAGCTAGGTCCCTGGCGGGTTTTGCAATAAATATTTATCTTCAGCTTCTTTTAAACATAATGACAAGAGGAAAGAAAACACCTGATTTTCCTGGAAAAAGTCTATATTGCACCTAATGCAGAAATAAAATTCTGTATCTGTATTATGTCATAACCCTTTTTCCTAATAGCTGCATTTAAAATCTCATGTTCATGGATTGTATTTTACTGTCTGGAATACTGATGCTCTAGGCAGTGCCAAGCTAATTTAATATCTGTAGTGTAGGAGAGCACTACAAGTTTAAGCAAGGTAAACAGTGCTATTAAAGATACTGGAGGAAGTTTTTTTTAATGCAAGTCCTGTGCACAAAGCTCTTCTCCTTCCCTTCTTGGTAGAAAGTGGATAATAGTGTTGGGATTTTTGACAGTGTTTGTTTTGTTTTTTTAATACTTCAATCTTACTGTTGACACTTGAAATCTATTTCCTTTTCCTCTCCAGATAACAAGGAACTCTACCTTTCGAAGGCATTTCACAAGGCATTTCTAGAAGTTAATGAGGAAGGATCAGAAGCTGCTGCTGCCTCAGGTACCTGACTGAAAAGCAGAACTAAATCAAATGTTGGTTATTCTGTGTTAATTAATTTTTTAGAACTGACGTGCTGTGCAGCCAGGAAAGCTAAATAGCGTGGAGCATGAAGACACAGCATACCAAGTATACTGCTTTTCAGCAGAGAATTCTCGAAAGGAAAAGCGTTGGCGTTACTGGCATGCATAAGTCTTTAGTAACAGTGCAGGAAAATGTAAAAATAAATTAAACCCTGGGAAATAATAATCATGTCCTGGAGAAATCCATGCATTTCCAAATAAAAGTCACAGAGCCAAATTCTGCCTGATTCCCAGTTAATTTTGCTTTCAGCTTCTGCATTATTTAAGGACTCCAGCTAAAAGCTGCACGATCAGCCCATTTAGCTGTTGCATATTCCACAGTTATGAAGGGTTACCTTTTACTATCAACTGCAGGCTTGGAGCTGTTTAAAACAGGTCAGCAGTACTGCCGAGCATAATGCATTTTTTTTTTTTTCTGCAAGAGAGCCCGAGTTGTAGTTCCTCTTAAGGTTCTGGATCATAAAACTTATGAGCTGCTCCCTCAACCTTGATTCTTGTGCCACTCTTCACCGTTAATCATTCTTAAACCATAAACAGACTGCAATTCTTCAGTAGGTCTCTTTCATCTTACATTTTTCATTTTGTTTCTCGGTGATGCTTAGTGCTGAGAGTGTGAGACTTCAGTGTCTGCTCAGGATCTTCACAAGCATCTCTCATAAAGAGCAAGAGGATGTGCAGTGATATTTAACAAGTTGCCTGTGTTCTTTTTTCTTTTAGGAATGATTGCCATTAGCAGAATGGCAGTGCTGTATCCCCAGGTTATAGTTGACCACCCCTTTTTCTTTTTGGTCAGGAACAGAAGAACAAGTGAGTATCGCAGACTCTTCCACATTTTTCACAGTATGTCAGCAAGTATACAAAATAAAATTGCAGTGTTTGATCAATGAATTGGCCTTTTATTTTGAATTTTTCCTTAATTTGTCTTAAAATGCCTGATACTGAAAGACTCACATTTTCTACCCTTAATGTTTCTTCAAGAAAGACACAAAATAATCTGACAATCCTGAAAAATATTTACAGTTACATGATTAAAAACCCCAGGGAAGAGAAAAATCACTTTTTTTTTTTGAGAACACAATGTTACTGCCCTGAATATCCATAATTATTGCGTTCTATAATAGCTTGGCTTCCGTAAGGCCAGTGAGATGTGATCCCAGTACCAAATGATTTGCATAATGGACAGATAGTGTAGTGATGAATAATTCTGTTGTGCTCTTGAAGTGTTCTGTGGCAGGCAGGGAATGAGAACAGCACTCGCTAGCAAAAATGGGCAATGATTAAGTAATTCTTAGTTTTATATTTGTAATTTGTCTTAATGATACGGACATGACTGGTTGATAGAGTGTTCCTGTGCACCCACAGACTATCTATGGGTCTGTGTGTTGTGATACTTCGCATGTTTTACCAGAAAACTCTGGTAGGTTTAATTTGATAGGTTTTTTTTCTCTATTTGAGCCCCCCCATCATAGATATCAATACTTACTAAACCATTCAGACTGCCAGAATGGTTACAGTTTATAGCTTGGTAGAGTCACTTGTGTGCAAAACATGATACCAACTCTTGGGGCAGGGGATTGACTAAAACTAAGGCAAAAATGTACCTAGAGGAGGGTGTCTGCCCTCATACAAAAATCTCTCCACAAAGAAAAGTCTAAGTCAGAACAGAGCAGAGCTTGGTAGCTTTGGTACAGTTGTTAATGTATCACGGGCCTTGCTGCATGGAGAAAGAGGAATTGCCAACAACTACAGTTAAAGCCTGAAAACTCGTTACTAATCTAGAAATCTAAGGTTAGAAGTCTTTTGGAAAAAAATCTGTGATGGTTATGCTTCTTGTCACAAATACCCTAAGTGGTCATGATTGTGTTTAAACAAATTAGACAGAAATGTACAAAATGGAAAAGACATAAATGAGAATCTAGAACTTAGTATCTGTATTCATCATCTCACAACCTCAACTATTCCTTCTGGTTCTGACGTCTCTCCTTCCCTGCCTCCCTTCCCACTGTTTCCACAGGTACTGTGTTATTCATGGGGAGGGTCATGCACCCTGAAGCAATGAATACGAGTGGCCATGACTTTGAAGAGCTTTAACTGCCACCAGCCACCAAAAAGAGGAGATAAGCACAGAAAGTTTGAAGTTAATATATTTGAGGTTTGCCGTGTTTTCCCCCAAGATATTGTTTAATATGCTTTCAGATCTAATTATGTGCAAGTCAGTTTGCAGAGGAACTCTTACAGTATTAAAGTAATGGTTCTCTTTCTGTCATTGTGATTGCCGCGTCCTTAAAATAAACTTGTGTACATGTCAACAACTGTTTCTTGTTCTAGTGAATTGTAAAGCAAAAAAAAACAACCCTGCAAATCCATTATTCGTAATTTCTTTTACGGTCCAAAGACTGACTTGATCAATGAGACAGGAGCAGAACGTGTGCAGCTCTGAATAATGCAAATGGCAAACCTTGATGATGATTTAGAGAGTGAAAAAGCTACATCTGGAAAATGTGATCTCTTCCTGTTTCTGTAAAAGCAGTAAACAGACTGCGATGCGCTGTCTCATCAAAGCTAATGGAACCAATTGAGCCTAGTGGTTTTTATTCTATAAGATAACTGTGGTAGACTTTGTGTGAACTCTCCCACATAGGATTCTAAAATGTTGCTTTTATCAATGCTCTTGCATGTGAACCTGCAATTCACCTTCCCTAGCTGTTGATGCCGATGAAATTTGATTGCATGAATATTTGAGACTAGTCAGTGTAGAATAGTTATGTGTGTGACTGAAGTAAAATAGTTGAATAGTCATGTCATTCGTGTGGACACATTTTTCTCCCCCGAAGTAGTTCTTCTTTAACCTAAGGTTTGCAGTATCTCACTTTATTGATCTAGAATGAACTTTCTCCAAGTAAAAAAAAACAACAAGCAAACAAAAAAAAAACAACAAAAAAAACCCCAAACAAACACAAAATAAAGAGGCAAACAACCAAAATTAACCTCTTAATTTTAAGGTCTAAAACTGTTCTATTCATAAAAAATGTCTACATGAACAACATAATTATTTTTATTCCCTAACTTTTTATTGTGAATAAACTGATAGTGACGTGTACCACAAGTAAATATTAGTAGGGGAATTAGTTGCTGTTTCCATTTGCAGGAGGAGAAGTACCACTTGTCACCAGAGAGGCATATAATTATTTCCTCCTTCATTGTGCAAAGTATAAAAAGAACCAGAAGTTATTAAAAAGGTAAGAGAGAATAGAAAAGGAGGGAGGAGCTCCTTTGAAACAGATCATAAATACAAACTTTTAGATAATAAGTGGGTATATTCTCAGTCAATAGGAGTTTTGTCTTTTGAATTCTATGGGAACAAATCCATATTGGCTGAACTTTAATTGTAGGCTTCTCTGGCAAATGTTCCCTTCCAAACAGCAGAGAGATTGCTCACGCAGTTATTCATGCAAGGGGAGCTTCCAAAATTTGACATTGTTCATTTTTGTTTTGTACTGCTGGTGCAAATCATACAGGTCACACTGTGAAGTGATGGCTGTTCCCCATCGAGACTGGCTCTGCTCCCTTGGTAAAAAAGGCATTTGAACACATTTTGACCCTGCCCCCTTCAATTGTTTGGTTTTGTTGCACAGAAGAAAATTGGACCTCCTTAGTCTATTGCTGTTGCTTTATACCCTGAGTGTATTATAGTCTGGATGTGGTGAGACAGTTTTTATATTCAAATTCAGCAAAAATTGTTCTGTATAGCTAAAAATACTGTGCTTGGGAGGAGGAAAAAAAAACCAGGAGTGCTGCTAAGGAGCAGGGGCTAATTTTACCAAGATACAGACCTAGTCTTACTGAAGCTAAAACCAACTCCCTTGACATGGGGCTGCATAAGGGCTGATTCTTTATGTTTAAATGATTCTATGGGCATCATCTAATATCTGTAAGTGACCCATATGCTCAAGATCTCTATGGGAGCCTGATTTTTAACATTATACGTTTTTTCAGGCTAATTTTTATGTATGTTCACTCTGATTTGGAAAGACATGAGGAAGTAGCTGACAACCCTTGATCATCTTTTCTTTCAGTCTTCCTGAAGTTCTTCCTGACCAATTTTGTGTTTTCTTTGATTTAGTTCCTTAAAACATAGATGCTTCTTACCAAGGAAAGAACTGAAGAAAGATTTGAACTAAAGCTATGGAATTATGGAAGGACAGCTGCCAGGCAGAAGTATTTATAGAGGATACCAGGCAAGTGCACAGACTTCCCAAGCAGTTAGACTGAGCATAGGTGTAAGTGAAATGATGCAGAATCGCATATTCCAGATCCAATTTTGAGAATTACCTAAATGGGCATAGAGGAAAAGCAGCAGAAACAGAAATGTAAACACTAGTAATTTCACTCAATACTCTCCTAGTCCATACAGATGCAAAAGAGCCGTTTCATGTTTCTGGAAGATTGAGAATTACCTGGTTTTCAGCAACACAAATTACACGAAGATATTAGTTGTAAACTACACTGAGGACAGTTCTCAAACAAGACTGTTTTTCAGTAGTGACAATGTCTTACCTATTGCTATCCATTTCTTGTAGTATGTGAATACTATTTCATTGTGGTTTTTTACTCTAGATTTTGTATAACATTCCTTTCAAAGATGCTGTTGCTTTTTTGGACCAAAACTAGCAAAATAATCATGTCTTTTTGTTTGAATATTTCTTTATTTTTGTAAGGGGAATTTGTCAGTAGTGGCTCATATGTGAGTTTAGGTGTGTAGTCTTAAAAATAAATTAAAAATTGTATTTTGTGCTGAAGGCTATATCAGAAAATAAATTACTAAAACTTCTATAATTGTGCTGTGTAAGTGACCCATGGTGTGACACTGTCTATTGAGATCCTTCTGTGATGCAGATGGAGTTTGAGCATGAAGTGCAGTTGCCTAATGCTATTGTCTTCTCTCTTTCTTGCGTACATGTGCACAAAGTCTGTCATGGTGTACGAATTCAGATGTTTTTGTTAGTTCTAAGCACTAATTTTCATCTGCCCTTTGGTGGTGGCAAAGTAAACTGTTGGATCAATTTCTGTGAATCAAGCACATGCTGTTCCTTAAGCAAATAGGATCTCAGTGTTATACCAGATACAAGAAAAAAATGTAGTCAAAGGTTTGGTGCCCAATTTTTATTTTTCAATGATGGACAAAAGAAGAAACCACAAGATGTCACTCTATCCTAAGAATCTGAGAAGTACTTTCCCGTTGACAGTAATCCTGTGGGACTGTTGGAAACCTGAGTGGGACTCAAGTATCTGTTGGTCTTGGTAAAATCCATGAGAGTTTCTTGAGTTTGAGAGCATAATTAGATCTGGGTGCCTGAGATTAATAATTGAGGACTGAGGGAACAAACCCCCTGAAAACGTGCTTTATGTTGCAAACTTTTCTCTGCTTGTTGATAACGGATTGTTGGATTCAGTTCATTGCTCATAAGGGAATTTTTGCCCAGTTCTTAGGCTGCATGATTGCATTGTATACTTGGTGCGGGGTGAAGTAAAAGGAAAACATATTCTTTCAACCTCTCTCCATGGCCAGCAGTAGAAATGTATGGCTGTTACTTTGGAGGGTCAGCGCTGCACCAGGAGACGGGTTTTCTTTACTACAAGAGAGAAATAACTACGCTTGAAGTCATTGGTAGGCTGGCCCTTGATCTTCTGTGATTCTCTTTTGCTTACCTCTTTTCTTTCCCCGCTTCCTTGCTGCCTTACGAACAGTCCTTAGAATTTCTGTGTGAGCAGATTCCCAGCGTGTTCTGCCCTTGTACACTGAGGTTACACCACTGACAGGTGCTTCTACTCTCTTTCTGGGGAGGAGGCAGTATTGTTCCTATAAGGATTTTTCCAAAGAAGGCAATAAAAGGCACACTTCTGGAGTGATGTTTACAAGCTGATTCTTGTTGTTTCTGTCCCTTTTAAGGGGTGGTCTCTGCTTTTGTCCCTGTGGTGGAAAATGAAAATACATGGATTAATAAGAGATGGATGATTTACTTTCAAAACCCAGTGCCAGGAAGAAGGAAAACAGTGCTTTAGTAACTCAGATAATACCAGCAAGAAGTGAGTTGCCTTCCCTTGTGAGCTACTCTGCATATACTGACACAGTTGATGAGAAATTGTAGGATAATGTAGCTTGTAAAATTGTCTGCGGTCCCCAAAGGATTCTGGATCAAACTGCAGTAGTTACAGGGGTCCAGACAGGATGAAGACTTTGCCTGCTCGCTGGGAACCTTTGTTAATTGGTTCAGTAGCTTGTCTTTGGCTTCCAGCTGGCAGTGGTTGAGGGCTATAAAACAAAGTTACACTTCAGAAACCACTGACAATACACAAACCTGGTTGGTACTGTAAAACTCACGAGCAGCACTACACATCTGTTACCCCCATCTACCAGGGCTTCTCAAATGACATTCTCTTTCTATAGTGCTGTTCTTACAACATGAAAGTTTTTCATTTCGCAGCACTAATTAGAAGCCGGAGTCCTGGACTAATTGCTCTAGGCATTAGGCAAACTGAATAAAAAGACAGAAGTCGTGCACTAAAATGCAGATTCAATTGCAGTTGACAGACAATAGCACAGTGCAATAGTCAAGACTGTAAAGCTAATGAAGTATATCAAACTTGCAATCACTCTGGCAGGCACGTAAATGGAGAAAAGTGGTGAAGATAAATGTATTATCCAAACAATAGGTGAGTCTTACTCAGATTTTTTCCAACTTGTTAATGGCTGTGCCTGGAAGTCAGGCAGCTGATCATTCTCAAAGAGGTGCAGCTCTAAACCAAGCACAGTGAAGCTCAGAGCATTGGCAGCTGCTCCTAAAAAAGTGTGGTATGTCAAAGTCTTCACGGCACTCTTTGCTTTCAACTGTGATCAAAGTCTGAAAGTCTTGTTCTTAATGATGTGTTTGCCACACTGTGCTCTGGAAATTCATCTGGCAGATAGTGGGAGTAAAATTCTAGGTCTGCTAGGACCTAGATGAGGAAAAAGATTGAAATTGGTTCTGCAGTAAGGGAATTTAGCCCTTTGCCTAAGGTGATATCTTTTCAGCCACACTGAATCGCAATACGATGTTTTAGATATGACTCATGCCTTGCTGAGAACAACTTGGTTTACTATCTCTCCCTACCTCTTCCCTATGGAAGAGTCATCTCTGACAAACTGAGAAGAATTACTCCAGAGAAATGACTATTTGTACAGAAGTACTCTTAAGTAAGGAAGAAAAAAAGAGAAGAAATTTGGATTGTGTCTAAATTGTGTCTTTTGTGCTCTCATTAAAGGATTTGACTTGAGTATGGGAAAATCCTGGTTTTCCTTTAAGAAGAATTCTAGATGTGCTTCATCAATTCCCTCAAATGTTCAAATGCTACCAAACGAGTTTAAAGCAAATCATAGTTTAACATTTTTACTGTATTTACATGTATTTGTGAAGAGTTGTGTTTTAAAAGCAAGCAGCTTGCAGCGCTGGCATCCTTACAAGCGGTAAGTGTATAATAGCCTTGCCTGAATAGGATGAAAGAAATTTATAAAAATGTGCTAAGAAATAAAAGATATAAAGAAGTCCGTCTTGCCCTGATATCTGTAAGGATTAGGGTCTGGACAATGCCAGATCTCACCAGGCACCAACAGTCTAAAACAAAAAGCCTTTTTATTAGAGGTTTTATCATTGTCCATGTGCTTTGTCAATGGCATATTTCTAAAGGCGACAGCCAGTAAAGCTGATGCGGTTTGACACAGGAATTAATAAAATTTCTCAAGTTTACTACAAAAGAAACACGAGTCCTAAAATCCATTGGCTCTCCTGGGTATGTCTGCCTTAGGTCAGGCTGCAGTTTGGAATTACCAGTGTGTAGTGACAAGTCTATTGCTTTCCAGGAGCAGAACCATGTAAAACTCTCCTGCCAACTGAACCGAGGAGCTGGCTTTGTCAGCTGAGCTGCTATTAAGGCTCTCAGTGAAACTCACAGTGAGGTAAAAGGGGCCAGTTCTAATGTTGCTGCTGCCTCTTTTACATACATGTCTCCTTCAATTTTTCCTCTACAGAATTTTCTCCTTGATGCAAACAAAAACATAATTAGAGACAACGTGCTACTTTTTATAAGTTCACTTCACATTTTTTTGAATGGAAATTATTTGTGAATTGTTGCAATATTTCAGAACTAGTGCTACTGTTACGGTTTCATAGGGTGCAAGCTGAACAGGCTAACCTTGAATGCTTTTAATTCCTTTATTTTCCAGTGTCGTTCCAAGTTTAATGTGTATACATGATGGAACAAAGTCTTCTGAGGAGGTCATCTCTTGATTTACTGATCTTTTGAGTCATAATGTATATGAGAGCTTGGAACTATGTGTAAAATAGTTTGCCTTGTATCAAGCACTTGCAACAGCCAAGGACATTGTCAGTTCTTCCTCTTCACTGTGATGATTACAACAAGGTAGGCATAAGCCATCCTAAGGGAGAAAGTGTGGCTAACTCTGAAAAGAAATTAGGGAATGTCTAGTTCCGTAAACTTAAATGTTAAAATCAAGCAAACACTCACATAGTGTCCAAAACACCCATAGCAAAGAGCATCATCAGAAAAAGTTACGTTTAGTCAGAGTCGTCTGGAACCTGTTCCAAATCCCTTCATTGTTAATTTCAGTCAGTTCTGGACCATGTGTAGGTTTATCTCTGACTATGCTCTGAAGCACAAGTACAAAGAACTGGGTGGGAGCTGATATATATACATGTGATTTTGTGTGATTCGTAAGAACTCATTTTTTGCCCAGTTTGCAGGAGTGAATTCAGGCCACTTACCTGAATATATGAAATACACTTCTAATCACAGTGTTTTACCAAAAAAAAAAATATTAAAAAAAATAAAAATGGCAAGACTATAAGCGTACAAGATAGAGGAAAGAAAGCTATGTTTTGTGTGTGTGCATCTATAGTGGAATCAAAAGCTTGTTTGCCCCTCTTCTCTCAGTAACTGGGGAGCCTAGCTTGGCTAGATTCCTGTCCTTAGGTCCCTGAAGTCAAATGAGATGAATCCAGGCCTCTTGAAACTGTTGGCAGCATATTCCTCTGCTTAGAACCGGAGAATTCACAAGGTAAATATCATTGCACAGAGAATTCACAAGGTAAATATAAGTAGATAGATGAAGGCAGAGAATCCTGGGGAAATCAGGGGGTATCGGTGTCTAAAGCGATGGGAAGTGGCGAAGCTCGCCAGCCACCGTCAACACAGAGGGCCCTAGACAGGAGCCATGAGCCCGGTTTGGCGAGCTGCAGAACTCATTCCCTTCTATTTCTTTGTATTACTTGTCATACATTTTTCCAGATACAGTAACTTGTTAGTAGATTTATTGGCAGGGCACAAAGAAGTATCTTTAAGACAAGTTAATTCAGACTCTTCTAGCCTTGATAACACTTGCTTAAAATATTCTTCATTCTATGAATGACAAGAGTACAGAGATTGTATTATGATAATTCCATGACCATAGGCTTCCAAAAAGCAACCTAGGAGGGCTGTTTTTCAGAAGGGCCTTTAACCAACTGGCAGCCCATTTTCTACCCTTCCTTGTAAGCTTGATAATCTGAACAGCATTCAAGAACAAGGCAGATCAAAGTCTTTGCTCTTTCCCCAGAAAATGCATCCTGATGACTCCATAGACAGAGGATTTCAAGTGGAAAACGCGTTTTATGTTTCGGTCTCCTTCAGTGCTGTAAAGCCTTGAGTATTTTTTAGAGTTTCTGTACAAAGCTTTTATTTTTTTTAAACGGAGCTTGGAGTTTATTAATTTTGCAGGTGTGTTCTCATTCTGCACAGACATGAAAGATACAATCTCATAAACTAAGGGGTGGTACTTTTGTGTGTCATGCCACGTAAGTGTGATGATAATGCTTCTGGGGTCTTAATCTGCTGTAACACCATCTAAACCTGCACAGGCACAGCAGTTAGGACTCTCTTTTCCCCAGCACAGTTAGTAGAACAGTATAAAATCAGTGGTTTTACTCCTGTCCTCTCAGAACTTACCTAGAACCTTGCAGGTTAAAATTTTGCTTGCTATGGGGCAAGGCTATTTTGCAGGAAAATGCTATTTTACCAGCTTGTCAACTGAGATCTGAGATCCAAAGAGAGATGGTGACTCCGCCTCCGCTGTGAGGCTGGTGCTTGTTTTGGCTTCCCTTCAGCTCCTGTGCCATCATCACTGACCAGCGCGTGACACCATCTAGGGGTTTGCACGCTTGTGTTTCCTTCCAATGGAGGGGAAGATGCAGAGGAATGGTGGTTTGAATCATATGGTTTTGCTCCAGTGTGCAGCTGGAGCGCTGCCAGGGCACACACCAGACTCTGGCCCATCCATTTGACTGTAGCCCAGGCAACTCATTCCACAGCAAGTAACACTGCTGGAACAGAGAAAGGAATCCTCGTGCTGAATAACCAACATGCCCTTGTGGCAGGGAAGGATGAAACCTGCTAGTTTGGCACAGGATTAAGGTCCCTGCCCTTTTAAACTCTCAGGATGTCTTTCAAAGGCTGAAAATTAGAACAATATGATACCGTTAATTGCTGATCGTGAAATAAGATGGAGACTGATGTGCAGCTACTGTACAAATCACTGACTCTCCTTCTTGGGCCAAAGTGTCAATGGATTTATGTGGTAGGAAAACTCAGTGAACAATCAAAGCATTTAAGAACCAGCCCATGAATATGAAGCATTTGGGAGCAGCAGCTGATGTTCTCTCAGAGATGGAGCACACAATTTCTATAATCATAAAAGTATATTTAATTTTGTTTATTTAAACCAGCCTGTGTTTTGCTGCACGCATTAATCATCTGGTGTCACACAATAGCACACTAAATGTCACACATTGAATCACCTCTCCTGCGACGCTGTTATGAATATTCTGGCTGTACTCCACTGCTGTAGAAAGGAGTACTTCATGCCTTGATAACTGTAGAGCAAACATACTCTTGCAGCTTCATTTTGTATGCAGAAGCTCAACAAAACAGCAAAGGCAGCATGCAAAATGAGGAGGAATGCTACTGAAGCTCAGCTGCTGATCTTTCACAATTCAACTGCACAAACGGGAAAGGGACATTAAAGTACGAGTATCAGCAGAGTTATTAAACTGCTTTTATCAAGAGAATTACACCTGGTCACTTAGATTTTAAATAACTTTTGTTTGCCTGAAGAAGCAATAACACATAATGTTTTCTGCTGAAGACAGGGCCGCTTTCTTCTCCCAGTGTGAGTCAAGGAGAAAAGAAAATTCCTATTTCCCAACTGCTGGAATACAGCATGGAACTGACAGAGCAAGAAGAAGTGGAGCAGCTGAAAGATGAGTATAGTTTATGTTTGAGACTGATTCAGTGGTCTGGCAGGTCTGTGACTGGGGAGTAAAGCGACAGAAAATAATTTAACAGCACCTTCATAACCCTCTGTTTAGGCCACCAGTAGACTTGGCCTCTTTGAAGTCCAAAGATCAGGATGGATCTGAATAGTATAGAATGTAATATTTCTTTTTTTTTTCCTTAAAAGCTGCTCCTTCTATCACCTATTTACATTTTCTTAAAGCAAAAATGTAAGGGAGTGGAGAGGCGTCTGTGGAAACAAATCTATGAAAAAAAATAGAGATTTGTCTTCAGACGGGACTTTGGATGAGAACAGCTCAAGAGGAGAGAGGCACTGGATAAAGTCATTCTGTTTCCAGCCTTTACTCAACCTGACTGAAGCAAATCAGTTGGCAGGAAAGATTAATGCATATTGATGGTGCGCTCCCCTTATCAGTGATAACAAACATAACCTCTGGGAAGTCCTGCCAACAGGTTTGGTGTCCTGCAGCACCAGAACTTGGGTGGAAAGACAGTTTTGGGTAGAGTAAAGGGAAGGTGCCTCATCCCGCTGGAGATTAAGTCTTCTTGTCAAGAATCTCTACTGAAGTCAGTAGAGCTGATTTCAAATAGATACTTATATCTGTGCTTTGTGAGTGCGAAATGCTTGTTATTCAGAAATCCCCATTTGGTGAGGCTGGTTCTCACACCTGCTCAGCAGCAGGTACACACACTTAGCTGAGACCCAAAGCAACGGAAAGTCGGTCCCAAGAAAGCTTAAATACTCCCAGTACTGCTGAGGGAAGAACATCGTGTAGCCCTCAGTACACATACACTCATACAGCAAATGCAGTCTCTGACTTTGACCAGAAACACATTTTCATTACATTTAATTTCTTTTGGCAGGACATGCCAGTTTCTAACTTTAAAAGTACTAATTGTGGACAGCTACAGTGCATCTGTCTCCTTCCTGAAAAAGAAGCACTGGAGAGAAATAAGGCTTTTTCTCCTTTCCTTTAGCACAAGGCTGCCATTTTTTTAAACTGAGAGCAAGTGGGAACAAATATTTGGATTTCCTAACAAAAGCTGCGTGAGCACACCACCTTCAATGAAAATAGATGGTTCTCCTTATAATGCTTCTCCTTTTCCCCATGGTCATAGGAGGCCCTGCTTTCTGTTTTCAGCTAAAGAACATCTTTATTATCTTTGCAGACAGGGAATAACAAGACCTTCATTTGAACTGCATTTTTTTTTGGCAGTAAGACTTGAGAAAAGAATAGGGATAAGAAAAATCAGAGATGTCAGGAACAAGTTCTACCTGTATATACGTGGTCATAGTTCTCAGTTCCTTCTTTGGTTGCAAGAGCGGCACATGTCTCTCTGTTTTAAACCACCAAGCTATGTTTATGACTCACCTGTATTGCTTTTGCATCCTTTCCTGGTCTTTCACTCCTTCCTTAGCATAGCTAGAGCTGGATAGGTTTTACCGTCTTGGCCCAACAATGGAGAGAAACATTAACCAGAAACATAGTTCAGTAAAACATATTGTGTCATTGAAACAAAAGTAAGGGTGGAGAGATCTTTAAAAGAGGGTAGATATGTTCTAATTAGAGATGCCCCTGCTCACTGCAGAGGGATTGGACTAGATGAACTTTAAAAGTCCCTTCCAACTCAAAACAGTCTATGATTTTATGTTTTAAAGCACGTTTGTATTGAAATTAAGTGGTCTTCCATGAAATTTTCAGCTCTGTGAAAATACTTAGACTCTGTTCTCCTGCCTGCCTTTGCACATTAGTTGCACTTGTGTGTAACCATTTACACAGGTACATGCACACCAATATGGATGTATGTACAAATGCACATATCTATAAGTAGGCATGTAAAAGGGGTTTGCTGTGCAGGTGGAGGTTGGTCTATTGTGTGTGCATGAACACAGCTCAGCATACTTCAATGCGTGAAGAAACATGGACACGTGAGGCAGGAGGGTACTGGGGAGAAAGGGAGGGGAAGGTGCAAGCTATTTCAAATGAAAGGAAAGGTTGCCCGGTATAAAAAATGTGAGAACTGCTGGTAGTGATGAAAGACTAAATGAGTCAAGTGTATTATAAGTAGTTTTCCCCTTCCATACTCTAAGAGACTATGCCTATCTACCTTAAATATCTAACATATGACAACTTTGTAAAGCCAGTTTCATAAAGGGGTGCTCGAGAAACTGCTAAATATTCCCATATTTGCAAGACCTGAGCTTCAGGAAGGCAGGGTTTTGATGGATGAAGTGAAACAATTTTTTCAGTATAATTCAAGTAATCAGTTCTTCAGAAAAAAAGGAAACATAACTCTTCAGGAGTTGGCAACATCTACATAAATAAGTACAATTTGTGGAAATCCAGTGGCATCTGCAATGATGAAAGTTAGACAGGAGAATAACCAGAGAGCGCTTCAAATGACACGGTGTAAAAGGAAGCTGACAAGACTGCAACAGGAAATTGTTTATCAAAATTAATTTAGAATGATTTTCATATGATTAAAATTACCTGATGAAACTTACGTTCAATAAATTAGGAAGTACTTAACGAATGTTGTGTTCCATCTGGAATTATTAACAATTAACATCTGAAAAGATGAAACATGAGATTCATAATAAAGATGTGAATGGAGGCAAACGAGACTGCCCTCGTGTCGGAGTTTTCCTCTCGGGGTGGCTTCATCAAATGACTGATCTTGTTTGTTTTGGCAGCTTTTGGAGAAGATGTTTTGAGTTTTGAAAATTAGAGAGACATGGCATTTGGAGAAGGGAAGACTGACAGAAAACTCATTAAAATGGATGGCAGTTTGCCTATCGATTTCAACGAGCTCTAAACCATGACCTCTGTAAAAGAATGCTTGGTTCAGTCTCTTGCGAGAAATCTGGCAGATATCGGGTAGATACCTGGTGGATACCACGGGGATTTTTTTCTACATACACATACAAGATTGATTCTGCTCCAGTTGAATTCAATGGTTTTACTCTTAGGGCCTAAAAGGTTAAGCATAAACTTATGTGCATCTGTGGATTGGGGATGCAATAATTTCACTCAATATAAAAAGGTATGTTTTACGAAAATGTATCTCATCTCGATGAGATTTCAGGAGGAATCATTACTGCACATCAAGCAACAGGAGTGCTGCATGTCACTGACTTCACTTGGGATGCAATTTGGTTTTCTCTTATATTCATACACAAGATAAGTTGCCAAATGTAAGACAAGGCAAGTTATATCCTTTTTTTTTTTTTAAAGAAACTTTTTAGAAAAACAATCTAAAAAAACATTACATGTGATCTCTCTTTAGTGTCAGGCAAAGCTGACTTCATCCAGAAATTGTTGACCTCCATTTTCTTAGAAAAGTCAGATTTGATACTGAAATAAGTTTCTCCTAAACCAAACAAAAATGCCATTCTTCATTCCATAAGCACATCTTTTTTTATGGCTTTATCCAAAGACCATAAAATCTATGGAAAGACTCAATCTTCAGTGCCAAATATTGTCATTATGACTTTCAAACCCATTGTTTTTCCAGAAAAGAGAACCTAGTTTCAGTACTTGTTGCTTAGTTACAACACCTCCAACCCTCATGGAATTCATGGCTTTATAACACCTTAGAAAACCAGACATATAGCTTTCACTTCAATTATTTATGCAGCTAGTTATTGATTCCTTTTTGTCTGGTAACCCTGATGAAATGTTTCACTAACTCTGCTCTTCTTCTGTCCAAGGCTTTATTCTGCTGTACTTGGCTTTTCCCTGTGCATGCTCTCCAAGTCCTACCAGTGGGAATCAAGTGGTTTACTAGAATCCTGAATGGGCAGGACAAGAAGAAATTTGTTGCCTAGGTAACTCAGCAAAATAACCAATTAGTTTATGCGAGTGTGCCTGCTTATCTGCTGAAGCACAGATGAGCATATATGCGTTTAATATTATGTTCTTTTTCTAGTGCTTCCTGTGAGTATCTGTGCAGATTATGCTAATGAAATATTCAAAGAAATTCTCTCTCTCTAACTGATTGATCCAACACGAATGCCATGGATCCCTGGATATAGTCCAACCAGGTAAGATCAATATAGAAATTAACTTTCTCCTGTCGATATAGTGGGTTTAGGTCTGATTTTACTGATGGCATCAAACTAATGGTTTGCTATCACTGGTAAGTATCACGCTAGCACTAAGTAAAGTAAGAATTTCACATAAAGAACATGAAATTACATCAATAAACAGATTTTTACAAGCTGTGATGTCCCTGAATCAGAAAAAAAAGTCGTAATAGAGAAGTGTCATTTATGTGTTCTTTAAAGATGATTAACATAATGTCAGATCAGGAAAACTCAGCCGTTTAAATGCATAGACTTTAAAGTTGGATTGTTCATCTCGCCTGCTCTTAACGATCAGTCTCTGTGAGTGTTGTATGAATGCTGACCCTGTTCACATTCACAGACTGTTTGTTGTTGACTACCACAGTGCCAGGGTTACACGGTCTGAACATTTCAGTTATTTCTGCATAAAAGAGGAGGGATGATATTATTTCCTTTCTCCTACTCTTTGTCTGTCTGCTCTCTTCAATTAGGCTACAAACTCTCTGGAGCAAACTCTGTTTCACTGGCTTTCTGTAGTGCCCAGAACAATAGGGCCTCTTGTGGTCTGTAGCAGTCATAATAATTTGAATTGTTTCCATCATTAATCAGGTCTCAGGATGAGACATTTTCTGCCCAGTTCATACATCTTTCATGGTTTGGTTTGGGGTTTGTTTATTTCTTAGCAGGTAGAGGAAAGTTATGCTTAAGTGACCTGATGAAACCCTTGCTACCCCATCCTCTGCGCACCCTGTAATAAACTCAGTTTGTACCACCTAAAGTTTTAGTGAAACCTCTGTGGAAAGACTACTTAAATTTCAGATCATGATCTGGCAATTCAACATTTGGAACCACAAAAGTCCTTTGCAAAGGAGCTGAAATTTTCTGATAAACATTATGCTCCTGTACTTTACTGACACACTGAAATTTGCCAGCAGAATTCGTAAGGGAATGTTTTGGAGACTTCAGCCAGTGCTGAGTAAAGCACATATCTCCCTATACAGAAAGATTTTACAATGATCAGCCTTTATAATGACCAAGAAGAAGAAAAAAGAGCAATCTAAGGAAAGGGAGGATAGGAATAGTTTTTCTGTGAAAAAAATGAAAGCTAGTAAGCCTGAACCATATTGATTTGGAACTATATAATATTTCCAGTTGAATATCCCTGGCCAGAGGGGTTTACTGTGTACTTTTTTCCGCACTGATCTTAATCTATTTATCCCCTTTTCTTTCAGTACAGAGCCTGGGAGCTCAGGTGAAGAAGGAGCTATGTCTGCGAGGTGGGAGATGCAGATCAATAGGGCATGATTGAGTGCTCAGTTATAACCTTACACAGCACAGCACTGAAATTTGGTTCCCGTAACTTCATGTTGAAGCTTAAAAGCCATCGGTAAACTTCAGCAGGATTGAGTCAACGCCCGTAACAACACTGGGCTGCTGCAATTCCATCAGTGGCACATTGCCAGTCCCTACACTTTGTCCGAATGAACCAAACGACATTACATCAAATGCATTATGAAGCAAATGGCTTCACTAGACTTATTCTCAGAACCTGTAGCTTTAATGTTTTAAGAAAAATATAATATAAAAATAGACACAAAACTGACCTTTCAGTTCCCACCAAGAGAAGAATCAGATGTAAACATGATGAAGGAATCCTGGGAGATTTATTTTTTTTAAATGGCTGAGTACATTCAAATGAGGCAAAGACATTCAACAGAGTGAAGAGATGCTCAGGAAGAACTTTCATGAACGTTACGTAAAATGTGAGACTTTTGAAGTATCTATTTTCTTCTCAGCCAAAGTTCTTGGATAAATTAATAAAGCATTTAACAGCCATTAATGAAGCAGGGGATCTTTTAAGCAAAGGAAAGATAAACTTCAAGTGGGGAAAACTGTGAAAGCAATTCAGAAAAGGGAAGGCACTGGAGTGAGCACACCAGAGATTCACCTGGATGATCACATATCCTGCTATAGGTATCGCCAACCTATCTTTAGCTGCCTTCTGGAAAGACGGTTCATGATACCAGCTAGATCAGCACAGGAATTTGTTTGATGTGCTTAAGAGATTGGTAACAATAGCTCCTAATGTGACTGCGTTGCGGGGTGACAGTGTTTCCTTGGAGACAGTGAATCCCTACAGCCCCAGCCAGGATCCTTGCAGGTTACCTCTCTTCAGAGGGTGTAGAACTACCTCTCTATGCAGGGGCAAAGATGGGAAGATAAGCTTTGACTGTAGACAAATAGCCTCATGCAAGATGTGAGGATTTTATGCAACAGCAAGACATGTCTGAAAGGTAGGAGGGTGAAAGGAGAGAAGTAGCTGTAGTCATTGCACAGCTGGCTTGACATGCTCTGACAACAAAGATAGTGTTACAGGATTGAGTGTCTTTTTAAAATGTACCAACCTGTGTTGCTGATGGAGGTTGTCACGCAGTGAAAACAGGAAGAAAAAATGTTGTTTGTCTTGGTGTCATTGGCTGATTACTGAAAGATGAAAGGTGCTTCAACAAAAATGTGTAATTTAATGTAAAAATCTGTGAAAGGCACATCGATTGAGATGTGGAATTTGTGTCATTGAAAGTTAGATCCATGAAGAGCTGCATGGAATGTTTGTTTAATATGCTAGGAATGTATAATTATGGTGATAAGACCTAATTATGTTAATTATGTCTTTTGGGGGGGCAATTTTATGATGCATAAAGCAAGATAATTGATGAGAGAGCTAACAGCAAAGATGCATTGTAACCGTAGCTTACAGGTGTGTTCGCCACTAAATTACACTCAAAAAGAACCGCTTCAAAACGTGGCATAATGTCTCATAAAACTCCTATAAAAAAAAAAAAAAAGTAATTGAAAGGTAATAGAGCATGGAAACACTCCATCCAAAGTCCTCTACTATTCTAAGTTCAGAGAGTTCTCATCATAAATGTTTGCGAACAACAGCAGCTGCCACGCAGCGGTAAATGGTGTGCAATTTGAACAAAGCGCAGCCTGAATTGTGAGTTGGCTCTCTTTTAAGTACCTAGACAAATGGCGTTTGTAAGCTAAGCCGGCACTTCATTTATGTTGATCAGCTTTGGCAGCTGGGACAACATAAATAACTGAGTATTTGCATCATGCAAGGAAACAGCCGCTTCTGCAAGTGGTTTGGACAGATCCGTAACCAGCTCTCTTAGAGCCTCTGCAACATCGGCGGCTCTGTCCTAGATAGAAGAACTCTTCACTCTGGGAGGACTTACCACCCTTTTCTTAACTTTTCTTGGGGTGTTTTTTTCCCCCTTCTTCTTAAATAGGATCCTAAAATACATTAGACTTGTGTCCTTTAGAATGGTCTGTGTTTTTCACTTCTATAGTAGCAAGACTGAAAGAGCTTGGAGCACTTTGCTGTTAAATTGCAATCTGACCAGACTCCCACTGAGATCAACCACACGGGAGCATGGGCCTTTCCATCATCTATCTTCTGCGATTTGGTGGAACGTGAAGCTGTAGCGAGCACCATTCACACAATTCACTCTGAATTTGTGAGGAGGTAGTATCAATAGCCCTGCTACTTGTTCCCAAATCTTTTATCGAGGACATTTCAGATCTACGGGGAAAGCAGCCATTCATGGATTCATAGAATGGTTAAGGTTAGAAGGGACCTTCAAGATCATCTCGTTCAGTGAAAGCTAAGCCTGCTCAAGGCTGTTGATTCATGGAACACAGCTGGGGAGAAGAGCACTGGAAGGTAGACCAGACCCCAAAATCGCGCAAAACATTGGGGCAAAAGCCTTTGAAATCCCAGTTGCAAGAGTTTGCTTATAACCTTCTGTGTCTTTACTCCTCTTCCCTTGAGCTTTCTATTTGCCATTTACTGTTAGGCAAAGCTGAACCCGTGCTGTAGAGTCTAAGATGTTTGTTTATCAAGGTAATCAATTATATCAGGAGAAAGGAGTCTTTTGAACCAACAATCTTTTCTTAATGGCCAAATATCTAAAATAATACACGGGAGAAAGGTTTTCCCACTCAGCATGTCTTTCACTAGTGTAGTTTCAGAAGTAGCTCAGCTATAGCTCTTCAAAGTATTTCATGGGCTTTCAGTATATTCTACCCTTAAAGTCAGCTGGACTCGAATGTACTTGCACTGCAGTTAAATAATTGACGGTGGTCTGTTGCCTATGAAAGTTTTGCTGAGCTGTGAGTGGGAGGAGAAGCAAACCTGTTTCGTGGACACCCAACTGACACTGACATCTTGAAAAAGTGTGACTTTTATCAGTGAACTCTCTAGCAGTGCGTGATTTTCCAAGATAGGCCTGATAATCTTGTAAGTCACGTTTTGAAAAATGCAGTAGCTGTTCTGTACTCACTCCTTCCAGTTTACAAAATATTTCAGCCACTTAATTCTCCACTGGGACTTCCACTGAGGAAAATGCATAAAATTAGGTTAGTCATGAGTACTTTTGCTAGCTCTATTCAGCTCATATGCAGCACTTTAGATTTCAAGGTACTAGCAAAGAATTGCTTTGAATGATTTGTTTGGGTTTTTTTTAACTGTTTAGGTGAAATGGCTGTTTTATATTTTCCAGTGATGCTACATGGAACAGAATCATTTCCCTGAGCTTCGTTGAAATGATCAGAAGCTCTGCTATTTCAAAGCACTTAAAGTGAGATCCTCCTCATCAAACTTCAGATGTCCTAAAGTTGTGTCTGCTCCTAGGAAAGCCCATGGGCTCCTCATGCAGACAGTGTGGGTTGTGGTTCACTGCAGCTGAAAATAATAGACATCGAGACTGGGTTGTCTGTGGGTGTCTGGACATACCCACTTGTCACTACTGACTGTACAGGGAGGCAAGAAAATCTGCTCAGCCTGGCTTTGCAGGCTGGCAACTCCAGCTAGGTGGGAGAAATCATGCTCTAACCAGCTGGAGCTTTTAGATATTTAATGTTGACTTGAGTATTCTAAAATTTTGTACGTGGATTTGGCAAGTGGCAAAGCTGTAGCTGTGATGTGAACGACTAGACTGACGGCCAGCCTCAGAAACTGGAAGTTGGTCACATATAAGATTTTTTTCTTGCTTACCGTTTTAAGTTTCCAATCCTGTTTTCTAGGATTCTTAAAATATTCAAGTATCTCTACTTAAGAGACATCACAGACACCCGCCCCCACCCCAAGAAGAGAGAATGGAGGAATGAATGTTATTGCCGCAGAGGGTTTCCATTAGTGAAATTAATTCCTCTCTCATAAGAATTTAGGTCTGTGATTTATGATAACCACCAATTTCTCACTGCAGGCAAAGTGAGAGGAAATGACTCAGCCTGGACAGACATCATGAATCTAATATTTTTTCCCCCTAATGCTTGACATAATCTAGTGTGCTGCTCCCAGAGGTGTCATTGGAGATTCATATCCAGCCAAAGGGCCTCACAATCAAGGCAGAAAATGTTGTTATTTTCACGTATTGTGTGATCTGTAATTGTTTGGAATTGTATCCTGCCTCATTCATTGCCATTGCTTTTGCATCAATTTTGCAGCAAAATAGTAAGGAAAACAAAGCAAGGGAGAGAAAAGCGGTGCTGCACTTGCTCCTTCAGAAAAATCCTCTGTGATATAATGTTAGAATCCAGCTGGTGCTTATTAAACTCGGCAGTTTTGAGATGAAAAATGCTTCTTTCTGTCCCTCCTTCCGAGAGAAATCTCACTACCCACTTGATTGGAGAACTCTTATCTATCCCATATTGATTCTGGAACTTTTATGTTTTATTTTCAATCACCAATACAGAATTTTGTGAGTGGGTTTCTGCCAGAAGATCAGAATAGATATCATGTTAAATGGTTCAACTAAAATGTTTTCTCCCATATTTCAAGGAACTAGGAGTGTATATTCCTGTCTTAACAGAGGAGGTAGCATCAAGCTGAGAGGAAGGTAGGTTTGAAATGTCTTGCAGTTAGAATTAGGTATTTGAATATATCCTAAAAAATTCACTTCCAAAAGTAAGAAGAATAACAGATCTTTTTCTTAAATATAACAGGATTCTACGTATTTTTCTAGTACAACCTCATTTAACATGCAAGGAAGAAGAAGCAAAACAAATAACAAGAAACAAGGCTAAGCAAGACTTCCTAGTACTTTTTTTTTTCTTTTGTTTTTTTTTTTGTCTTGACCAAATGCAAGTCCTCTTTTCTCAAGGCTGCAGTGTGTGTAAATACCTGTGCATCTGTAGCAGCACACACACGTGAAGATGGTCTGTTTGCCTCAAGGTGATCTCGAAAAATGTCCAAGTAAATAGCTATTATTTTCAGAAATGCTGAGCCTGTTCAGCTTCCTTTAAGTCACCTACGGTTTCTTGTGGCTGGTTTGATCCTGGTTAAAAAAATCCACCAGGACGCATGAAGGATGAAGTAGTTCCATACGTCAGTGCCGGTCTGTGCAGTCTGCATGTGACTTTCAGGCAAAAGCCAGGAAAGGTGTAATACTGGGGTTTGCTGATGTCTAAAAAAGGTGAAACAATCTTAGAAAGGTCAACAGTGTATGTCTCTTCAGGATTGTTTGACAATACTCTGGAATCATAAGTTTTAACCGATGTTCTATTTAGCTTGTCTGTTCCACTCAGTATGAAACTTTCATTACCATCCTCACTGGACCATTTTAAAGCTCCATTTTTATTCTCCATTTCTGCTCCTGACTGTAATTGTTCTAATGATGCTTACTGACAGCTGATACTTTCTGGCAAGCTCTCACCGAGCTTGTACAGTAGAAGTCAAATTATAGTGCTATGTGCACACACTTACTAAATTAAAATATATTTTTAAAAAATATTTTGGGGTAACTTTCTAAATTGCAGCTGCCAGTCTGCAAATTCTTCAATCTCTCTGAAATACGATTGGAGAAATTGCATCGTTTGGGGTATATCAAATGTACTTTTGAAAGTGTTCTTAGGCAGTGAACTAGCAAAGTGCACAAGCACCTGACTTCAACGTTCAGCTCTTCTCTAGAGCCTTGACATTACTAAAGCTTGCTCAGGGGATTAAAACAAATAGGCAACTGGGGTATCTTTCATACAACTTTGATCCATAAAAGCAGGGAAAGAAGGAGACATATCATTCTTTGGAATAAGTTCATTTCCTCATTTTCTTCAAGACTGAATTTTTCTAACAAACATGCCAGTAAGTTCCTCTTTCTAATATTTGGATGCATTTGTGAAAGCCTTGTATATTTAAGCACAGGGTGAGAAGCCCCATTCAGGGATGAGAGGGGATTAGCTATGGTTTGACCTCAGCATCATGTGGCTGTTGTCTGGTGGTAAGTCCTACCCCGTACTATTCTGTATTTTCTGTTGTTATAAAATAGTTTGCATTTCTCTGAACAGAATTGATTAGTGGTTTAACATCTCATTTCTAGTTCCTCAGGTCTGACTACAAGCAATCCAAAATTCTGTAAATCCTCTTCATCCTGCTGCTCCACCCTAAGTGACACACACACAATTCCACCAATTTTATCACAGAACGGAGGAATCGTCCAGCAGAACTGTGATTCTGGGCTACCTTTCCCAGTAAGTGTTTGGTTTACCAGTCTGATTACAAGGCTGTAGAAAAGAGACACTGACGAAGAGTAACTAAGGCAGAAATCTCTTCCCCTACTTTGAAGCTGATTATGTTTTGCTTCCTTTAATCTTCCAAAGATAGATCAGATTATAAATAAGATTATGTGATAAGGTGTCAGTAATGACAAGGAATTTGACTCAACCTTTGAGCACAATACACAGAACTGGATGCAGTGGGTGAGTATATGATATGTCCTGAAGAAGCCGCCTACATTTGCTATAAAATGTCATAAGCAGGAGTGTTATGAAAGGTAACAATAGAGAGATTCTACCAGAAGATCTCTCGCCAACATTTGAGCCTATTTGTAGAAGTAAACTAAAATAGGCTGTGGTAAACTACACCTAAACTGAATTCCCACTGCATTTACTAGCTCCTGGGTGTGACTCTAACTGGAGGGAATGAGTCAGAGGTGGGCGCTCTATCTCTCCTACCCCGTGAAGTGCTGGGGTCTGAACCCTGAGCCCTGAAGTGAACTTGACACCTGGATGAATTTCACAACCAGGTCAAAGGGCTAAGGCTGCCCAGGTGCCTCCTGTTGTAATCAAGGGCAAGACTGGGTTGGCCTCTGTGTTTGCCACCAAGAAGATCTTTTAGCTCCGCTGCTGACTGCAACCCAGTAGGTGTTGAGTGGTGGGGACATGTGCCATATCAGACCTTGATGTGAGGGATGGCCCTTTCTGTTGTAAGAGGGCCAGCCAGGAGGGGAGGCCAGGCCAAGCACACCTTGAAATTCCGAGAGCTAAAGTAGAAATGGGAAACAGCTGCCATTGAGGTGGTGATTAGAGGGTGGAGATAAAAGGCCAATAGAGCTCCTTATTGAGGATCTGTTGCTGTTGGGAGCTGCTGCTGGAAGAGTTTGTGAGAAGTTTTGTGGAATCAAGGACAATGAGGGTAGCGGATTGGGTAATGTATCTTTCTGGTATTTGTCTGGTTGGTTTGTGCCTGGCTATGTTGAGATACAGAGCATAGTTGCTGTCTCCTTATGTTGTCATATTTTTGGCTCAGTTTGGGTTTATTGCTTCCTTTGTTCCCCTGTGGTCGGCCAGACTGTATTGTTTTTGGGGTCTATAGAAATAGAAAATAAAACCTGTGTGAGTTTCCGTGTATTTTTTCTGCTGATGGCTGTGTCCTTTTTGCTGGGCCATGTAGTTAGCAAAACACCCCCTCAACTCCACCCTCATGGTTTCCAGTGAAAAAAAAAACACTGGAACTTCAAGCAAAGGCTGAGCTGCATTGCTCTGAGAGGCTTCCCCAGCGCAGGCAAACATGATGACTGTTGAATGTGGCACAAACCACACCTACTCCACACACTACAGGCAGAGTTAGAGACTTTAGTCCTTGCTTGCTTCTGGGAGACAGATGCCCTGGAAAACGTAGTGTGTGTTTTAGTGGAAAAGCAAAATGGGCAGGAACCTCATATTCTCAACTGCACTGGCAGGATCCTGTATTTAGATTCAGTGGCTGAGTTTCATTCAGGATTTATTGTGTGTAAGCTTGTCCAGAAATGTGTTGATCTGCGTGTGCTAACACGAATGTGTGCCAGTGTGTCCTCACTTCCATATAGCATTTTGCTATTCACCAGATTGTATTAAGACAGAAGAGTTTCTAAACATGTATGAGTATTATTTCTACTGTAATAAGGCCAGAAATATGAGAAAATACAATGCCAGAAATGGAAAAAAAAAAAGTAATTGATTCTTTTATATCCTTATTTTGCTTTTTTTTTTAAGCTTCCATCTGATTCCTCCAAATATCTTGGCTGGTGTGACATAGAAGAACATGATGTTCGAGGAAATCAGCTGCATTGTCCCCGAGTGAGAGAAGGTAAAGATCAAAAAGACATATTCACATTTAAGCCTTAACTCTGTTTACTCAAAACAGTATGTCCTTAAATGTTATGAGCTTAAATCACCGAGTTTGCCATTGTTTTCAAAAAGGGCAGGATTTCACTCCATATTGTATGTGCTGAATTTTAATCACTTGGAAAATACCTGTCCTAATGTTGAAAATGGGAAACAAAAGGCAGAATTGTAATTTGAAATTTATTAGTATTAAATTTCTGTTGATTACTCCTCTCAAAAGTTCGTCACCATTTAAATACTGTTCAGAATGCAATAGCCATATGGCAAACAAGAAACCAAGAGTGAAATCCAGTCCTGCAGTTAAACATTTATTTTCAGACTGGGTTGGCCCAATTACAGTCTCTAGACACTCAGGAATAGAGAACAAAAGGCAGGTTTTAAATCCAGCGTTGGCATGTTTGGAACTAAACAGTGGAAAAATTCCGTGCTTTGAGGTCCATGCGTTAGTTAGGAATCTGAAGGTGTCCGTAGCTCTAAGACTTTAAGTCTTCAGCATGTGTCATTAATACGAATGAGGCTTTGAGGTTGGTTATTGATCCCAGTAGCATTTGTCGTCACTGGACTGGAAGTTACAAACATATCACTTTCTCAGGACAATTAATTTAAGTACACAACCACTATATAAACTCATAACATGTGAACAAATGTATAGAACTGGTATTTTAGAACTGAGATGCTTATGCTCAACCATTTAGCAAAAGCTTTTTTTTCTGAGCTGTAAAAGAAATGTCACTTACTAACCATGTACCAAATCATCACGAACTTAGATTGCTTATTGAATTATGGACTCAGAAATGGTAGAAAAACGTTCACATTAATTTACTACTTAGAAGCCTGGAAACCTGCACACCTATAATATTATATATATTTCTTCATTTCTGATATCTTCCCAGCTGTATAAGTAATCTTTCATCAAGTAACTAAGTCCCCCTTCTGTATCACATCCACTATTGTAAATCTTTTTTTTTTTTCTGAGCAGGGCCTTCAGAAGAAGAGCTATTTTTCAGAGGAGAAGAACATACATTGAAAAAAAGAAAACAAGTAACTGACACGGAGAAGTGGCAAAAGAAACTGCAAGAAAACTGGGAAAACTGTGCTGTAAAACATTCTCATTAACTCTTTGTGCTGTAGTAGTAAATAAGCTTAATAATAATCTGCCAGCTGTTCTTTGCAGATAGCTCAGCCAATCACTTAGTCCTGCTTTCTCCACCCAGGGCGCACACACAGGAGTGTCTGCTCAGAGAGGAAGGAGAGGCTGGACAGTAAGATTCACAGACTTGAGAGAAAGTTTCTTTCTTCTTTACTTTCAAGGAATTATGCAGCACATCACTATGATTCTAAGGGGAATGTGGCAATTGGCACCACAGATTGGTATCAGAGCAGCATAATAAAGCAGATTCACCTTTTAACTAATTCTGACATTGAAAAGATTTAATGTTATAGCTATTAGAAAGCAAGAAAAAAGGGAAAAAAAAAAAATAAAGATAAGTGATTTCTCTTCCTTTCCCAGGAGTTGAACCTTTCATTTCAGGACCTGGGTGATCTTTACCAGATGGAAAACTTCAAAAGGATTCTCCAAAGATTAATTCGGGTGGAAAAACTTTGGTTGGTGGACAACTCTTTGACAGACCTAAGTGCCATAAGGTTGCCAAGGTAGGCAAAATGTCCAATTACTATTTTTATGCAGTATCATAGAAATCAAAACTATTATTTACCTAAGTAATAGCTAGGGCAGACTCTTGAGAACTGCAAAATATGATATTTGGGGGGGTATTGAGAATCCATCAGTATATCGCTATTCTGAGTTCATGAGATTCCCAAGATCCTTAGTAAGGAGGTCACGTGACTTCTTTATTCCTGGTGGATAATTTAGGAGTCTCATCAAGTTCAGTGATATTTTTACTAAAAAGGAAAGTTGTTGAACACTGAAGGAATGACTATGAAGAGGTGGTGGAACGTAACTCAAGCAGAGAGGTCGAGTGTGACAATGACAATTATAGTTTTACAATCCATCTATTGTCAGGTGTCTTAGGTATATGGAAACTTGTAATATTGAGAGCAGAAAGAATGATGTATCCTTTGTACAATATAAAGAAAGCTGAGAGTGTAAAGTGTAGGCATCTGATTTTGCAGTCCGTGGGTAGGCAAAAATAGCACAAATGTAGAAGCAGTGTGAAAGCAGGTCTCGAGGAATCAAATTCTTGTGTCTCATTGGAAGCCATGACTTCAACTACATGAAGATCCGTCCCTGTGTCAGATGACAGGTAGATTCTGTTACAGATGTGATCGCTGATGTCATACACTTTGTACTTTACAGGTGCAGAGAACTAAATGTCAATAAAAACCACTTCACATCCTTCAAACAGCTGCCAAAGATACCTCAGATTCAGCACTTATCACTTGCTGAAAATAACATTCTGACACTAAGTGGAATATCAGACTTGAGACATACTCCACTTGAATCTCTTGTACTCAAGAGGAATCCCTGTGAGTTTCAAGAAAGATACAGACAACTGTAAGTGACCATCTTATGGCCAACAGAAGTTGATCAACACAAAGAAATGTTTGTGAAAAAGTTCAAAAGAAATAGGATCTCAAATACAACAAGCTCTCATGGGCAATATTTTCATTTCCCCGTAGTTTTAACAATCATAAATGCTCTAAGAGCATGGGCTGGTGAGCCAGTGTCTGATAATGGCCACAAAATATTCAGAAACTGCCTACAAGGCTTTCTAATCACAAGACTGATGATTCTTCAACTGAGCTAAGTTCATGGATCTAGTTTAGAAACTGTGAGTATGGCAGATGAATTAGATTCCCTTTCATTAATAGAAACTACCTATTGCTCAAACACTCTTCAGTCTCATTGCATCCCTCGTGTACTCTGACAGGAGTCTAAATTGCATTACATGTCAGAGACGGAATCAGAAGGATGTGTTGAAAGATGGGAGCTAAAGCAAGATAAAACTAGGTTACCTTAATTTGATATCCCTGGATTGTCTCCTCTCTCTGTGGCAGCACTGCAGAGGCTGCTCCGCCTTGAACACCCCACTCGGTGGAGGTTGATGTTTCAGGCAGTGCAGCGCAGCGTAGCATAGACTTAACAGAGCTGCCTCAGACACTGGAAATGAAAATTCAAAGCCAAGACAGAGTAGAGAATTCAGAGGAAGGTAACTTATTCTAAGTCTCATGAGTGCTTCGACACTCACACCCCAAGTCCATTCTTCCCCACTTGCTTTGACTCCCAAACACTGTTGCCAGGAAAAAAAAATTACTCACAGGTTGGAAAGAGGAACAGTGTGATGCTGCTGCTTGTGCTTTCTAAAGGTAGATATCAAAGTGAAAGTTAAAGTAAATTTCAAACAATAGATTTCAAGTTTTATTTGCATATCAAAAGATTCAGAAGAACAAAAGCTGAAAAGCACTTTTTAATGATTGCTAATTATGTTTCTGTTCCCAATCCTACCATTTCCTGAGGCAGTTAAATATTGGTGTTACTCTGGTATTACTTTCACTGCCAGTGTTGTAAGACACAATGAATCATTTTCAAGCACAGATGAAGTCCTGAGTTACATGCTGCGGTTGAGCACTGGAGTCCATGCTCACCTCAAAAGCACAGTAGCAAATACTGTAGCATGTGGGTTATCACCTTGTGTGATGCTTGCGGGGGGGCTACAGCTCCATCAAGCTCTTCTGAAGAGGAAACCAGCATCTTCCTGACCAGGGTCAGAGATACTGGTGTGCTGGTGAAAAGGGATGGTTTATTAGGAGGTAGAGCCATTTATTTTGGTTTGTTGTCATGTCCACAAAACAGGGACTTTGAGAGAAAAAGAAGTGCAAAAAGCTTTGCAGAGAGCCCAATTTCTTTGTTCTAGAAGGATAAAGGTTGAATTGCAATTTTTGCAGTCTGGCTCTACGTTTCAGCAGTCTAGGAAATTCAGTCCAGGCTAACACTGTGTCCTCTTCTGCTTTGATTCTTCTCTATTAAAAATGGAGATACTTGTAGTGCATTACTGAGTCTAGGATATGAAACTTGTGCAACAGAATGAAAACTGAAAATTTCAAATTTTTAATTTATCAGATAAATTCTGCAATAAACAACAAATCAAGATTTCCAACAATTCAAATCTATTTGGGATACGTTTGAATCCACTGTTTGTTTTTATCAGTGTCTATTTTGCTGTCTGCATTTCACAAGACAATTTATCTCAATTTCTGGTTTTCTTTTGTTTCTCTTTTCAAGTGTATTCTCCAGTTTGCCAAATCTGAAAATGCTGGATGGTATCCCAAAACTGCCGGAGGACTGTTCACCCCCAGATATCAGGTTTTTCAAAATGTGTACTATAGTCTAGCACTCTATTTTTGTAGGATCACAGCTGTGCTAGAATCACCTCACTTAAAAGACAGAATAAATCCTGTATGTGGAAGTTTCTATTTGTTGCGATCAAAAGGATATTGAAGCAGAAATATAATTCTTTTGAATGTGTTTGTAATACCACAGACTTCAAGTAAGTGTGGATAAATGACATGTAAATAAGACATAACGTGTATGCCGAGTGTCATGAGTTTGTTGTATTAAAAATATTGGGTGACTTTCTTGTCTAGGAACTCTCTGTGGACAACAACTCACAATTATTGACTTCCACTGCATTTACCCAAAATATGTCCAAGTTCAGACCACATGTCCATTGTGAGATATGCTGTAGGAATTAACATCCAGGCTGCAAAGGCGAGAAAAAACCCACCACCCTGAATTAAGGAACAGGCTGTGAAGTTTCCTTCTTTATGTCCCACCAGTGCCCTAGTACTCTTTAATGCACTTCGAAGATGGGAAAAACAGTCCACTCATAATTTTGACCCTTCAAAATTAAAAAAAAAAACATAAATTACGAAAGCCCTTGCTTGGTAATTTGGTATGACTGAGAGTCCTGGGGAGGTACCTTGTGAAAGAGGAAAGACATCTTTCAGCTTGTTGCTGGTGTTGTTTAGGAATGTCTTGTTGCTTAATAGAGGTTCCTCAAACCAAAGCAACAATTAGGGAAAAGAGTTGTGGGAGCTGAATAGGGAATTGTGAGGGCTCTCCAGGATATCTGAATGCAATTGTCTTTGAGAGGTATCTGTCCTTGTCTTTGATTCATTTGCTGTTCAATTTTAGCTTGTTTTTTCCAGGCAGCTCATGCTGGCACACAAATAGCCGTGCCACTAATGGTTCAGGAAAAGAATGATAAGAGTCCTGGAAAATGAAGACAATTAACAGAATTGCCTAATTCCGGAGATAGTCAATAAATTCTGTGCTGTGCATTGGCTGCAGGCTCAGTTTGGTTCAGTTACGCAGGGAGGAGTAATGACTGCTCAGCCCTGTCGAGCTCTGCAGTGCAAAGTCTTAGCAGAAAGGTCACAGAAACTCTGCAAAGGGTCTGTGTTGGATCAGGGCGAGAGAAAGGACCAGCTTGAAAAGTTTCCCAGCTCTCCCTTAAGAGTATCTTTACCTCTTGCACAGCCTAGCAGTCAAAACAATTGAACATAATGTTGCATGAACTGGAGTGCATCATTTTGAATGTATAACAGTATTTAGCTCAAAGTATTTTCTATGTCTTGGAAAAGAAGACAATGGACCATTGCAAAGAGGTATCAGGTTGCGGGCTCATACTCAGGAAATGTTCTTGCAATTCATAGAAGCAGGCGGGTTGCTTCCCAGTATTTACATACTCACAGAGTTTGATGACTAGATCCAATCAGTGTAGTTCACCCCAGCAATGTGAACAGACCGCTCTATGACAAGCCCCTCCATGAATGTGCTGCAGAATCAAGAGCGCTTGACAATACACAGTAACGATTTTTTGGCAGATTCAGAGAGAGGTAATGTGGTTTACACAGAAACAAGGCAACCAGAGCTTTGAAGCAGGAAAGCAGAACATTATGTGCTCTACAGCATGGCAAACTGGTCCAGAAGAACTAGGGGGATAAAACCAGGAAACCTAAAAGCTCTCTGAAGAGTGAGGCTAGTATTCTACCTCAGATCTAGATATTAATCTAGAGTATAAAGCAGTAATCAACATTAAAAAAAAAAACACTGTCGTGTTTGCCAATGGAAAGGATAAGAACAAAGGATGAAATACATTCTTTCAACTGAGGATGTATGTGAGAAAGCACCATCTCCTCGGAAGCAAGACAAGGAACTAAAGCAGAGAGGAAAGAGAGCCTGGAGGACCACCCTTAGTGCCGACTGCTGTGTGGAAGTGTGTCTGGAGACGGAAAACAGCCTTTTCCCAAGGTAGCAGGCACTAGGGAGCATTCAAATACGTGATGCTCAACTGACAACAAAAAACACTTGAGGACTAAGCTCTCTTCCCAGAATTCAGCGTTAGAAAGTGAAGCTGAGATGGGAAAGTGCCCCTCGCCCATGGGTAGACATTTCAGTTAGAAGCTCCTAGTGAAGCTACCACTCACTAATTGCACATGTAATTAGGAGCTGGCTGAACACACTCAGAGGCTTTGCTCTGTAGACTTGAGTCACGAGAAAGAGGCACGGACAGTGACATATTATTTCCAGACAGGAAGTTGGTTCTCCTCTCATCATTTTTCCTTTCATTGTTTTAATGGTCTGGCTTTAGAATCCCAGAGAAATCCTATGTAATATCTGGGGAGCTTTGCTGGTTTTATTTAAAGTGCATCCAGAAGCAAGAATGTACTGGTGATGCTGAAGTCACTTTGCTGCAATGAGATTTAAATGAGATATTCACTATTAGCAATGCCACATGGGAAACTGGGAAAAATGAGCGATTAGGTTCCAGCTGGTTGACTGGACA
Source organism: Baryphthengus martii (assembly GCA_013396935.1). Taxonomy (NCBI): domain Eukaryota; kingdom Metazoa; phylum Chordata; class Aves; order Coraciiformes; family Momotidae; genus Baryphthengus; species Baryphthengus martii. Next base: position 163,581 of record VWZK01008231.1, read on the forward strand.
CCAGCCATAAGACTCAGGGAGTGCACTGGATACATTTCAACATTACTGGTCAACTAGAAACCCCAGCAGCAGGAACCTTTTGAAACTGGCCTCAAGTTCATGCCAAGCCAGGGATAAATTAATATACATTTGGGGTACTAATTAGATTATTACTGTCTAACTTTATTTGCCTGACAAATTTGCACTCAGCTTCACTCAAGAAAAAATGAGCCTATGGGAGAAATAATGTTGAGTCTTATTCCCTTGCTTTTCCACAATTATGTTGTGGAGTGGTCTAATCTATATGTAATCCATGACTTCAAGAAAATCTGGAAGGGATGAAACAATAGTAGAGTCTTTATTTTACTGGGGCTTTTGAGATTTCATCCATTGTGATTGTACTCTGATATCTAAAATAATAGCTACCACCAGTGAACTCAGTATCAAAGTATCAGGAAATCAATTTCTAATTATTTACAAAGATTCCTTCCAACCTGACACTTCATGAAAATTTAGCGAAGTGTTCCTAAAGTCTTGCCTAATATCCTGAAACAGGTCCAGGGCTGGCAGAGCTCAGAAATGAGTTCCCAAGTCTCATTTTAACTCTTTTCATTTCTCATGATGTCTAAATCTCTCAGTACAAAATAAAAAATGAGCAATATCAAAGCAAAAGACAGACTGCTTAAATGAACAGAGAGAAAACAAGACTTTTCATTTAATCCATTCATCCCAGGAATTCCAGAGCAGGGTTTAAAAATCTGAAAACATTACAATATATGGAGCATGGAAGCAAAGTTGTAACAAAAAAAGAAACAACCAAAGACCTTTTGCTCCTATGCACCTTGTAGAACATGAAGCACAAACTCTCTATGTTCATATCAGTCCAAATTATTTAAATCACTCAGGAAATAAAGACTTTAAGCTAATATCCTTCTCCTGGACTCTGCACTGCAGCACCAGTATTAGATGTGAATACACTGAGGAGGAAAGCCGTGGCTCACCAGTCTACTTCGCAAAAAGTCTTCTTTTAGTTCCTTACCCTGAGCTTCAGAAGCTGAGTGAGTACATCAGAGGCGAATCCGAGCTGACCAGTGAAGCCTGTTAATTCATCATCATAGATATTAATGCAAAAGGCTCAAGCTCAAATGTATACACCTATACGGAGTAAATAACTTATTCCCTGCCAGTGCTGGAGCACAGAATGGTTATAAGGACATCACAAGCGACATCCTGAGGTCCTTGTCAACTCTCAGGTCACTGTATCTGTAAGAAATTTGCCTGGCACCCGCTTCAAACTATGTCATGGGACAGGATCCGGGTGACTTGGCAGGTCGGGGTACTTCCTGCACCATCATAAACCTCCAAGTGGCTGGCGCAGAGGCCTGGGCTCTGACAGTTTGCTGGCATCTTGCTGCACAAGGAGGTGCTGCTGCTGAAGACAATCTGGCTCTTCCTCCATGGACCAACCTGCTTGTTCCTGTGGCAAGGAAGGGGATTAGTTTCTTTAGTCTGCTCTGGCTTCTGTTCCTGGTATTTGGGTGTCAGTGATGCCAGGGCAGTGGTGCTTTCAGTGCCTGCTTACTCCCTCCCCAAACACAAGTGACTACCAAAGTCTTTCCCACATTAAATTCAATGGCAAAGCTTCTAGGGACTTCAAAGCTGCAGAAGCACATCTTTATTCTTCTCTTTGGAAGGAAAGAAGGAAGGAAGGACACTAGTCACAAATCAGGGCTCAGGTTACCCGAAAGGGCACTATGAGGCTGTTAACCTTTGAGAAGTAGAACACTCTCCCCATTCCCGAGGGAACCTGTATTTGAAGATCAGAGCATATTCATTTGTTTTGCCATTTTCTTCCTGCATGATTAAAATCAAATATCTTCTGATCTATGTAAGGCAGCTTTTGATCACTGCCACATAAGTTTTTCTGTTCAATAGAGAACCTTCAGTATTTTTGATGATTTTCTTGCTCTCAGCGCTAAAAGAAAAAATTAATTTAGTGAATCTTCTGACAGATGTTTTGATCTATTTGGATACATGTAGGAGACACACAGAGGCTCATTGGCAGGAAGCATGGGTGGAAATAACCCATTAAGATGTCCCAGAGCATTCATTTTTCATTTGTAATCTATCATCCAAGATCCATTTGCTTTGGAATTGCCAGGTACCACGTTACATTATGTAACTGAAAACACTGAAGATAAGGAAAGAAGGCCATTGACAACATATGCTTTGGATAAAAGCAGCTGTAAAAATAAATATAATGGCCATAACAGGGAGGAGAAAAGTAACAAATTGGGAATGACCAGAAAGTTCATGAATAGTCAAGCTACAGAAAACACTGCAGTCAGCCTTGGGGAGGGAAATCCAAGGCATTTTTTTTTTTCTTTTTCATTCTGATTATTTTCTTTTTATTATGTGTTAGCATAATATATTTCCCATTCCTACTCTACAAACAGTCTATTTTCTTTCTACCAGATTGTTATAATTACTCTTTACAACCTAAGCACTGAACCAGTTTATGGATGCTCCTACTAAGAGGCATGGATGATGAAGTCAGATGTTTCTTTGAGGCAATGTTAATTTTTTTGTGGACAATCTACAAAATTCTGTTTTTCTGAACTCTGGGAAAATTGAAGAAGAGATGGCATCTGTGCTAGGGTCTCCAAGCCCTTTCTCAGTCAGTACTTAGCTCTTACCTTTTCTCAGCGTTACATAGTTTGAGCTTTACTCTCTTGGGGTTTATCTTGCTGCTTTTTTTGTGTTAGCCCAGTCACACTCTTGGAGTTGCAAAGACCTTCACCATGTTGGACTAATGCTTCCCATGAGCCTGAAACTCTAGTTCAAGGTGTCTCTGGTCGCTCGGGCTGCTGCAAGGCTTCCATTTGCCACCAAGACCTGGCTCTTTTCTCCTTGCTCATGTCTCTGGTCCTGCCCTGTGGTTTCTCTCTGTTCCACCTTCAGGTCCACCACTGCATTTGGTATGTTTGGTATCACGTAGGCAAAACGAAATTGGTGGTGGACCAGGAAGTTCTGTGGGTTTAAGTAAATCAGACAAACCACATCCCTTCTGTATGAGCTATCCCCATTTATCTTTAAAAGGCAGAATCCTTTTAAATCAGGGTACATTGCAGAAGAATGTGTTCATCTTGCAGGACACTTGAAATCAGCTGTGTCCAAAAGACAGAGAATAAGGAGCTTAGGCTTACTCCATTTCTTCACTCAGCTTCATGTTTTACCACTGCTTCTAACGTGGAGCATTAGCAGTCTGTTTTCTTCTGCAATTTTGTATTGATTGTCTGCCTTTAAACATTACAACGAATACGACTATCAAACCACAGCTCAAGCTCTCAAGGGTAGATGTATGCCTGTAGAAAAAACGGAATATCATGTTAATTCTACAGAGGAAAGTGCTCATGAGCTTGTCATGTCCCATGCCACAAAGATTAGATAAAAATGTCCTACGTTTTTTACTGTGACAGTATCACACTCAAGCACTCTGAACCAAAAACCTCACAGTAACAGAGTGCCTAATTATATTCAGTGCCTAATATTTGTCAGCTTGAAAATGCTAGAATAAGTCCAGGACAAATTTCTCTGCAGTTATAATCCCATTTATTCCAGTCGGGTTTATTTGCACCACAGATGTCTGCCCATTATTAAAAAGGCCATAATTCAGTCTGCCCTAAATCTACCTTTTAGTTCTGGATGCCTGAAGTAATTGGGGTGCTGGATACAGGATAAGGTTAGCACAATATATATGAGGTCGGGCAGAGCCACAAGGCAGCAGTTTCTATGATGAACGGTGTCCAAGATTAAGCATAATTGTGTGACACTACAGAGTCCTGCCCAGCACTGTCCGGGAGATAGAGCAACATGCACGGGTCTCTATATCCTCACCAAAATGGGTATTTCAAGAGCAGGAAAAGGAACACCTTTTTTTAACCACCCCTACTGGAAACTTGATATAAATTATTACAGCTCCAAGCCTGCACTACTGTGAAGCAGTGCTAGTTCTCCCCTCCCAAACATTTGGGAACTCTCAAGGAGGGGGACAGGCCAGCTCAGAGGCAGGTTTTGTGCCTGAGGAGCCTCATCAGGAAAGGGCTAATGAGAGGGTTTGTGTGCTGGTGAGAAACCAACTGGGCCATGAGGATACACTGGAGTGGCAGATGTCCAAGGACTGCGTAGATCGGGATGAGATCTCTCCTCCCGAGTTAGTGATAGGATGAGAGGTAATGGGCTTAAGTTGCACCAGGGGAGGTTTAGATTAGACATTAGGAAAAAAGTCTGTACTGAAAATGGCGAGGTATTGGAACAGGCTGCCTAGGGAGGTGGTGGAGTCGCCATCCTTGGAGGTGTACAAAAACCATGTACACGAGGCACTTCAAGACATGGTGTAGTGGTCATGATAGCGTTAGGTGGATGGTTGGACTTGATGATCTTGGAGGTCTTTTCTAACCCTGAGGATTCTGTGTGACCCTGTGAGAGGACCGAGCCTGGGCAAGGACTGGAGATGCTGAGTTTACAACAAAGCTAAAGAGACACATTTCAGCGGGAGCTTTCCAAGAGAATGTCTCAGTGGTGTGGGAAGATCTATCGCAGTGCCTTTGGTGTGATAGATGCAGTGCCAGTGCACGGTTATCTTCAAATTTAGAGCTCTAAATGTGGCCGGAAAGGTAATATCTTCTGTTGTATTTACCAGAGGAAAAAGTCCAGATGAATAATAAAAGCCCCAGATACCACAGTCATCTACATTCACAGCAAAATATGATGTGACATAATAAATGTGTGTATTTAATGTCAAGTAACTTCCAGGTATGTGCAAGCTGGACAGAGCAGCTCATAGTGCAAGAGAAGGACCCCCTAGGGTCTGGGGTTGATGGGGTTGTTTGCTTAGTAAATATATATGTATAGTCATCTCTGAAAGAAACTACAGTGAAAGGTATTACATGACAGTATTAGGAGAGAACAAAAATCTGTTTCTAATTATAAACATCTGTATACAAATTAAAGCCATTTCCCTCTACAAGCCTGTCTCCTCTGTGTGCCTGTTTCCTCTGAAGGGCAGGAATCCCATATGGATGCTGCAAGGCCTATCGTTAAGTGAGCTGCACTGCTGATGTGCTCATATTCCAGTTGCTACTGGTCTCGTTACTCCCTCTCCTCGTTCTCTGGCCTGTATGTTAAAAAATTTGCTGCCCTCCAGGCCTGGGGCCCATACGATTCTCTCCAAATACAAGACAGCCCTCCTAACATGGGAAGAGTATTCATTAGGCTCCCTGCAAAGCACAAGACAGGGGTCAACAACCTCCTACAATGTAGAACAGGTGATGGATGTATAAATGAAGCCCAGATGAGAAGCATAACTATGTACAGCTGGTGGACCAAGACACCTGTGGGCTCTACCTAACAGGGTAAACTTGGTCTCTGAAGGGAGAGTAGATAAAGGGCTTGAAAGGGGGAGTTTTTGAGATGGAATTTGTTTTGTGTGTTTGCTCCTGTAGCTTCAGCAGATTTGCTGAAGCCTCACTTCTTCCCAGTGGTCTGAGGACAACTAGCAACCTAGGAATGAAAGCAAATAAGGAGACAATGTGGTACTGAACAAGGTAAGATAATTATTCCATGTTTTTTTGTAGACTGTAAATCTTGAGTCGTTAATTACTGGTTGTGACTTTTCTAGAGAAAAGCAGCTGGTAAGCAAATTTCTTGAAAGACTATGTATTTCTGAAGGTTAATGCTCTCCTTGTGGTTACATACTTTCCAAGAGCACTACCTGCTTTCCAATGCAGGACAGCATGTTGAAGCACCCTCAGTGGCTGCTGTGCTGTAAATTAGGGATGCATCTGCATTTCATGCTATGTAAGTGGCACATCTTTTGTTCTCTCTGCTGTGACTTTAAATCTTTCAGAAGCAGGCTGCTGCTGCTGCGTTCCCATTCAATCTGTTTTCCTTTTCTATTTCTAAATACAAAATGCCTTTAGAGGGAGTGATTTCTGAGCTTGGGACGTACGCTGTGGTAAAGAGGTATATTTGTGAAGTCACCTACCCGAGGAGAGCTGTTCCTCCTGGGAATAACTAATGGAAATTCTTGTGCTGATGATATATGGTACCTGAATGTCTTCTTTCAAAATGCTGCAAGAACCGGAGTTCCCTTAGGACTGGTCTGAATTCATCCTTCCTTCTCCAGCCTTCTTGTATGGTTTTAATTAAGTTATAATTCATCTCTTTCTTTAAAACAAATTGTGTTTCTAATTTATTTGGAGATGCATCCTTTAATTTGCAATCGGGCTGTGTGGATGGTGGGTTATTTTCAGTCAAGACAAGGTGTGATCTTTCAAAGAAAACACATTTGGTCTCTTAGACATGCTTAGCTCCTCTCCTTTTCTAGAGAGAGGTGAAGGGCAAGTCTGTCTGGCACCAGCTAGTACGTGGCTCATTCCTGAAGTGTGGGGCTTTAACTTCTGTACTCCTAACTTTAGCTATAGATTCTACTTTTATTCATTTCAGTATATAATCCTATTTTAACAAAGCCCATTGACTGGAAAAGAAGATAGTCACATAATTAGTGCCTTATCTGTTAGATGTCTGTATGAGCAGTGGAGAACAGTCACAGTAACTCACATTGTCTTGGGTGAAATAATATGACCTGAACTATCCAACAATAAGAACAGTAGAGAGCAGAGCAGCCACTAAAGTCTGGCCAAGAAACTGCAGTGCAACTGCCAGAAGTTAAAATTAATAAAAGGGTTTGTCTTTTTTTTCCAGTGGAATGAACTGAAGCTAAAGGAAATACAGATTTCATAGAGAAACACTGAACTTTTTGACAGTAATAATCAGGTGCAATTTGCTGCTCTTCCTCTCATCCTTAAGCCATTCTGGGTTCTCCTGGTTGCTGACTCTTTGCAAAAAGTGTAGTCTTTTGTGTCCAGCATGCCTGGAAGAGCCTACCTAAGGTAGCTGGCCTTAGGTGTTAATCTTAGTGCTTTTTTTCCCCCTCTTTGGGCTGACTTTGTTTTGGGTTGTGGAAGTTATTCTTCAAGGCTACCTTCAGGATCTAAAAAAAAAAAATAAATCTGTTTCATAGGATACGCAAAGGAATAAAATCTCTTTATTATGGTGCTTCCTAAAATTAGTTAGATGTTAATTTTAAAGTTCTCTCTTTAGACTTACCAGGTGCCATTTCTGTGCAGACATGTTCAGCTCCTCAAAGCACCCCACGTACCTACCACAATTTTTCTGTTGCACTTTGTTTAACCATTTTTGCTTACAACATTATGAAACTTAAATTTCTCTCTACTAATTTCCACTGTTTCCATTCCTCAGCTTGGGGATGTGTTAGTGAAGGGTTCCTGGTGCTGTGTGTTTGCACTCATCCTGTAATCCAGCATCTTTATTTCTTGCTGAAGGCAGCTGGGTTGAACTGTCTGCCTCAGGTGTAGCTTGTTCCTGCAGCACGTTGTAGTGGTTGGGACAAGGCAGCTCAGTGTTAATACTTGTGGTAGAAAGGTTGTGATTGACATCATATTGAAGAGTAATTCAAGTCGGAATGGACCTGTTTGGAGCACTGCTGGTCTGGCCTCACCTAGGTAAGGGAAGATCCTCTACCCAAGAGGCCTCCCTACCCAGCTTGGCAGCACAGACTGATGGGTCTGGTAAATGTTTAAGGTTCAGTACCAGTTGTTATACTAGGGATCTCTGGTTTTTTATAATCTCTGAATCAATGAGTACATTGGAAATAAAGTGTATGGAATGCAGCATGAAGCTGTGATTGGAGAGCAGCTTAAGCAGTGATGTCCAAGTGATGATATACTCTATTCTGCTCAGATATCAGTTGATAAGCTGAAAGGGACTTGAAACGATAGGTGTTTACCCAGTGTTTTCCTAGATGTAAATGTGCAACAGAACTTTTTCATTTGCTCAGTTGCCAGTGGGGATCTGGGTGCTCTATGCAGGGAAAAATAGTTTTCCTATCTGTTTTTGAGGGGTTTTGTTGTGAAGTTTTTATTGTGTAATGGAGAGTCCAGGCTACTTTAATATTATACAATGTCTTAGCTAATTCAGTTGCCTGTATTTTCTAATCCTTTCATAACAAAGCATGATTTTTTTTCCTTTCTTGATAACAGAAATTCCACTTAAAACACAAAGCAAAGCTAAACAACAACAAAAAAAAATCTTGTAAAATTAAATTGAAAGCAGTAATACTGAGAAGGCATTTCAAAGACAATGAAGCCTCTACAGAAAGGTAACTGCAGCCCATAACTGCTGTCTGCAAGAATGATCTTAAAGTATTCTGTGTTTTTCATGTTCTCTTCTTTGACCTTTAGTTCAAGGCCATCTGTACTGAGCAGCTGACTTTTCTTGGTCCCTTGAGTGGCTGTAGAAGATAGGCTTCAGTATACATAATGAGGAGCAAAACCTGTTGGAAAAGGACACTTTTAAACCTTTCCCCTTCCAGAGAAAATATGATAAAACTAATTTAGCCCTTAAACGAGTAAGTTTATTAGCCCTTTGATAGCTAAATTAATTCCTGATCGTTTATTGTACTGTATGGGTTGGGAAAACAGATTCAAATACCTTTTTGAGGGTAATAAAAAGTCATTTATCAGGGAAAAACCACAATGGAAAAGGAAAATAGTTCAAGGATTGCGCAGAGAGAGGGAAGTGTCTGCCTGACATGGGTTGTGTAAGGAGGCTGACCGCTTGGAGGGGGCAAATGAAATATCTGGGGAGAGGATAAGATGAAGAACTTGGCTTGAGGGGAAAATATGCTCTGAGTTTAGGATGGTTTGTTATCATCTCAAGGTTTCAGGAATTTGTGCTTTTCACTGTCTGATTAAAAAGCCCTGTTTTAATGTCCTTGTGTGGAGAAGCAGGGGGCAATGGTTAAATCTGAGTCTTTTTTTTTTTTTTACTTCTGGAACCTGGGCTCTATGTAATTTATTTGATTTTTATCTGTTGTTCCCATAGACCTTTAGATACGGCCACAAAGTGCTGATTTGTGTAGATCCCCTGTTGGCTTCTTTTGTTGAATCTGGAGGATGACACTATGTTCCCTAAGCGAACAGCCAGCATCAAAACAAGTTATTTGTATGGTAATCCAAAAAGAGATAATTTATTGGCACAGGCTCAGTTTCGGGCGTACAAGGGGAGGTAGATATTCTGCCAGCAAGCTAAGGGAGCAGCAGAGCTACTCATCTTTACACGAGGACACATGCATATTAGCACGCATCCTACCAATTCAGGGAGCACAGAGCGGTCACCAAAGTCCACGTTCCCAAAATATGCCTCTTTTCCTCTCGTATTTTGCAGCACCACATTTGCTGCCAATCTTATTTGATGACAGCCACATGTTAACAATTTTCCTGAGGTATGAGTAGGTAGCTAACACTACAGCTTTCTGCTTTGCTCAGGCCCTGGACTGGGACACAAATTTCAAGACACGTGGGAGCTCTACTCCCATTTCAATTTGTAAGCTTGTCATAGATTTTTTTTTTTTTCCGGACCGGCTTCTTTCTGCCTCAGTGCCTCCTTTAAAGTGGAGTGATAACGTTGTTAGTGACAAACTTGTTTGTCTGAAGCATAAGGTTGTTAGGTAGAGAGCAGCAGAACACAGAATAATAATCTCCATGGTTTCGAGAGGTGTTTGTGCAGCTTGACGAAGCGATGCTGCGTTCACTTCAATGTCTTCTTCACTGCAGCTTTCAGTGAGACCAGTGTCCTGTGAGGTTTGAGGCTTTTCTGCCATCTCAGAGTGTCGTGGGGAGCAGACACCCCCTGAGCATAGCCCTGCCTCTGGCTAATGCTCCAACTTCTGCTTCCTTGGGAAAGGTGAGGGCAGCTGCGGTGGGAGAGGAGCCACTGCCGAAAGAGCAGGTCTGGGGCCTGGAGGCTGTGGCGGGAGCAGCACCCCAGAAACCAGCTTTTTCCAGAGGCCAAGTTGTTGGGTTGTTAGAGATTCGTTTTCGCTTATGAGCCATGAAATAAAGCTCATCTCCCCAGCAATTTGCTACTATGCAGTCCCATTGATTTTTATCACCCTTGCCCAGTGTTTCATAGCAGAATGTAGTTCTGCTTTTTTCTTGGGCGTTTCTGCTTCCCCTATCATTCACTTAATGGTTCAGTCAAGAGCCCACTGAGCTTTTTATAGTATTTAAATGGGAGACATTAGCATAGCATGGATGCTTTAATGCATTTATATATGAATCTTTAATACATTCTTATTGATCAAGTCCTGGTATGATAACAAAGTGCTGTCCTCCCTGTTTGCACCAACGGAAAACTTGAAACGCTGAAGGAAAACTAACTGTAAATGTCATCAGCAGGATTTAGCAACAAAGACTCAAACCTACTTAATTCCAAATTTAGTGCCCTAACTCTGCGGGATCATCTCTTCTTCTTTGAGAAGGTGTTTTTTTGCTACCCTTTGTAGATGTCAGAGTGGTTTTGTGCACAGAAGGAGCCCTGTTGTCTCTGTCTCTCTTGGTTATTTGTTGTGTGCTGCTGTTTTTGGTTTGGTGAGGCTTAATCCTGCACTGCGCTAAGTCTCGATTTAAAGAGAATTGTTGCAAAGGAGCGAAATCAGGTTCTAAGGTTTAAAAGGCCCTAAAGGCAATTATTAATTTATGAGGGTAAATTGTTGGTAAGATTATGTGAGCATGTGGAAGCAGCTCTTGGGGTCATTAAAAAACAAGAACAGATTTATTGACCGATCAGATGTCAATAAGCTTCCCTTACAAGTGTGGACATTGTATCCTGTGAGGGAGTTAGAATGGGCAGGGGAGGGAGCTGCTATTGCTAATACAATATTAAATAGAAATCCTCTCTACTTAATCCTCTTATTAGGTATTGTCTTACTTTGACTGTTAGCCTGTTTGCTACCTCTTGGTAAGAGCCAGTAAGGAAGTGATCTGTCATTTTTTGAGAATGCTGTAAATGGTTTGTATAAAGAGGGATGATGCAGCAATCAATTTGTGTCAGTACTGTGCAAGAGTTGATACCTGTATGGGTCCAAATCTAGTGAGGGATGGCGAAAATTTAGTAAAAGTTTACCGTTTTCTGTCTCTGACAGTTAGATGGATGTCCTGCCTTGCAGAGGATGAACGCAGTTTGTTCTCTGGTGGCTAGGTCATTGAATATGGGCCCCGTAACACAAAACGTGGAAGGCCCTTATCTCCCTGTGAAATCAGAAAGAACTGAACAAACCAAGCCTGTCCTGGGAGGGCTGGTCCCCTGTTTCTTTGTTTCCCTGTGTTTTCCTTGTGTGTACTTGCTGTGACGATATTTGCGGGTTTTGGAGGCAGGGTCTGAACTCCATTCAAATCCCACTGGGCATTGCAAATCCCACTGTTCACACCAGGCTTGCAGTGGTGGGGAACTGTGGGGTGGGTGGCTGTACAGGTAGGGTGTTAACTGGTGGTTGATCAGTGACCAGTGTTCATGCATACCTGTGTAATTTCAAAGTAATTCATATTGCTCTGTGGACAATGAAATCTGGTGTGGAGTTTTATGTCGCTCACCCCTACACCTTCTTTGGCACAGTAACCTTGGCAGTGTGTCCTGTTGTTCCCCTTCTGCTCACCCCCTCGGGTCCCTTCCATATCCCCTGGTTCCCAGTGCCGGCTGGTGCTGAATGAATCTTCTCTTTTGTGGCTGATAAAACAACAGTGATTCCCAGTACTTGCCATGAGGTCACTCTTAAGCTTTCAAAGGTGTGGCTGCTGCCATAGGCATTTCCATGTGGTTGTTCCTAATACCTGTTGGTTATTTCTGTGGTGAAGTTGAAAGCTCCTTTAATCTTAAAATTTCCTGGCACAGGCCCTGGGCAGCTGTGACTTGAATACAGTGGTTTTCTTTGGCACCACCATTGCTCCTAGTGAGTTATGCAGAGGTGTGCTGAGATGTCTGGCTACAGTTCACTGCCCTCCTGTTTGTGCTCTGCATCAATTTTTAATTACTCTGGTCCTCTGTATTTCTTCCCAGGCACCGATTCTATTCTTTGCCCTTATGGTATAAAGCTATTAGTAAAGCTAAATCCAGGCAGGATTTCTTCGGGTGTGAGGACACTATAATAAACCATTTCAGCTTAATGTATAGGAGCCATCACATTTCTCACCTGTCACAGTAAACGCCTGGAAAATTGGTTCCTTGTAATGTTGGGAGGACTGTTCACATTCCACCTGCAATATCTCCTGTACACAAACAGCTCAGGGCTTCTGCAGTCAAGAGGATCTTGAACAGGACTGACCCCGGTTATTTGCCACAATTACTACTTCAGAAAGGTGCTTTGCAGCTCCTGCTGGGAAAGATTGAGCTTGTGTTTTCTACAGGTCAGGGGGAAACTACAGGTCTTGCCACTCTCTATAATTTGAATAGAATGGTGTATCCCAAATCATCTTTGAATTCCCTTCATAATCTCATTTTTACACAATTCTGTTTTTGTGCTGATGAACAGCTAACAATATCATTTGTTCGTTAATTAAGGATGCCGCCTTTTGCCAGAATGCCATCTAGGACTTTTTGTTCCTTTTATACAAAGCAGTGTATAAAATTCCCTGTGAAGTTTCACCTTTCACAAAAGCGCACCTTTATCTACTTCATTTCATAGCTAAGGACCTAACTGCACTTTGTGGACAAATGTAAAATGGCCAGCTTTGACCTGACCGTGACCTCTTTCAGGAGAGCAACTGTGTAAACTTATTTGTGATAGAAACCAAAATCCATGATAAGGAAAGGGACAGTTCTGCTGGACACTGCAAAACCCAGTGGCCTTTAGAGAGATACTAATGTCAACACAGACCCTCCAATTTGTTCGACCTCTGATGCATTCAGTCCCCTAGTCCTGCCTTTGTGGTAGATGTTTGTGTTCATTTCAGAAGAGATTGTGGAGCCAGGGGTGGCTGTAGAGCTGCATCTCTCACAATCACTGTCCCCAGCAGGAGATACTCCTGGGCCAGTCCTGGCCACCTTCTTCCAGTCTTTGACCCCACCGATAGCACGATAACTTGCCTGAGCCTCCTGCATAACACTTGAGGAGTCCCTACAAACAGTTAGGGAATGGTAACTAATTTCTCATAGCTGCTGTGTCTTGTTTGACAGCTCAGCTCTGGCCTGTGGCACACCAAGAGCTTGGCCCTGATCCTTAGCTGTGAAGTTTTATTCTATGCAGGAAGTTTTTTTCAGCAAGCACATCGTCACAGTTGTCTCTTCCACCTTGGAAAAGGACAAAGAAACATAACGAAACCATAGAACAGCTTCTTGGGTACCTCTGATCAATATTTCTCTTATTTTTCTCTAGTATTAGATGCAGGGAGATATTTGGTTCTTCCTGCAGCCTGGAGCAGAAGAGCATTGTTCCTAAAAAGCACCACTGCAGCACATCCTTCCAAGGTGCAACCAGGGAATCACACAAAGGCTGAGTGACCAAAGAGGGATGCAAACTGCTTGTGCTCGGTGCAGCGAGTGATGATGGAGCGCGTTGCCCTCAGAATCGCAGAATAAGCACGCTCGTTGCTCAGTGACTGATGGCCTTTCTGAAGGCCCATTTTCAAACAGAGAAACAAATGAACCCAGAGGTTAGGTGGCAGGGGAGAAATTTCACGTAGGTGCTAAGAGCTGAGCCATTTCCTGCTGGAGTCAGTCCCATTTCTTCCTTTTTACCTCAAAAGCTTTACCAGTGACTCAGGTTAGTAGAAATCAAAGTTGCTTCGGTTCAATCAAAGTCCTGACTGTAGTGGGGTGATGGGCAGCAGGAATGAAACTGGCTGAATTTTTCTTCAGGCAGCAATGGTTTATTTTATGAAATAAAAGAAGCGCTGGGGAGAAAGGACCATATTTCCCAGCTGTTGTGTGTAAGTGGCACTCAGAGATGGATGGGTCAGCAGAGAGATATATGCAAGCGAGGCAGCGTTCCCATTGGTGGGGTTGATTGGGAAGGGGACTTCCTACCCAAACTGAAGCAGCAGAGCCGTCTGTGGCTGTCCTGTGAAAGTCTGCAGGGCTATGAAAATGCTGGGAATTGTGTCAATCACTAAAGGCAACTCTGTGAAAATGGCAGCTTTTCTAGCCACTTGCCTCTATGGTAGATATTTGCTGGAGGGTCTGCTCCTGTGGCTTTGAGGGCACCGTGAGTGTGTTCAAGGAGTTTTGTGATGCTGTGGTCACGTACATGGCTGATTCACATAGCAGTTATGAAGGAAAAATGTCCTGACAGCTTTCCCACCTGTGAAGTATTGATGGAGCGTTAATTTCTGAAGTCAAAATGCAGATTATGGAGCTAAGGAAACACACAGGCCTGGGCTGACGTCTGCAAAGGGAACTCATCCAAACAAGGGCTATAAGACTGAAATAGTGAGAGATCACCCTCAGGTCAAAAGTCTGATAAATATTTTCTGATCAACTCATTTTGCTGCCTGGCTGAAAACGTGTGGAAGATACAATGTAATGTTGCTGATCACAGAAGACACAACAGGAACTCGGGGCTAAACTTGGACTTGTTCTGATCTCTGTTCTGGGGTTTCCCACTGAAAAACCTTTCCCAAACCACTTGCCCTGCCCTGCCTCTCCCTCTCTCTCTCCGGTTCAGGTTTAGCACTTCTTTTAAATGATCTGAGATCCATGGAGAGAACTTTGACAAACAAATTGTTTATTAGTGCAATGATTGTTTTCCAAGGAATCACAGGCTGGTGATAACATGCCTGTGAATTTTCTGTTGTGCATTTCCACATGTAGGAACAAGCAGAGGCTTTGCTGGTCTTGTCAGCTGAATCCCTGACTGCAACAGAGCTGCTCAGCACCATTAATATGCTGAACTTAATAAAAATTTTAAAATAGCTTTGCTTCATCTACTACAAAAGTATTTGGGATCTTATTCCTTTAGAAGCGGTGATGATGATGAGAAAGCAATGAATAATTTTGCATGTGAACCAGCAAGAGTTATTAAAGCAAGAACTGGGGAAGGGAAACCTGTCTAAAGGCTGATGTGTCAGGTGTATTGAAGGCAACCTTTTCTCTTGCTCTGGATAAGCGGCTTTGGGCTTCTCACTCCCTGCACCCTGCAAATATTTTGGCTGTAACAATGTAAGTTTCTTATTCCGCTACATGCAGGAAGTAGGTTCTGTGCACACAGTAAACACATTTTACTTGCTCAGACTTGAAAAGCTGAAGGAAGATCTTTTTTAGCAATGACAGTTCTGCAGCTCCTTTGTCATGAGAACCTGCAGCAAAAGGGGATAGAACTTGTCAGAAAGTAGCTGGTGCTTCAATGACAAGTGTGTGTCTGATTCATTCCTAATCCCAGTGGGTTTTTTTTCAAATATTTTCTTTAAAGTAGAGTTATCTAACTCAATTTTCAGCTTGGACTAGATGAAGCCTTAAGTTAGCATCCTAGTACTTAACAGATTGGGATAAAACCTGGATACAAAGTGTGTGCTGGTGCTGAGGAGCTCCCTGGTGGCACATGGTAGCTTTCAGCCCACAAGGAGTTGCAAGCTCCCTGGTGTACACGGAGCAGTTAAAAGCAACATGGCAAAGAGCAGTCAGTCAGTGAGGAGAATTGTGAAGCCGTATTTTATCTAATCTGTTGGAGGATTTCCTGACCTGCAGAATCAATTCCATTGGGTTTTATTTTTGCTACTGAGTGTTATTATTTCCTGTATTTTATGGGTAGAGAATGATATCATCATCCTCTTGACTGACCTTTCAATTTCTCATAGGCAGTAAGACTTCTCTCAAGCAGGAGCTGAACTAGAATGACTTGTAAAAGATGTCTAGGATCAAATTCATCACAGCCTTTAAAATAATTGCTGCAATGACTCTAACTCCATTACTAAACATTTACACTGTGTTTATGGCCTGAGTTTTATTGTGGAATTTTGTTTTTCACTGGAAGGCTGAGGACTCTGGTCCCATCACTCGGTCACCTCTGTGAGTTCTCATAGTCCACAATCAAGTCAATCCAACATTTATTTCCTGAGTTGATTGCAGCATGAGCTTTCTTTCTATAAGCTGAGCTTCCCCATCCTTCTCCCCCTGTTCCCTGAATGGTCTCCAATATTTTAAAACATAGATGCTAGACCTGGGCACAGGACACCAATAGCTGTCTTGCTGCTGCCAAATACAGAAGTGATGCAACTTTTCCTTTTGAATTTGTGCTTTCACTCTGTCAGTGTGGGACTCTCATTAGCCCACTTTGCCCGTGCCATGCAGGGAGTCACGTTCTGCGAGCAGTAAAACTGAGAGCGTTTCCCTCTGCTGTTCATTCTGCACACCCACAAGCTGTGGGCCATCTCCAGTTTATTTTTAGGTCACATGGACGCATTTCTTGGTTTACTAAAGCATTTGGTGCTCTCTGTATCCCAGAAGACATCCTGTGGCAATGAGACCAGCCATGTGGATCCTCCTTCCTAGCACCAGCTCATCTACCAGATGGGGCCATGAGGTCTGGCACTAAGTGATGTGCGTCAGGCAAAGAGGCCAGAACAATTTTAGGGTGAGCAGCTACAGATCAGGCAGCTGTGCAAGATCTTGGGTGGTTTGCCCTTAGTCTTTGCAGAAAACGTTGGAAGAATCACGGAATTGTGGTTGGAGTTATGACAATGCTCCAAGATGCTGTCGGGGAGCAACGCTGGTCAGGGAGTTGTGGGAAAGTACCATCAGTTGTTGCTGGAGCGATGGCTGAGATCACACACAGCTATTGACAGCCAAGCCTGGAGTCGCACTCAGAGCTGATTTTCAGTTAAGTAACTCTTGTCTGAAGTGAACAGGCCCTTGATGAAGGACAGAACAGGCTTTCATGGCCTGTTCGCGTTAGATGTGACCTTGTTATGCTTGCTGAAGTAAATACTGCTGCGAATTCTGGCTTGTCCCCCACACAATAGAAGCCTTTATTCTGCAGCTTCTCATTCTGGACAGGATTGTGCTGTCTCTCCAGACTCTTCCTGGAGCCACAAGTTACCCAAATCTCTCCTGTGCCCTATGGAGTCCGAGCCCATCATTAAGAAAACTACAACAAACCCCATCATTAGGAAATTGCAATAAACCATCATGCTCAGGAAAGACTAGTAACTATATTTTACTTTATTGACTGCAGTCAAGTTTTATTATACCTCAAATAATTAAATACTGCAAACCATGACATTAAAAAATACAGGCCAATTTACCAAAATAATTGTATTCTGAAGATTATGTACATATTATACATTTTACAGTATCATGTAAACTTTTTTTATACATAAGGTAAATCTGATTCATGGTAACTAGAAAAACCAAAATACTCACTGGCAAAAATATTCCTATGAAACATAAGCACAGTGTCTGGGACGCTTAGGGAAACAGCAAAGAATGGAAATCAGCCATAAAACATAATATAACTGAGTTAGTAGAAAAATGAATTAAATTACATTCATATAAAAAGTGAAACTAAAAACATTGCTATGCATTATTATTTAAAAAAAAAGGGGAGAAATCCCAAACCCTTTCCTTCTTATATATTAACATACTTTGATGGGGAGCTACTGTGAGCCTCATTTCCAGCAATGGGGCATTGCCTGGGAAATCCAGATTCCCCTTCTCCTTTCAACATATATTAAATAACTAGTGTCTGTACCACTACAAACATGGGATATATTCATGCATGGTGATTATGTTCAGAGTAGCCTACCAAGGCACAATTTTTGTTTCATTTCCCCCCCTTACATTTCCACATGCAATGCTAGAGATGTTTGCTGTGCAAAAAGGAAAACCAACTTCTGTGGCATTTGTTTCGTCTGATTATTTTTTTTTTTGCACAGAAATTCTTCCAGCAGACTTAAAAATAAATAAAAGGCGGCAAAGGCCTTAAATCAACATCTTGCACCAATCATGTCAATGGGGTTAACAAGCCTTAACCCTCTCTACACTCTTCAGAAATCATATTGCTGAGGTGATGCGGTCCTATTTCTCTGGTCAAATATTTTAATATAATAACTATGAGAACAAAATTGTTCCCTCTGCAGATCTTCACTCAGGTGACAGGTGTAGTGTTTTGATTTGGCATAATGGATCTTCAAGTCTAAATGGGTTTCTAGCTCGCATCTCCTCTCGGCATGCCACCGTTTGCATTATCTGCTATGTAGTGCATGTAATTGAAGTACCTAGGGGTGCTCATTAACATAAATGCATAATTTAACTGGCTATAAACAGCTGCCCAAATTAACGGTTAACCTGGCTGCATTTCGAAGGCTTGTAAAACTTGCATGTATTTTATCGCTCTTCTGCACCTACTAAAGGCTTGGTGTTCCTGCAGACAGCTCGGTGCATGTGCTTATCTTCAAGGAGCTGAAGAACCTCCTGAGGTTCTGACACTTCCTCTGGGCACTTGTGTCACGGAAGACAGCGAGAGTGGCAGTGACTGACGGCGAACGGGTTTAGGCACTAGAGATTCCCTCGGATGTTGAGTGTACCTGAAAATTAGATCAAACACCTCTGTTGCACTTGGACAAGGTGAAGGTGTGTTCCAAAATGGCCTTTAGAAAACATGTCCAGAATTGTGGAAAAATGAAACCCAGATGATGTCTGTTTATGTGCAGCTTTAATAGAAAAGAAATCGTAATCTAGAGTATCAAAATACTGTATTCATATAAACATATGAGAGCATCTAATAGAAAAGTAAAAAGTGTAAAACAACTTTTTTCTTTTGAAATTAAATATCCTAAAAAATTGGTTAAAAAAAACCCAAAGAAATCAAAAATAACCCAGGAATTTGTGCCGCAAAAAAATTGCGGAGGACTACATCTCTCCTCGTCTACGAGTTTTTGCTGCAACAGCTCTGCCTTCCTCCTCCTCCTCTTCCTCCTCGTAATTTTCTTCATGAGCTTCTTTTCGGTTGTTCTCTTCTTGCATTTCTTGCTCTTGACCTGCCCCTCCATTATTCTTTTCCTCTACCTGAATGGAGAAAAAAGAATTATAAAAATTATTTGTTTTAGAGCAATTGTCAGTTTCCTTCTAGCTTGGTTTAGGGCAATGAGATGAAGTTATGGAAATGCTGTCAGCTGGAGTTGGTGGAGCTGAGGGACAGAAGCAGGAAGAGATTTCTGCTTCCAGGCAGCAACAATTGCTGTGGGGGTGGAAGGATGAGCAAAAGGAAGTTGGGACAGTGTGAAATTTTAAGGTCTGTGATGGAAAGCCAGCTACAGTAATGATATAATAGTGTCACTGTGACATGATCGCTGCTAAGGCTGTAGTCGTGGCACCCAGTTGGTGGGGCTTACCCAGTACTTACATTTTCATCATTTTCACCATATGGCTCTTCAGCGTTGCGTTCCAGTTCTCGTCTCTTCTCTTCAGTCAAGTCTTCCTGGATCTGGAAAAGCAGAGATGTTTTGGACACTTTCATTTCCTCTAGAAAAGAAGCCTGTGGTGTAAAAGCACATGTCCTCACAGCTATGCTTTTACAGGCTTAAGACTCAAAAGAAAGGGAGGAGAGGGCATGGAGAAGTTAAAGGAATTAAAAAAAAACAAACAAAAAACCACAACAACCACAAAACAAAAAACCCACACAAAACCAAACACCCAACAATCAAACTCACTTGCTCTGAGAGAGTTGAATCTTAAACTACAATTTTCACAGCCCCTCCTATCAGCTAATATATTTATATTTCTATGTACATTATTTTCTTCTTGTCCTTCATGGTAAGAGCAAAGCGTCACTACTGACACTTCCACCCCACTGTGGACTCTCAAGACTATTTCAATGATGTAGGTAACTCTGTTACCATCAGTGATGTAATGGTAACCCTATCCATGTTTTCTAAGCAGTTGAATGATCCAACTGCCCCTGGAAAGCCACAAAAGAGGAAGGGGAGATTGGGAGTGAAGAATAATCTCTTCCAAGTCTATCCTTGGAGAGAGCAGGCCACACCAAATCTTTCCAGATGTCCAGATCTTGATCTATCACGTGTTCTCATGCCAGCACTCTTCTTCACTTCCATATCCCCTCACGGTTAGGTGCAAATTGGAGGCACACGCTTTTCAAAATAAACTTGACTTTCTTTAGAATGCTGTCAAGCACAGCTACTCCAAATGGTGTCCTGCAAGCTGGGTAAGATGGGTACAGCTCTCCCCATGTTAAAAAACAACCTGAGACATTTCACCTGTCTGGGAGCAGTCACCACTCAGTGCTGCCACCTATCCAGGTCCCAAAGAGCAAGGCTGAGACTGCTGCTTCCAACAGGGCTCCCTCCCTCCAGCAGCTACTTCCATGTGTTCCGGAACAGCAGCAGCAGCAGCCTCCTCACCAGCATCAGTGGCAGGAGAGTATATTTTGCTATTGCTTCCAACAGGAGGCAAAGCTCCTTGTGAACAAGTTGTTTGGGGTTTGGTGTAGCTGCCAGTGGAAGGGCAGCCACCAAACCAGGATCAGTTTGAGGGATATATGGGAAAGAGTTGAACGGCAGCAATGTACCATATCTGAGTCAGCCTACTAAAGAAACTACTCCTGATTACAGCATCTTAACTTTTCCTTGATTGCTGATTGAATCACTGCTCACTCTTTAATACTTCCAGTAAGCACCCTGGTCATAGTCCTTTGTGAAACGTATTAAATTACTTCCTGTAAGCCAGAGGAGTTGCCAAAGGCCAACCATTCCCAGCTCCTAATGACATGGTTTGATTTAAGTCGCTGTATTGGGAGCTGTTGAATTCTAAGTGCATAGCAGCTAATCTAGACAAAGTGTTCCCCACACAGGAGTAATGAGGAGTCATTTCTATTGCTTTTTGTAAATCATTATATATGAAGGAGAAAAGAGCAATTGATTAGGTACGTATTGAAGAACCGCAGGGTAGCTAATGCGAGCGGGTGCATAATGAGCACGCCACTCAACACACAACCAAAAGTGTCCTTTCCCCTCCTTTCCTCCTCCAATTCAAAGCCATGTTTCAACAGCTCCTGGGCTGTTTCACCCCACAAAGAGTTGGGGCTTACGTAATTTCGATTGTGTAGAAGGAGCACAGATAAATCCAAGTTGGACCTAAAGCCAAGGAAGCAGTTTGCCCCACAGAGCAGCGTGTGACTAGAGATGCAATGTTCATGAGGCTTGTAGCGACTGTCAGAGGGCTCGAGGTTTTCAGGGATTTTCCCTTGCATTGTGAATGGCTTAATCTTTTCAATTATTGCAGAATTAATATTGTGTTGCATGGCAGACTAACGGATTCAGCACGTAAGCAAGAATAAAACTAAAGGTGTCCAGAAGCGGACAGCAGAGTAATGGCAGAGGCTTTCAAGGTTTCCTAAAGACAGACAGTGATTTGGGTTCACTTTGCAGTTACAGAAGATACCAGGGCTGCATGTGAACGGAGCTGTGCTGTGCTACCTGAGCCCACGTGTGCCGTATGTCCGTTTTCTTACCTCCTCTTCTCCCTCTTCCTGGTATTGTTCATCCACATTATCTTCCTGCTGGTCGGGATTTCCTGCCATCTGCAGAAAGATAATACAGAACTTCAATTCTATGTGCATTCCTATTAATTTCAGAAGGCTGAAGGTTAAAGCTTCTTGTTCTGGAACTAAAACTTCATGTAAAGCTAAAGTAACAAAAAAAGTATAGGGACTTATAGTGCGTACATCAGCATGAATGAGAGCTCAGCTCCATGATTTAGAAATGCCCTAAATTAAAGAATAGGCAGCAGAATGATTGCAAATGAAAAATCACAGAACAAAGCAAGACTTCCCATACTAAGCAGGATGACAACGAAATAGTCACACCGTTTAAAGACCAATGCCACAAAAATACTCCTCTCTGCCTAAGAGTTTATAGTTTGTTGCGCGTTTCAACCGTGTTTATTCACTGGAACGGTCATGGAAGGAAAGTGGCAGCACTGTTTACAGTTGATGTCATGGAGGGATTTGTGCAAAGACGTAAAGTTGGTATTGGGGGGGAGTTCTGGCAGGGGCTTGTGTGAAGGTAAATACAGGGGCCCTGAACTACAGAACCTGGCTGAGTGAAGCCAGTGATGAAAGACATGCCTGAGTTCTACCAGGGTATGTAATTTCACGCTTTCACCCGCACATGTCTCAGACGGCTTAAAAGGGATCTTTAAAAATCAAAGTTTAGTGTTCTCTCATCAAGCTGTGCTATAGAGTCCTTAAAGAGGACCTACAGATGCTTCCTTTACCCTACTGACCACTAAATGCTCTTCCATTCCCGGGTGTCCTTGCTTCTCACTGGTTTGCTTGTGCTTTTCATTTTCATCTGGTAGATTTTCTTCTCTCTCTTGTTCAGCTTCCTCAAATTCATCTTCTCCCTGATTGTTGGGGTCATCAGCAGGATTCACATCTTCCATGGCTGCCTTCTGTAATTTTCAGAAGTGAATATTGAATACATATTTTTATCTCAGAGTCAAATTTCATTTTGCTTGGAGGCTACCCCAGCATGAGCTATTTCAGAGCCAACTCCAAAGCCCTGAAACAATTGGGATCTCTCTACAGGCAACAAGGGTGACAAGATCAAACCCCAACAGATACAGAAGTGCCCATTCCTGAGAGAAAAAGGACTTCAGCGCTGAACGCAGGCAGAACTGCAATACAGGTACCTGTCTGCTAAAAAACAGATTGAACCAATGACTTATTCCACAGAGGCTGCTTTTGTTTACTGACTATCTGACAACTGACAACATCTGATAAGACCAGGTGAAAAGAGATAAGAATTTTAAATGCTCATGGCTTGAAAGAGCTGAAGTGATCTTTCAGTACTAGTCTGTTCGGTGATGTTGACCTTGGCTGCATCTATAATAAAACCCACTCACTTTTCATCATAGCTTGCCAGTCAGAAAATGAGCATTTTCTTCAGGTTTCTCATTCAGTAGAAGTGTTACTTGTATCTTTACAGATGACAAGTTAAGGATCCTTTAGAAATATTTACTATACAACTTTATTCTCCTCCCTCTCAGCAGATTAAGATGATACACTTGATGTTCCACAACACCAAGTGAGATGGAACTGGTGGGGGGAAGGCACAGGACTGAGCCTCCCGCATCCAGATCTCTGCGCGACTGATAAGGCTGCGTTCAGTGCTGAGGTAGATCCTCTTTCAAGATCCCACACTTCTGTACTGACTCCGGGTGGTTTCAGTTGGCTCCTACCCTCTTAACTAATGATCGCATGAAAAATACCATCACCACTCTGCCTGCTAACGAGTTACTCCCGTTATTGATTTGAATCCAAGTTTACCTGTTCAATTCCCAAATAAGTCCAAATTCTAATTCCAGTTCTACCTGAAGCACAGATCAAAGAAATACAGAAAAGCAAATTGCCTCTAACAAGGAAGCTTTTTTTGATTTCTTCTCAAATCAGTAGGGACAACTTTAAATAGATCTTAGATGTAGTTTTTAAACTGTCAAATTTGTCTTCCTAGTGGACCTCTGCTTCATCTTATTTCTGTTACTTGTAATTACATGAGATGGGACTTCTGAGGTTTCCCTTCAGTAACGATCACAATCCATAGCATCTGAATTCATACTCACTGAGTCATCAGCCTGCTGATTTTCTACTTTGTGTTCTGGTTCTTGCTGTTCGTTTGCATTATTTTGATCATCGTCTTCACCTTCATCCTGGTGCTGGTTGTCATGTTCATAAGCTGATAAATGTTTTGATATCATTATTGTAGTACAGCCATTTCTAGTTAGCCTTTAAGTCTCCTATACACTAATTTCTATATGTACTTTTAGCAGTAGGCAGCCTTTACCTTAAGAGCTAACTTACTGTGGAGTTTCCAGTTTTAAATTGTG
This sequence comes from Baryphthengus martii, assembly GCA_013396935.1. Classification (NCBI taxonomy): domain Eukaryota; kingdom Metazoa; phylum Chordata; class Aves; order Coraciiformes; family Momotidae; genus Baryphthengus; species Baryphthengus martii. Next base: position 187,314 of record VWZK01008231.1, read on the forward strand.
AGTTTATATTTCACTTGAATCCAAACTAGATATAAAATAAATATTACAATCTCTCCTGAAAGGCAGTACACAGGGACCCCGCGACCATGGTAGGGCTGTACATTTTTATCTTACCTCCTTCCTCTTCCTGAACACCTTGCTCTTCTTCCCCTTGTACAATATCATGATCCATGTTATCAAAATGAGACTGTTGGCTGAGAAAATTACATGCAAATACGTCACTTCAGTTTCAAAAAAAGTGTGGTTTTGCTTTCATCAACAAACCATTCTTACTTCATCCCTGCCTCTCCCAACTCCTGCCAGAATGGGTTCCAGTTTAGCTTTCTATTACCTAATATTTTTTCACATTATCCTTCTTGAAAGAGGATATGCTTCATAGAAAAAGACTTTCTTGTCCAAACTATTAAAATTTCTCTTCTGGAATTTCTCTATATATCTACAGGATCCTCCTTGTATTTTCTAAACTCCTAAGCCAGTATATTCCACAATCAAAGCACAAATACAATGGATTGGAAGCAAAGAATCTCTCAGATAAAGGGTCTTAAAGACAGACTACATGGATTGGTTATTTTGTTAAATGAATAAGCAGTTTTAGCTTTAATCTTGAAAGGGGTTTCCTTGTGTAGTTTGTTTTTGCAGAACTGAATATTTTGACTATCAATTTATGAAAGGCTCCCTCATACCAGAATCCTTTTAGAACGTGGGTCAGGTTAATAATTCATATTTTAATGTTTCAGCAAAGAAAATTCCATGGGCTTAAGATTCCAAAAGACGAAAAAACCTGCCACTAACAATTTAGAACTAAACAGAAGTACAATGAAATGTGACAGGGAAGGTGAAAGGTGTAAAAGCTACAATACCATGAATAAAACTATATTCATAGTAACTTCGTGCTAAGGTGTTCAGTTCTCCTGAAATCAGAAGGCAAATAATACTAGCCGCTCTTGTCCCCAAAGTCCTCATGGAATTACTTAAAAACAGCATCTCTCATTTAAGAGGAACTTTAGCTTAGGTATTTAATGCTTATTTGACACTGGAGCTCCTCAGTACTACGAGATCATCATTACTGCTTAGTGGAACACAATTACTAATTTAAAGCGAGCTTTAAGACAAGGGGCATTGTACGCCAGGATCCCCTAAACTCTGCCAAGGATATCCATGGCAAAGTGCACTCAGTACTCCAAACTTCGGAGAATTCTATAGTAAAAGGAAGAAAAGCAAAAAAAGGGGAAAAAACCCCAACCTTAAACTAACAATCAGATTTATCCTTGGAAAGAAGGAGACAAGGCTTACTGAACTTAGTTTCTGGCCAGTCTAGCTTATAAGACTAACCCATCCTCTTTTCAAAGGTGGAAGCTGTAAAACCTCAAGCATAGACTATGGCAAATTCATGTAAAAGAACTGAATCTTAACCGATTTTTATAGTGCATTCCTCCTTGTTCTGCCTGTTTCTGCAGCTGAAGCTCTCTTTCTTGAAGCTGTTGCTGCCGCAGTAGCTGTCCTCGCAGTCTTTGCTGGTGTAGCGATTCCTGATGTTCTCGGAGCTGATTGGCTTCCTCTGCTCTTTGGGCTGCAAGGTGTTGCTGCTCCAGTTGTTGTTCATAAGCTGTCTTGTGTCTTTTTGTTACAGCTTTTGTTGATGTTACCTGTCAAAGAAATGTCAGTCACAGATTAATCATGATTTCAATGATCAGAAACAAGCACGTGCAAACCTGTGACAAGAGGGGAAATTCTGCAGATGCTCCATGCAACAGGCAGAATTACAGCAGTTATTTTAAGTTTTCTCGTCCCTGTTTATTTTTTGAACATGGACTGGGAGCGTTGGGGTGTTTGTGGAGGACGTGGGGAAGGAAGAGGAGATACCGGGCTGGGAGCTTGCAGTGTTTGGTTGAAGGTTGGACTAGATCTTGAAGGTCTGTTCCAACCAAAGACATTCTGTGATTGTGTGAGAAACCGTGCTTTGCTTACACATCAATAATAAAAATCCCCAACACAGTACCAGTAAAAGGAGGGTTTGATGTCTGATAATTAAGACAGCAAATACTCTTCCAGTGATTTAACTGGTCATTTCAGTAGGGGTTGCGTTGAGCCTTAAGTGAGACACTGCACATTTTTTACAGTCAGCAGTAACTAACTCCAGTTTCACAACTTAACGTACTGCTGCTGTTCTAATCCACTGCACCTCCCCAGCACTGGCTTCTCACCACACTGGAGTTATACCATTCATCTGCTAGGAGACTGAGAGTTTACCAAGCCTAAGGTGAGATCAGTGAAATATATTTTCTGCTGGATTTCCTGGTTTTATTTAGAGCTGCATAGAGTAAGCCTTGCCATTGCTGTGCGCTGATTTCCCCTGGCTATTTTAGTCATGTTCATCTTGCAATTAAAATTTCCTGTCAAATGACAGCAAACATTTAGATGGAAATGTGTTTACAGAAGGTAGGTATATCTGACAAGGAAGCATGCTGCAATTTCCTGAGATGCATCAAATTAGGAAGATAGGACAGCTTTCCAAAGTGCTGAAGAGAAGTCTCACTCTTCTTCCCGTCAGGCCTCAAATTTAAAATAGAAGATGGGATTCAACCTGACTGCTCTTTGTTTCCATCTGTTGCTTTGTATCAGTAGGATTAATGTTCGTTAAGCTGCACTTGGCAAACGCTGCAGTGTGTGTGTGCTGAAGGTAAGCCTGAATCCTATGCATCGGAGTGCTTTGAATCCCAAATTCCCTATAAGTAACACACTGAGTTTTACCTAGAAAGACATGAAAGCAGCACAAGGGCAGCAAAGAGACCTCCATTTAAACAGCAAATCTAATCAGTGAGTAGGCAAGAGAAGAGCTCCATACCTCTGAATGAAGGTGATCACCCAACATGTTGGTTTCTTCTTCTTTCTGTTCCTGTTTTTTCCACTCATGCTCTTCTGGTACTTGATCCTGTTCCTCCTCTAAGTGCTCAGGCTGACCTGCCTGCTCCATTTCTTCCTCTTCAAGTTCTTTTTTGCGTTCCTCTTCAACTTGATCAGCACGTTGCTCATCATCCTCTCCAGCTTCTTGTTGCTCCTGAATATTTAATTCTTTGGCACGCTGGCCCTCATTAGCTCTCCTCTGCAGATGAAAAGGCTCAGCTCTGTCATCTCTTTCCTGGGTATTTATTTCTTCTCTCTCTTTTGGCTTCTCATTCTGCAAAACATACACAAGATTACGTTTGCAAGAGATTCTATGAATTCTGAATTTTCCAGAGTGTCAAGGACCAGATATAGATGCCTTTTTTTTCCAGCCTGCAGTAGTGAAGCTTCTTGCCAGGAGAGGCAAATTCCTGCTTTGGAACGAGCCACCTCTCCTACCCAAAGCCCTGCACAGCTACAACTGCATCATAAAGTAGGTTAAGCCTCATTTTATCTGAGGTGGAACAGAGCTATTCTAATTCTGTACCTACAAAGGAAGCTTTGTAATTTGAGTTCCTGTAGGTTCTGCTGGCCAAGAATTCTTGTAAAACAAACCCACAACTGATCCTTTGCCTTCTAGACTTTACCCACAGCTTGGCTTTTATTCTTTGGTCAATTTTAAATACACTGACTTAAGCGTGCCATCGAAACCTTATAGAACATGTGAAGTGACAAATTTTTCAGAACTTGCTGAAGCTCTTCTATAACACAAGATCTCTAAAATTTGAGACCTCTTATTCACAAATTATAGATGTTGAGCAGCTTATTAAACCATTTACATAAAGCCCTTTTAAGTACATTTACAGTCATCTGAGAAAAGGTCATCATACATATCACAGAATCATAGAATGGCTTCAGTTGGAAGGGACCTTAAATGTCATCTAGTTCCAACCCCCCTGCCATGGGCAGGGACACTTCCCACTAGAGCAGGTTGCTCAGAGTCTAATCCAGCCTGGTCTTAAACACTTCCAGGGATGAAGCTCCACAGCTTCTCTGGGCAACCCGTTCCAGTGTCTCACCACCTTCAGAGTAAAGGACTTCTTCCTAATGTCTATTCTGAATCTACTCTCTCTAGTTTAAAAACATTGCCCCCTGTGCTATCACCACAAGCCCTTATAAAACATCCCTCCCCAGCTTTCCTGTAGCCCCCTTCAGATACTGGAAGGCTGCTGTAAGGTCTCCCTGGAGCCTTCTCTTCTCCAGGCTGAACAGACCCAACTCCCTCAGCGTGTCCTCATAGGAGAGGTGCTCCAGTGCTCTGATCATCTTTTCTACTACTCAGTAAGATTAAACTCTTCCTTCCTACTTTCTTAAAAACTGACAAACACATACAATTAACTATAAGCTTCTGATGACAGCTAAGCCCAGAGCGAGTATTTTGCTAAGAACCATTTCCTCCAGTCTGTGCTTTATACCTCCTGGTGCTCTTCAGCCCCAGCTTCACGGTGCTCTGGGAGGTCGCTGCGGGGAGATGGCGCTTGCACCTCTGGCTCCTCATTTGCTTGTTCTAACTTCTCAGGCTGGCGGAAACTTGGCATTTTGTTGAGCGTGTCTTTCAACTGTTTGTATTCCTCCACCTGGGACTGAAGTCAACACATTAATTACAGTGTGTCCAAATCAATTTCATAGTAAAATGTAGTCACCTTGGAGTAAACTTGCTGGCAAGACATGTGGTAGAAATTAGAGTTAACACCAGGGAGTAAAAGGGATGGGAGCTTTGAAAATTGGTTGTTTCCACACACTAGATAACACTGAATCATCACGATGTTTTCAGCCAAAGTGCACATGCATACAAAATACATTAGAAAAATCCCTGTGAGACAAAGATGAAGATTTGTTTTATTCATGCCAAGCAGAAGACTTGTCAGAAGGGGACAATGAAGTTTTTCTGGCCGACTAAAGTGAGGGAAGTTGTGAGCACCACAGCTTCTCCTTTACTGGTATAGAAAGAAGTGCAGTTCTTTCAGAAACAGCCTCAAAGTATCTATACACATCATGAAAATGCCAAATCCTTGACATTTAGACAGGTGTTACACAAGACAGCAGCCAACATACAGAACTGAGGCAAAGAAAGTCACAGAACAGGACTGGTAAAGAGCAAGAAGAATTGAGGAAGGAAAAAAAAAAAGAAAAAAAGGAGGGAAAATGTAAATTTCTAGAGTCTTCCTGAAATGCAACAGTAAAATGTTGTAATTTGATTTGTTCTTTAACTTTGTACAAGATGAGGGTACTTTCAAAAAAGCTTTTTGAAAGTCCAGTATGAGAATCCAGCCCGGTTGGTACTCCAGTCCCTCCCTATACAGCCGATGTACAAGAAAGATTATCTCATGAAGTAAAATATTTGAGATGGACACGGTTTATAAAATCGGACTAGCTGCAGATACAAAAGGTGGTGCCCCACAAGAGGCTTTCTCTGTTGCTCCAGTGGGGGTGGTGGGTGTGTTTACTACCCATTCTGATGTCAGAGGTGCATTTCATAATCCTTTTTAAAATTCAGGTTAAAAACTGGCTACAGTTCCACTGGAAGACCGTGCATGTCGGCGTGCGCGTTATGTGCATTATCATAGCAATCAATAGTACAGCAGACAGGCACGATGCATTGACGTACAATGCACAATACTCATACAAAACAATATCCACAGTGCTACAGATTGACATGATGCAGTGAGTGACAGCTCCGAAGCCAGACGCACCTCGAAGCATCTTCAAAAGCCTAGGGCATCCGTTAAAAGAGACAGGCCTAAAAGCAAAGCAGAATGGACAGGAATTACTCTTGTCAGTCCAGAGGGACAATTCTGCTTCCTGATTAACTGCTGGAGGGTCAAATAAGAAATTTTAGGGGGGAAAATAGTATTTACTTAGATAAGACTAATAGGTAGGCCTCTGATTCTCTTTCCATTCACTCACCGACCATGCAGAGAGACGAGATATATCAGGATATTGAAACAGTGCACATCCAGATCAAAATTCAAGTCCTAGGATCTGCTGCACGAGTCACTACGCTGAACATTGTGATTCTGATTCAAGGCCAGAGCTTCGAAAGTATTAATACTGGCAGAAAGACAGGGTTTGTAAAAAATACATAATGAATCTGTCTGGCTGTTGGAGCTCTGGAAAAGTACAAAAATTTACAGTGCCTTAAAGATTCAGGTCACAAATCCATTCCTGCAGCATTGACTACTGATATTTAATATCTAGAATACACTTAGAAATAGAGGGGTCATTAATTGAGCTGTGTTTCTAAGCAATAATCCCTTGTGAACTTTTTCTGTAGCTGGTTTGCAGTAGAAACTACGCAACTGTGCTAAATACCTCCTGTTCTGTACGAGGCTTCTCTTGAAGGCAAGGCTCTCCACATGATAAATGCCACATTCTGATTGCAGATGGAAAGGCTTTATGTGACACACGTTTTCTAATTAAAGAACTGAATCAAAGCCAGGAGAAATATATGGAGCTTCCCTTTGGATTTGGTGAACCTTAAATCAGACCCTGCATCTGCCCTTGTGGAATTTCAGATGTTAGCAAATACATACCAAGTAGCTAATGTGGCCGGTGGGAGAAAAGCTTAAAATTAGCTGCCAACATATTTTACTACTGAAAATTCAAATTCTTCATATATTTAGTCTGAGGGGCTTTCCTGGTCTTTCTCTTTTTGACTATGTAGAAGTATTGACATGTCTAACAAGCAGAACTGGCGTGGGGAAAGAAAACAAGCAGTGTTTTTAATGCTGCTCATGATTTTTTGTGGACTGTGAAAATACTTAAACGAAGAAAACTAGTCAGGAATAAAAATAACTTCATGCTGCCTCATTGCCTTTCCCTCTGATCTTTCACCAGTAGAATCATAGAATGTTAGCGGTTGGAAGGGACCTCTAGAGATCATCTAGTCCAACCCCCCTGCCAAAGCAGGATCACCTAGGGCAGGCTACACAGGAACAAATCCAGGCGGGTTTTGAAAGTCTCCAGATACTTTCAGCAGTAGTGTTCCTCTGCTCCAACATTACTCCTCCTTTGACTCCCTGTGGCCTGCCCAGCTTGCAATGGCATGGCCAAGGAGCCTGCAATACTCGAGCAAGGTTTGCGCTTCATGGGGAGTCCACTTGAAAATGACGTTTGAAGGAAGGTGATGCTGCTGCTTTGCTGTGACTAGTGGAGATGGACCTGGAGTTGACATCCATCCACATACACTCTACCTTAACTGCTTTGAAAGAGTCCAGCAAACAGACTGCCCAGAGACATTGCAGAGCCTCCTCTGGGGGCATTCAAAACCCACCTGGACATGTTCCTGTGTGACCTAATTGAGGTGATCCTCCTCTGGCAGAGGGGTTGGACTAGATGATCTTTTGAGATCCCTTCCAACCCCTAACTTTCTGTGATTGTGTGATACCTCTGCTGCATTGATGTTTATAGCCTTAGAAACCTTCCGGTCATACAGGAAAAAAAACAAGACTTTATAGAAAAGCTGGCTGCTAGTAGACTGATACATGTGAACCTCAGAGTGGAGGACGTTAACCTAAGAAAAGTTCTATCAGAGAAGATAGAGAAAGAAAGAGAGCTCTCAGGGAAGCAGAGATACTCTTCTTGTCAGGACCACATGCATTCCTGGCCCCACAGCCCAGCTTTTTATTTTCTGAGAGCCCTACAATTTGTTGCAGCTTTTGATGAAGAGCAGCCCTTGAAGTCATGCGCGTCCCTGCCGTGCGCGCAGGGGGGCTCCCTGCAAACCCCCATGCGAAAGGCTCCACCATGCACAACACCAGTCAGCTCAGCTGGGAGGAAAGAAGTTTGAGGAAGGTTAGAGCTGGTAGAAGCTGCTTTCCTTTCTGACCTGGGCAGCAGCTAGTGCGCTCTTGTGGTCTTCCAGAGTCACTACAAGCTGGTTGTGCTGGGAGATTAAGTTCTTATGCTGTTGCTACACAAAAAGAAGAACGTTACATGTTTCACAAAGTTAATTCTAAAAAGTAAATTAGGTAGCCTGGGGGGGTGTTTTTGGAATGAGGAAGATAACTCAATTTATTTCATAAAGAAAATCCTGATTTGAAATGACAGTTTTTAGTTATAGAAAACAGAATGCATATTAAACAGGGGAAATGAGCGTGGCAAGAAAAAAAATTTGGAGGCCAGGATTTGTGTAATTAAAATAAAATTAAAAGTTGGAGTAGATGTTGATGAACGTTTAATGAAAAAATAGAGCTGCAAGACATTAATTTCAGCAAACTTAGTTTGCCAAAACACAATTCTTAACTTGCAAAATCAAATTTCCAATTACAATTTCTGTACTAAATGCTACTACTTTTTTTTTTTTTTTTTTTTTTTTTTAAATGAGCATGTACCTGAAGTGCAGGTGGCAAAAGAAAAGAACTCCTATTTGGCCACATTCCTCTCCTTTTTGCCACATAACAGAAACTACAAATCTTCAGTGTAGCCGATTTCTGGTTTATTAAAACTTGGGGATTTCTTTTTCCTAATGATTTTGAAAGTGAAGCCTACCTTGACATCTTGTAGCTGGGTGTGAATATCTTGGTGAGCTTTTCTCAACTGCCTGTTCTCTTCCCGTAAATTATACAGGGATTCTGTTTAAAAGAAATGAGATACAGAATTTAAACCTGGTCAGATTTATAATACTAGATTAAGAACCAAAATTAAGACTATAACACAAACTACAATTGCTATAGTAAAAATGGATTTGAGTAATTGTATGGTTTGCTTAGCATAAACAAAGCATTACAAAACCATATACCTTTCCCCAGCCCTACGATAAGCTTTACATTTTTGAGCAGAAAATTGTAACTTTTGGTTAAATTTTACATTAGTGGTCCCAGTCTGCAACTGGAATTACACATCCCTGTACATGCTGGGGACTGCGGATGGCAAAATTCCTTACAGTAAGCTACATCTTTAAAAGGCAGAGAGGAAGCCACCTTCTTCCCTCACATTGCATCTGGTGAGTGAGAATTTCACAGGATAGGACTGAACTATTCTTTTGGAAGAACTGCCCAGCTGGCCAGCAGACTTAAAAAGCTCTACATTCTGGGACCAGAGAGAAGGACTTCCCCCACTTCTTCCATGCTGCTGCTGTGGAATATTGCAGAGCAGGCACAGACGAGCTCTTCCCACACTGCAGGCTGCTGGGCTGCACTCCAGCTCCATCCGAGAGCGAGCTGTGTGACTTCACTAGGGTGGAGCCAAGGCAGAGATAATAAACACAGCCTCTGCCTGCAAAACCCTGTGCAGACAAAACTGCAGCCAGCTCCAACACGAACTCGTGCGCTAGTGACACACGGCAGAAAGCGGCCCAGGGCTCTTGAGGGGGGAGAGCCCCATCCTTTTCTTCTACGTCATTCTGTATTTAGGATTGGAGAGGTCTGCAAGCTGCAAAGAATCTCTTTAATAGGAAACTGGAGGCCAAGAGGAAAAAAATTAATACTTGATGATCCAATTCTACAGGTGCAACGTGTTTCAGAGAAGCTGATACATAGAGAAAAAAGTGAGGTGTAAAAAGCATATAAAGTCACTTCATAAAGAGGTACAGTTAAATCTCTGAGAGAAGTAGCAAACATTCGTAGACTGCCTTTCAACTACAAAAAAAGAGCAAAGGGGCAGAGCTATTTTTGCAGATTTATACAAGTCTTGGAATTAAAAGTGAAAGACTCAATAAACCAGCCTCTGACACTTGATGGGCTTTTAAGTGCAGCGTTTCTTACTATTTCTCTAATCCTGAGAGAAACATGGTGCATACTCATGAATAGATTTCAGAAAGACGCCACAGAAAAGCATCAGGAAAATGTAACTTAAGAGGCATAAGATGCATGAATGACCTGTTAGTGAGAACAGGAAACACTTTCCTGTCTCACAGCACACCAAACGCAACGACAAACACATTTTCACAAGAGCAGCCAGGTACAGGTTCCACATACCCTTCAACTTTGAGATCTCCTGCTCTTTTTCCTGCTGCAGTTGTAAGTACCGCTCCTTGTGATCACTGAAGGTTCTGCTAAACTCTTCCCCTTGTTTTCGGTGATCTTCCTCAAGGTCAGCGTGTTGCTTCTTTAGTTCTTCATGTTGACTCTGGAAATACCAAATTGGGACACTGGAACAGTTTTGTACCTGCCTATCAGGCTAATATTGTCTTTGGCAATTTGTTAAATGAGTCAGGATGAACAGGGAGCATTCATAAGAAGATGATTGTACACAGCATGCATATTGCAGCTCCTTTCAATCACCAAATGATCTCTGAGGAGTAGTCTCCTGTTCTAGGGCTACATCGCGTCCCCCTGCAGTTGTATTGTCCCACTGGGAGCTGCTGAACGGGTCGAAGAAAATCCTCCCAGGCCAAACTAGGTAAAGTCCAACAAGTCAGCCTTCTGCACAAGTAATTGTGTTCTATAAGACTAAATTACCTCAGACTAAATTAAGTGTCCTATTAAAGCGGCCGCCTCGGTTCCCTACCTTCAACATCTGGTGTTGCACGCTCAGAGCGCTGTACCGGCTGTTTGAGTCTTGCTGTCAAAGGAAAACATCCGTGTGAAACACGACAATACTCGTTCCTTGAACCGCGCGGCTGTTTAGGAGCCGTGAGCCAAGGGATGTAACTCCCCAGGAAACAAATCTCTCCACTTGCTTTGGAACCCAGCAAGAGAAGACTCTGCACTTACTGCAGCGCCTGTGTGTTTTAACTCATGTTACTCAGTTCACAAACTGCTCCCCAGTTTCAATGCGAAGTAGCCATAAAATGCTAATTTACTCGCTTTAGAAAGAGTTCTTCTACAGGTCTCTGGGTCCTCTGCCAGATACAGCTTGCTTTCTGGCACTTGGGATAAAAACCAAAGTTTCCTGATGTTTTTATACTTTCCAGTTCAAAGCCCATGCATTAGGAAGTTAACACCGTCCTTTTCCCTGTGGACTAAGCTACAGAAAGATTTCTAATGCCTTATTATTCCCCTTTCCCCTTAAAAATGGTAAGATTGTATTTGAATTACCAAAATATAAGTAGGGGGATATTTTGTAAATTAATTTTCCAGAAGGATATTAGGATCCCCTACTACAACTCAAGTAATTAGGAATTGCAGAGCACTGAACGCATGTAGAGTAGAAATTGAGTGAGTGCTCTTTCAATCAGTATTTTGTAAGACCTCTTCCTTTGAACAGTTAAAATTGCAAAGCATTTCCTCCTCCTTGCAACTCAAAATAGCATCAACTGTTAAAAACTTGTACTAGGAATGATGACTTACCCTTCCTTTATTTAGTGTTTCTTGTGCTTCTAGTTTATAAACAAGAAAATCTACAACAGAAAAGGGAAAATATTGACGAAAAAAGCCAAGAAGATTAGATAAATAACATCCCTGTTGCGTACACAAATTCTCTTAAGAGCCGAATACTTACTTAAAATTTTCCAAAAGATCTTTAAAAAAAAGCTATGGAGACTTTAACAAAATGCTCACATTTAGACAAAATATTTTCATTAAAAAAGTTTCATAAAATATTTTCCTTAAAAAAACTTCATGTCTTAGTGTGAGATATTAGGGATACAGGACTATGGATGAACTCTCTTGGTAGAGCCCAGTAGAATCATTCAAAAGGAAAAGGACATTTATAAATCATGTAGTTCTTGTATTAGGATTAAAAAAATACTTTGAAGAACTGTGAAAGTCTAGACTAAGTTAAAATAAGATTAATTTCCCCCCTTTTTGTTCCTTGATCCTCTTTTCTGGGTTGAAAAAGACCCTCACCTCTGCAGAGCAACGGGACAGCTCTACACTAGATGGCACCAGAAAGCCATCAACAACTGAAGAATTTCTTGCATGTTCTTAATTTCTTACATGTTCTTAGTTGTTTGAATTCAGCAGCCGAGTCCTTGCTTTTGGGACAAATACAGGCTTTGCTCTGAAAATTGTAGTGGATTCAGAACAACAAAAGGCTGGGAGAAAACTCAGAGGACTGAAGTTTTATAGAGGGCAGATGTTTAAGAAATAGGATGCGTGCCACCATTCCCCCCCTACACACACACCTAGAACTTCGCTTTCAGCAGGTAATGGTATGTGAGCATGTGTGAAAATACTGATTCCAAGTCCAATTTGACATGGATGGAATTCTGGGAAAGATCTTTCAGCATGTTGGAGCAGGATTTACACACATGCCCATATTCCACAGATGTGTGAGGGTGATGTACGTCAATATTGACAGATTATTCTGTGTATACTATGCCATGCTGCAGTCATCTGTGAACAGTACTAAAGAGATGATTGCTTTTTAAAAAGTTTAGATTAAAAAAGTAAACAAAAAAAAAATGAAAGAGATGTGCTAAAAAGACTACCGCAGATCTGCCAAGGTGGTCCTGCTCACATGCTAGAGATTGGTAACGTGTTTAAAATGGAACAAAATACATCAGAAGTAACTTTCTAGAAATAATCAAGTTATCTTAAATGTCCAAGTGAAAAGCAGGTTTTTACCTTCTTTCGCTTTCTTATGTTCAAGCCTTTCCTTTTGTAATGACTTTTCTAATCTTGACCTGTGCTCATATACAACTGAAAAGAGAAATTTTGTACACAATTCATTTAAAAAGCAATATATACAAACCCCACCCCCCCCCCGCCACAGCGCACCCACAGAGCATTGGCACAGGATGGAGCAGGAAAATACAAGTGGAATGAGGTCATAGGATAAAGGACTGCTTGTATTGTTTGGGACAGTAATATTTTTTTTCTTCTTTGCAGCCTTCCTGATCCTGAATTCTGGGTTATTTCCATCGCATAAACACAGAACATGAAAACAGCCTAAGTGATTTGTTCATGGGGATGCTCAGCTATGGTGGATCTACATGAGAGCCATCAAATCCTCCTTCCTTCTCAGGTAGGCACATTTTCCTCTCTCCTGCCTCGTTTGTAGAGAGGTGAGCAAATAAGAGAACAACCTGACCGCCAGAGTAAAACCTTGCAGCAAACCAGCTGTCTCAAGGAGGGGATGAGAGATGCACAAGGGAAAGGTGCAGTAGAACACAAGACAGGCTGCTTGGGCTAAATTCTTCCAAAAACTTGGACTACTCAGTTTTCTGCAACCTCTTTTTTTTTTTTTTTTTTTTTTTTTTGTAAAGCCTGGGTAACTGTTTCCTTTGACAGCACAGTGCTGTTGGAGACCCACAGACTGCACAAAGGAAATGCTGGGGTATAATGTCCTGCTCTGCTTGCAATATCCACATAATCTGAGGAGGATTTGCAGGGTTTTGAGAGGATTTTTCCACCCCCTAGTTAAGGAGATAAGGCAAGAACAAAAGAAATCATCTGAAGGGCTATGAGAGCTGAAGCATAAAGCTAAATTGGATGCTTGTCTTTAAAGCCCAAGCATCAGAAATGGCTCATGAGGAAATCATTTCAGTTTGAGAGTGAAATATAATGTTCGCTGATTTTTTTAAATCCATATCTGCCTTTTCTTTAATTGAGTCAAAACACCCACAAGATAGTCTGGAGATGAAAAAAGTGGTCTGTGTACAGCACTTCAGCCAAAAAGCAGCAAGCTGAGGTTTTAAGGGCACCACTCACAGCACGACCCACATCATCCTCAGCAAACCAGTCGTGCAGCATGTTGTGTATAGAGGTTTTTCAGAAGGATGCTCTGACATCTTTGCCAAACTCTACAAGCCCTTTGAGCTCACACTACTACCAGAAGAGGTGGTTCTGCTGCTTGTTCTCGCACTGTCCTTGCCTTCACTCTCACTGCTATGGTTGATGGGACAGCAGGACCTTGCAGCGGGGGCAGGGTGTGTAACAACAACTGGTGGCAATGCCGGCTCGAACAGTTTTTAAGAGAGCAGCAGTGAGGACCAGGGGAGGTGTAGGTTGGATATTAGAAAAAAATTCTTCTCCAAAATGATTGTCAAGCCCTGGACCAGGCTGCTCAGGGCAGTGGTGGAGTCCCCACCCCTGGAGAGGTTTAAAAGATGTGTAGATGTGGCAGTGAGGGACATGGTTTAGCGGTAACTTGGCAGTGCTGGGATAACGGTTGGCCTCAATCATCTTAACAGTTTCTTCCAATCAAAATGATTCTATGATCTAGGACTGGAGGTGACCTGGAGCTCTGGGTGGCGTGGCATGGGACAGACTGCTCCAGGTTGATCAGAGAAGGCACGAACAACCCTGGTTCTAGGTTGTTTTTATGGTATGATAACCACTCTTGGTCATATCAATGGTCCAACGGATGGACTGTGTCATCCCTCAGGACCTGACAAGAGCAGATGCCCAACAGAGAATACACACCATGAGCTTACAGTATTTCCATGGCACTGACTGTCAGCAATTTAAGACTCCCAAAGCCTGCCCGAGATGACTGCAGATCCTTTGCATACACCATCCCAAAAGGGAATTTACTTTTATGAATTTGTCTAATGGTTTCTCATCTAACGTGTACGTAGGGCATCCAATATATTCTCTGGCAGAGCCCCACCACTGAGCTGCCAGCAAAGCAACACTTCATTCAGCTTGTTTTGAACATCCAGTTTGGGATGTCTCAAGGGACAGGGCACATCAGTCCCAATTACCCCTTTCCTCCCACTCACTGGATGGAGGGATCATTATCTGTAATAACTTACCAAGTCTGCAGCAAAGATATTAATTAATAACTCCTGCAAAGGTACAATTATATTTGCTCAAGCTCAGTTTAACACAAGTACCTTTCGCTGACCAAATGACAGTTTGCACTCTTTTAAAGAATTATTAATTTGTATTAATGGAATATATGATTTCTCCTTCAGAACTAGAAACTCATTTTCTGAGAAGTAAACTCTTGGTGAACATAAACCTTCAACAGGAAGCATCAAATAAAGATTTGTATCTTGGCAGCCACAGAGAACTCCTCTTGCACTTTAAAACATGTTCTTAATTCCACCAAGGAGCATTCTGCAGGCGCTTTAGCTACCGGCTTATCTACAAGTGGTTTTGTTTTGGCTTCCAAGCTGGTTTGCTAATCAATCCTTGTCATTTATCTCTGCTTTGCTATTTATCTTCTCAAGTCAAGGGCATCAGCCAAGACGAACCAACGTATCAACACCCTCTGCAACAAAACAAGCACGTAATGAATATTCACAAAGTCACCAGCAAGTAAACTTTCAGAGAAGCGGAAAAAACCCAACTGGCATCATGACAGCCGTGGTTCTATCTATCCAGGCCCCAAAAACTGCTGAATGCCGAGTTCCATTGCAGAAGGAGCAGAGGTTGTAGTACAGAAACTCAGGAGAGAAATGGAAATCCATAATGGGTTTCCCCTTCCGTGCAGTCAGGGGTAGAAATGGGCTTTTTGGCAAACAGGCTAAACCACAATCGGATTTGGAGGTCACACTTTCCATTTCACTTCTCCGTCTGCAAGCGGATCTTCCTCAGCTCCTCCCTTAGTGTTGTAAGAAATGGTGGTGGGAGGGAGGGAGAACCCTGCACAGCAAACCTGTCATAAGGGCACGAAGAAAGGAGCAAGAGGATGCAATAGTTGGGGTTTTTGGGACAGGGGTGCTCTGTAGTTTTCAGAGCTTGCGGCATCTCTGTTGTGCTTTGGCTTCCTCATCTTCACTCTGCACTTCGAACTGATGTCTCTACTCCCCTCCCGGCATCCTCACTGGCACCTTCTCTGGGCTAAGCTCTGAAATTCTGGAACAAAGCTGGCAATGTCCTAAAACTGCCCTTCAGATGGCCAAAAAGGGCTGAGAAAAACTCCCTCCAACACCTCTCCCCTTCTAGTTCATTTTCTGCTCTGTTCAGCCACGTTGTTCTCTGATAACAGTCCATGATAAGCAACATACTGAAGATTTTGATAAAAATAATTAAGAAAGCATAGCTTCCATACTTTCTCACATGCTCTTTTAGGGAGTAGGTTGCAGTCAGATTTTTTAAAGTACATATAGGAGTTTCTCTCTTATAAATGTCAATTATTCCCACCAGTTAGGAGCTTCCTAGGCAAGAATAGTCCAATATTTTACAGCTCTTGTTACTACAGCAGGAGATTAGGTCCTTCTTCACTGCCAGTCTGGATACATCTGAGCAAGGCTCTCCAAGAAATAAATACATTGAAACCCATGTTTTCTGTTACAGGTTTCTCCAGCTGGGAGTATTGAACCTCTATAAGGAACCTGACAGATTCCTACTGGTGTGATGCACCAACAAGGCGCTTCACAAATAATTTTTTCTTAGGGTAAGTTCTTAATGTTGTACTGATCTTTGCACAAATAAGTCAACTTTGTTTCTATGTTATATTTAATAGAATGATACAAAAAAAGAAGGGGGAGGGGGAAACATGGTCATCTAATGGCTAATAGGCGCTATTCCAAACCTGGAATCACTGCAGATTATAAATAACTCAGAGAGAGGTGACCCAGCCTCACAGAGCAGAGCCCAGAAACAGAACTGGTACCATCACAGGCAGTTAAAACACATTTGCCTTCACTAAGGGAACATTCAACAGTTCTGGAATTGCTCCCAGCTAAATCAAATCCTTGATTGAAGATTTTCCTCGTACAGAAAAGAAAGCAGAGAAGGGGCAGGGGAGTGCGATGCTTTGCAGGTTCTCAGAAGATTACACCACTTTGACCACTGCTGAACGTTAATTGCCACACAGGAGTGAAGTGACATGATGAAAGCAAACTAATTTAACTGTCGTGGTTATTTCTCTTATCTTTGCTTTGCACCTCTAAGCAGTAAAATTATTATTAAGCAAAATAAGCCAGCATTGTGCATTTAAAAGAAAGCATTTTTACAACCTATTTTTTTTACTATTTTACAACCCCAGCAATTTCGCAGCTGTGTTCCTTTGGTATTTTGATCTGTCAGAAGCATGAGTGCAGAGTCTAAAATAGCCCAGCTCCTATTATCTTACATACTGGAAAATTAAGATTACACTGGGATTTAAATACACAGGATAGAAGAAATGTTATTCATTTCAATGTTTTTGTTTCTTATACAATTCTGCAATCTTTCCCTGAGCTTACAGTAATACCTTCTGTTTAAACCCAGCAGATTTCAGCAGTCTTGGCAACATTTGGTGTTATTTTCTTTCAGACTGTGGCAGAGTTGAACTGAACCAGCAGCATGTAGAAAGCCACACTGGCACTCTTCTAGTATCTCTGTGAAGGTCTCTAGAATACAGACTTGTTATAAAAATACAATTAATTTCCAGTTCCTGTCGCTGCAAAGAGAACCATTTAAAATGTGAAGCCATGCAAATAGCTTTTCTGCTGAGAGGAAAGCATTTCCATGAGCCAGGGAGGAATCCCTTCAATATAGGATATAGGAGACATCTTCTATTCCAATGATAATAATTAAAATTTTGATCTCAGAAGACAGCATCAGATGGGTCAAGAACTAATTCTTATGCAGGGAGAACATGTTATTACTACAGCAAAACCTGCTCCCCAAGCTTCTGGATCTGTATTTGATTAAATCAGTCAATCTGGCATCAAACAAGAAGATCCACTATTTCATTACTGATAAACTTGTCAGAAACAGATTATCAAACTGTGGGTGGCTCTTGGACAAGTACTAGGATTCCCCAGCACAGTACAACCCATACTGGTCATGGTATACACTCCATCTATTTCAAAGACAGACTCTCAGTGAATAGTTTAGCAATAAATAGATATTCCAGTGACACTGCAGACATCTAAGGACCAACGGAAGTATTCCCACAATAAAGACGGGGAAACCTGTCTTAAGTATAGTGCAAAGAAACAACATTACAGAAACCATATATTTACGATACATTGAACAAAATATTGAAACTATTGTCTGTTTTATGCCTTTAATGGTATGTTTTAAATTTATACCAAAAAAAAAGGACAGAAGTAAAAGCCCAGATAACGTGAAACCAATCATTTGTAAACCACAAGCATTTCCTGGCTTAATTATGGAAGAGTTTTGCATATAGGCAGGGATGGACTGCTCTCACTTTGCTCACTGAAAACCACAACCAGCACCGCAGGCAGTGTGACAATTACATTTACTTTAAAACAAACCCCTACACTTTTCACTTTACTCACATGAAGAACCATCAGGGAATAACTTTGTCAAATTCCAGCCAGCCACTGCAAAAGAGCAGAATACTCCCAGCAAACAAAACCATGCAGTGGCAGTTGTGCTTAAAAGTAACCACTGCTTCATCTTGAGTCTCTAGCTATTTATTTTGCTCAAAGCATTAATAATTTTAAGAGAGGTTTGTATTTAATAGCTGGATCTTCATATTCAGGGGCTTTGCAGTGTCTGTCACAGACCTACTGCCCATTTCAGTTACGTGAGGAGAAAGTGTTACCACCTGTTGCTTTTGAAGATCCTGCACCAAAAATAACCTATCAGTTAAGATAAACCCGTTCCCCTAACTTACCACTCCAGTAAGAAACTAGATTGAAGAATGGGACTTGAGGAAAAAAAACCTAGAACTGGAGAATGGGATTTGAGATGCACCATTGTGACTAGAAGAGCTGGAGGTGGACACGCATCAAGTGCCTGCCCCTAGGTCAAAGTTTAGCCATAAATCAGAGAAGAGCTACCCAAAGACAACAGAGAGCTGCCTAGATGCTGACTATAACAATTTCAATCATAGAATCATTCTGGTTGGTAGAGACCTTTAAGATCATCAAGTCCAATCGTTAACCCAGCACTGCCAGGGCACCACTAAACCATGTCCCTCAGCACCACATCTACGTGGTTTGAAACCTCTCTAGGGATGGGGACTCCACCACTGCCCTGGGCAGCCTGGGCCAAACCTTGACAACCCTTTTGGGGAAGAAACGTTTTCACACATCCAGCCTAAACCTCCCTTGGCACTACTTGAGGCCATTTCTCCTCATTCTATCACTCGTTCCTTTGGAGAAGAGACCAACCCAACCTGGCTCCAACCTCCCTTCGGGGAATTGTCGAGTGAGGAGGTTTCCCCTGAGCCTCCTTTTCTCCAGGCTGAACAAACCCAGGTTCCCTCAGCAGCTCCTCACAAGGCTTGTTCTCTAGACCCTTCACCAGCTTTGTTGCCCTTCTTCAAAGACTGAAATTTTTTCAGGGTAAGTTGGAATATATTTGAAAAAAACCCAAAGAATAGTTTGGGACTTAGCTGCCCCCTGGTAGATGCCACAACACTGAATGTTGGGACTCCATTAAAGCTCACAACTGACTCCTTAACTAAAACTGTGAGATCCTGCTTTTGGCTCTACAAACTCTGATTCAGTTCCTGGTGTCTTGCCCAGGACAAGAAGGAGCACTGATGCTCATTACGAAACCTGCCTTCTATCGAGGGGAGTTCCCACGCTAACAGATCAGGCAAGGTATCAGAACTCATCATGGGAGAACTTCAAAAAGCTCCGGAATGTGGAGAGAGTTCAGATAAGCGTAGAAGAAAATTCACACACTTATCAAACCTTCAGCTTTGCATCCTCAAAAAGAAAAGTGGAAATCTGAAGCACAACGTGGAGAAGTGTTGCAGGCCTTCAAAGTTTTGCTTTGACTGCAGTTCCGGGGGAATTTGGCATGCTAATACAGTTTGCCCCAGAAACATGTGGTTGTATTCCTAAGAAATAGTTGTGGCCTCTCTTCAATTATAAGGATGACATGAAAATTAATTTCTAAGTGGCAGTAAACATCCACATTTAATAGAATCCTTTTACTCTACACTGCCTCCTGTACTCTCTTCCTTAGAAGTCAATAAACACCTCTAGGAAACAACAAATTTAAAAATAAATTGCAAGATATGCTGGGATATAAGGGAGGTATTTATCATGTTGAAGCAGTATACTGTAATAGCTGCTGCTAAAAATAAGGGTTTGTGAAAGGGTATTAAATGCGATTAAATGTTTAATCCCCAACAGTTAGGCTTCAGACATGACTTTTATTAGGAAAGAGATCATGTTTCCCATCCCAGGAAAGATTTCCTGCACACTCCACAAAAGATTTCTTCCAGCCTTTGATGCCACCCACGGTTATGATGTGCTGGGGCACATTAGCATCTCCCCTTGCGTATGCTGCTTTCTATACACCTGTCGATGCTAAAGATTATTTTTTGGAAGCGATAATAAATGCAAACAGTTCAAACAAAACTTGGTTGGTGGTTTTAGACTTAAATTCTTATGACTAGGACATTTACTTCTAATAAAATTCCATTCCCTTTTCTTTTTAGGATTTTCTCCTCTCTGTTATTCTGCCATTTTTATCATGACACCCCAGATCGCTCTGAAGAAGACACACAAGCATTCAGAAGAGCTGCACAGACAACAGTTTCCATCTTACGTCATCTCTCAACGTCTGGATCTGCTCCACTCTCAGCTCCAGGAAACAACGGTCTGTTCTTTCTCTCAAAAATCATTTTAGACTTTTTTTTTTTTTTTTCAATTTTATGCAGAAGTCTAGTGATTTTATCTACAAAGTGTTAGGATCTATAGACAAATACATATATTCATAAACTAGTGCTAAACTGACAAAGAAAAACAGTGTAATATATATATAGGCACATGTTGTTTTAACGGTCTCTCCCAACTGAAACATATTTGCATTTTTATCATAATGGAATATGGCAAACCCTGATGTAATAGCTACGCTTATCACCTTACAAAAATCACTAAACTGCTTCCTTAAATTAATTCTAGAGAGCTCTGACATGGGGGACTTGGAGGGAGCTCCAATTGTACGTTTCAAAAAACTGTATTAAGAAACCGATAGTTTGAGTTAGTGGCCCACAACACTTTTTTTTTTTTGCAACAAAAGATCACTGTCAAACCTGAAAATATGCATCTGAGCATGACCGATTAACTGAAACAGGGGAAATGGTGTTGTTCAAGGTGGTGGCATGGACAGGAGCAGAGTGACTTGCTTGCCATACCCTCCAGGAGCACAAGCAGGTCATGCTTCTCTCAACATCTCCGTAATTAAGCCTTGGAAACGGCTGCCAAACTTGGGGATCTGAGTCACCTCAGGAAAATAAGATACTAGGCTAATTTCAGATACCCTGGGGAGTTAAAAAAAAATGTAGAAGAAGAGGTGGAGTAATTGTAGCTTCTTTTATTTCTTAATTGATGATAGGTAGTAGAAAATCTTGGGCAGTTTTTTTTCTGCTAGATCACCAGACAAAGATCAGAACTGCATCCAGCTCGGAAGACCCTTTTTAAAACAAGGAGCAGCATCCGAACAGGCTGAATTCCTTAAGTGCTTAACCTCAGGTTCCAACATGACTAGAAATTCATACCCCTGAACCTTAAAGACCCCAAGAAAAGTCACTCCACAGAAGATTCTGCTTTAGTTAATTGTGCTGTACGGTTCGGTTTTTTCAGTAATCTGAATTATTCCGCTTTCATTGTCATTAAACCTCAAAACAGCACCTGACTGTCAGCAGGACAGATTTAATTATTCCTTCTAGGCAAGGATCCTGTTTCAAAACGAGCAAAGTGAACTCCATTAGCCACAAATAGCTGGCGATATCCTCACTGCGATACAAGAAATGCTATAACGTGTGCTCAAGTCTCAGAGTGGGTGGAAGCCTTACTCATGGGGTTGCCCCACCCAGATACACAGGCTGAGAAGCCTGTACCCTGCCCAGCAAAACCACCAGCCCAACGAGACAAAGCGTTCGGCACATCGTGTGTAAGAATTTATTAAGTTTTGCTCATGTAGGAAGTAAGGAAGTCATTCCAACCTGTTGTTTGGGCTTTAGTTTTAACAGTAAAGCAACAATCCTGACTGAACCACTCCAGGAGAGTGTAATTCTCAGATATTAAAGTTTGTCGGTACAATTCAGAAGTCACAACCACCCTGAAACTCTTCCCACATCGTGCCCTTATCACAGCCAGACACCGCTTAAGCTATGCTGCCGACTACGGTGTTTCTGGCTCAGCTTCCAGGGGCAGTTGTTAGATCATGACGGTTTCATCCTCTGCCTCTCTACTGGTCTCCCTCCAACAAAGCTGATGATGTTTTCAGTGATGTCAAACCTGGGAGCATGTGATAGAAGACAACTGTCCAAGAAGGCAGAACACAAACTCACTGAAGCATCCACTCCTTTTGCCTCCGTCCTCTTCTCCCACCTCTGAAGTTTTCATAAACTCAGACAGATCGATCACTCGCAAGCTTGAAAAGGCTTAAATCATCCCTAGTAACAAATAGTTTCAGGATATTTGCTCTCTCTGACATCAGTTTGTCAGCTGCCAGGCCCACTGTTAAGCTGGGGAGGGGGAACAACAAAACCCAGGGAACAAACCTGCCCTATTACGTCATGCTGCTTAATATCCCTGCAGACTACGCGTTCTGTCATCTTCAGCCCAGAGTCCAACTCGGGTGCACATGTAACATTGCAGCACCAGCAGGAATTTATCCTGAAATTTATCCTTATGTCCACAAGAAGAGTGATTTAAGGGCATTCAGGCACAGATTACAGTAGTGAAAAAAAAACTAAACAAAAAAAAAACCCCAAACCAAAACCCCACAAAACAAAAGGGCATTTGCTCAATTTAGCTTTCAGTCAGAGAATTCAGCTGCTGAGACTCTCACTGTGGACCCAGAAGCAACCAATCAGCTCCCTGAGCTAATGGAACTGAACAAAGCCCTAGCAACTTTTCTGTACTAGGATTATGAAGAGAACTTGATAATTACAAGATATCCTGAAATCTTCAGGTTGAGCTGCAAAATAGATAGATATCTATCTAAACATTCATTTTATCTATATAGGTACATACAAATGCATATATGAATATACTTTTACAACATACGCATCTTCCACACTAAGATTTTGTCCAAAACTTCAAAATAAGTCTTGTAGTGTTATGTGCAATCAGAAACTAATAGGAGTGACAGGAATTCAGGCTGTGATTATGGAGAACCACCAAATCATACAGGTGTGTAGATGGAGCTCTTACTTGAATGATGCATGGGAAAGATAAGCCATCAAAAGTACTATTAGTCCTGGTAGAATCATAGAACTGTTTTGGTTAGAGACCTTTAAGATCATCAAGTCCAACCGTTAACCCAGCACTGCCAGCTCCTCATGTCCCTCAGCACCACATCTACATGGTTTGAAACCCCTCCAGGGATGGAGACTCCACCACTGCCCTGGGCAGCCCGAACTAGGGCTTTGCAACCCTTTTGGGGAAGAAATTTTTCCTCATGTTCAACCTAAACCTCCCTTGGCACAACGTGTGGCCATTTCTTCTCATTCTATCACTTGTTACTTGGGAGAAGAGACCGACCCAACCTGGCTCCAACCTCCTTTCAGGGAATTGTTGAGAGTGAGGAGGTCTCTCCTGAGCCTCCTTTTCTCCAGGCTGAACAAGCCCAGGTCCCTCAGCCGCTCCTCATAAAACTTGTGCTCTAGACCCTTCCCCAGCTGTGTTGTCCTTCTTTGGACATGCTCCTACCTCTGTAAACTTAAGATTCAAGTTTAAGTAGAGTACTATAGAAGAGGAGTGAGACAGTGAAGTACATCCCCAGCCATAAATGCTTCACTAAGAACAGCTTTGGCCATTTACACAGCACAGTCAGACATAATAAATATTAACCACTAAAGTTACACCAAACTACAATCTGGTATCGTGATGCATCATGCAAGTCTCTATACATAGAGCTGCTACAGATCTGATCAGCTTCTAGCAGGTCACACCTCCAAGGAGGGATCTTGCTTTAGGACAAACTGCACAACAGGCACAGAGGAATATCTACATTTGCTTTTCAGCTGGTGCTTTCTAGCGCTGGATCAGAGGAAATCCACAGCTTGCCTACAGCAGGGCAAAGTCTGAACACAAGTCCCTGCTGGGTTGGCTCCCAAGATTACAGCAGAGTCTCAGACTGTGCAAAGATTGCCTGAAGCCATCAGATACTTTAAGACTCTAAGAGAAAGGGCAGGAAAATTAAGGAAGTAAAAAGCACTAAATGTAGGGTGTTACTAGGATTAGGGATTAAAACAGATTAAAACAGTACACAAGGGGTTACTTAATACCCAGAGGATGAGAAGACAGAAGCTATAAGGGCTAAAAAGTAATTTGTAGATATGTTGAATCTTGAAGCAAAGATAGAATCAGGTTCATCTGCAGCTGTCAACACATTTCTGTTCTAGCAGCTGAAGTCTGTTCACATACAGCCAATAGTTTGACTTAGCTTGACACATCTTTGTAGAAGGCAAAGCCCATCGAGTTTTGTTTTTATCTTTTTAAGAAATAGTAAATAAGATTATCTTCACATTTCAAACATATAATGCTCAGAGAATGAGATTTAAAAATAATCGGCTTACTGGGAAGATCAGCTTCTCTGTGAGAGACCTCATAGATAACAGTGACTTCAGGTTTTCTTTGCAGCCCAGAAATTTTGTGTCATCTCTAAATTTTGCCTCCAGTATTATTCCCTTTGCAGGTTACAAAAGCAGCCTTACTTAACCCGCGCCCATCAGAACTTTGTTAAAGAGACAAAAATGCCAAAGTTTGTCAATCTTTTCAAGAGGCACAAATACTCCTCAGCTGAGTAGCTGAACCTGCAAATCCCAGGAAAAGCAGAACTCCCTACAGCAACAGTCAGCTGCAGCCCTCTCCAGATCAGGTGCATGGGCTCAACTATTGTGACACCTCTTCCCGCACCATTTTCCAGTGATCTGCACATTCTGCTTTGGTAGATGGGAGAGCAATTTTCCCATGTATACAGAAGATTTAACCTGCTTCAAGTGTTTTGTTTGAGAAAAATAAGGCAATGAAAAAGATAAAAATCTAAGACAACCAGCTTTTCAACCAAAAACAGAAAACGCTGCTCATTCAGGCACAAAGAACTGGCAAGTACCAAAAAGAAGGATCTTATTACCTACACAGAGGAAAAACCCTAAAAAACTCTGCGGAGAGAGGAAAAAATAGCAGAGGGGCCAGTAGGAAGTGAAAGGAGGCTGCACTCTGACCTACACCTGAGGATTCTTAAGATTTTGGGCAGATCAAAGGCATTCAGGTCAAAACCTGCAACCTTATAGACAAACTTAGGAGTTGCCCATGATCCTTAAGCTTTTCACAAACTGACTCAAGATTCACCTGAAGCCCTGACAATGTTCCTCTGTGGACAGTCAGGAAAGCAACTGTTCACAGGCACCAGCAGCCAGAACAAAACCCAACCAAACTTCAGAAACCAGGTGATATTTCACTGTCATCCAACCATTTCTATCCAGTCCTTTTTATTTATTTATTTTTAATTTACAGCAATAAAAGCCTACTTCAAGAGGTAGAAGTCCAAAGTTCAGTTCTCTCCTCAATTTATAATGAGCTTTGAAGTCTTATTTTATCACGCAGAAGAGAACTGTAAACACCAAGAAATCAACTGCTGTTGATGCAGCACCCTCTTTTCCTCCTGGAGGTGCTACGTCAGTAACCTTGCACTGTAACTGGTTCCTGCTGAAGAGATTTCAGAGTCCTCCCATCATGCTTCAAGTTATCTCTAGACCAGGACCTATAAAGAAACTGATTACGCTGCATGGAAAAGGTAAGTGGCACTGCTTTAGTAGCGACACGTTTTATTGTTCTCATAAAAGAACTAACTCAAAGAATAATTTCTCATCTTGTTAAGGACAGCAACAAGGTGTAGCCTAGATATTCTTAGAGGTTTGTTTTTTTTTTGCTTGGCAACATCAACATCGTTGATTTAAAATCCAGGCCATTTAAAAATCAAAAGTTCAAAGTGCAGTCAGATATGGTACCTGCAAACACAGGCTTTTCGGCCAGCGTTTTATGTAGTTTCAAAGTCTCTCTTCAAAGAAAACTCTTTCCTGTTGTTCCATATCGAAGAGTTAAATAGGAAAGGTTCAGAAATGGTTTTGGTGTTGTACATCACCAGTTAGCATGGTGCTTGCAGATCTCCAGGTGAGCTGGGCAGGGGTTCCGAGTTCTCTATGTTCTCTTCCATAATAAACCCCTACTGCAAAGATCCAAATGACTATAGAGGCCAGGCATCCCAGGAAGATTAATTAAATGTACAGGGAAAGATGGGGAAGAAAAGTTTACTTCTAGCTCCCTAGGCCTAAGTCCTCGGAAGTGCTTGGGCAGAGAGCTTCCCTTTACTTCAGCGGGAGACCGGGCACCTAACGCTTGCTGCTGCAGTTAGTAGGTCTCTAGGCTATCAGCCTCACCCTCTTTTAAGTCTATCAGTTATTCCCATAATACAGGGAAATTTAAAGAACCAATTTTACTGTTACCTTATATCTTCCCTCTCATTGTGTAACTTAATTGCTAGTAATTATTTTTTAAACAAAGTCCACTGCTACCATACTAGCCATAGATAAGATCTCCTGCTTAATAAGCTGGATACAGTGGCACAGGTCCCAGAACCATGTGAATTTATTACACTGATAATCAAATGTATTAATGTTCTCAGCCTCTGGTCCATATTTTACATTTCTCATTAACACACTGAGACAAGCAAGAGAATACTTACATAAAATGCAGCGTTGCCACTGCATTTCTCAACAGCTACTCGCCTGCTGCTTCTCTGACCTTGCTCGGATAGATGATGGCTACTCAACAATGATTCAGGTGTGGGAAGTTTAAACTTAACAGTCCAGACCCAATATATGTGATCAAGAGAATCACTCATCTGTGTTAGGATGCTTGTTGCAAGCTCCCCGTTGGTATAGCCAGAGCAACAGAAAAAGCTAACTTGTTGAATTTTAGCTCGAGAACAAGATGTTCCTGTGTCCTCTTCAAATGTTGCTGGCAACTATACAGACTGGCAGAAGTAGCCCTTTAGCCATCTGCCACAGGCTCATCTCCCAGCCAAACATTTACACCTTTCTCGTGGCTAAAATGAAGGTTTCTGTCAAATTTTTACCTGGTAATGGCCTGAAATTGAAATGCTAAGTAATGACAGTCTCAGATTGTAGCTGTTCAGTAACAAATCACTTTAAGAACCTAACAGAATAAGCCAAATTTTCGTTTTCTGCATAAAAGCTGTGTGTTTCTAGGCGAGTTTGGGTTGGTTTTTTTGCCTGCTTCCACAGGGAGAAGTGTGGCTGAAGATCACCCTGAAGTTAAGTATCGTGGCAGTTGCTGGAGCAGATCATTCTTACTCTTGTTTTATACAGCTTTGAGAAAGAAAACTCCTAAAGAGTTTTAAAAGTTGGCTCTGGCCATTATATATGCCGACCCGATAATCTCACACTTGACAATTAGAGAAGTGCTGAGGTCTTGCACTTCCTAGAGCCTGGTGCTTCACGCGCGTATCTGCTGCTTTGCATCTGGTTTCTGGACATGCAGATGTCAGACATCACCATCTTTTCATCTTCAAGCACAGGACGCCCACACTTGGTGCATTCTTAAACCAAGATACACAAGGATCTGTATTGATGCGGCAGCTTTAAGCCAAGAAATTCAAAGTCATTCCAAAAGTAACAGAACAGCCTTATCAAATAACTTCTTTGAACTTTACTTTCAAATTACTCTTCTAAAAAAATGCTTTGTTAGAATATTCCTCCCTCCTGGAGCTATTTTAAGGTTTATACTGCCCAGGAACTGCAGCCTTGCATTTTTGCAGCTCAATGTTCTCTCAGCAGTATGAAATCAATACTGCTAAGACAACACAGAAGCAGACACAAGTCCCAGAACTAACTGGACATGGTCTGTATTGTTAGATGAACAGCAAGCAGCACCAGCTGCCTTTGCCGTTCACGCCAGGAACTGCAAAGTGATGTGCAGTCCTTTGGAAATAACAGTCACTATAAAATATGTGGGAGTGAGGGGAGTGAGAGCTCCCCAGGAACCCAAAAACTCACACTGACTTCTGCAGGGCTAGGATCCTACCCGTGGTTAGACACCAAAACCCCACAGGCTGGAGGGAGAGGAGGGGAACACGCACATCAGGAGCGAAACTTTGTGAGAGGTTGGACAGTTGAAGCCCAGACTTCCCCAGAGGAAGAGAAGGAGGAGGGTTATTCTGAAAGCCTTAAGAAAGGGGCTCCTGCCGAGGGTAAGTACCTTGTAACTGAGCCGAGAGGGACTCTTGGTGCTGCTGGTACTTGAGCGCCGTGGCCTCTGCCTTCCTCAGCTGGCCCTGAAGCTCGTAGTAGAGCATCGCCCCGTAGAGGAAGCCGAACACCACAGTCAAGAGCAGGAGGGTCTGGAAAATCCGCTTCTGTTTTCGGGAGCACATCCCGTTGCCCATGTCCCCCGCCGGGGTCCCGAGGGCCCCCGCCCCTCACGGCTCAGCAGCGGGCGGCTGGAAGCGGCGGACGACGAGACGGCGACATCGGAGGCCCCGGGGCCCGCGCCGGGAGGAAGAGGAGGGA
>VWZK01008231.1:215630-248769 GCA_013396935.1 Baryphthengus martii
AGACGAGGCTTGTGTGCCCGCCCGGCCCCCGTGTGAGGGGGTCAGGAGTGCGAGGGGGTCAGGGGTGTGAGGCACCGCGTAGGACGAGGCGGGTGTGGCACCGCCGGGGCCGGGGGGAACGAGGCCTGTGGCGGTCGGAAGACACCCGGCCCTCTCAGCTACGTCGGGGCCCACGGGGTCTGCGGGACGCCCGGCCTGTTGGGGTGAGGGGTCTCGTACTGAGAAGTCAGAGTCCCAACGAGACTGTTCTTCTAACACGTGATTTGTTTACGCTCTTCATCAGGTTCATTTATTTTTTCATAGGTCGTCGGCCGTGCTTTGTTTCAGGGTATTGGTTGCACCCAAGTGAGTCACGGCTGCTCTTTGCTTTTTGCTTCTCCAAGAGCCAAGCTCAGGGTGCTGGTGAATCTTAATTCAGGCGCAGAGTACATCTGTGTTAATGCCACTGTCATCTGTACAAAGGTGAGACAGGTCTTAATGACATTTATCCTTAATCAATGTGATTTGAGGATTGGCGTAACTGAAGTTCTCTCTACTAGTGTGCTTCAGTACAGGGAGAAAAACACACAACCGAGACTCAAGCTGAACTAAAAGTTACAATAAGCAAGAAGTGAAAGACATACTCTATAGTTACTTTATCTAAATATATCCAACTCATTAATCCATGTTTTTCACAGTTGTTACTCTGACCTTAAAAAAAATCCCTACTTCAAAGAGGCTTAAAGGGCTGTTATTTAGATATTCTACACGTATCAGTAATTAAGAGCCGCCAATACCACGATCTGTTATGACTTCTATCTAAATGTATTTGAAATATATATTCATTGTCTTTTAATTTAACAGTCTGCCTTGCTCTCCATTTGAGGACTGAAATGTTCAAAATTATGAGTTAGACACCCAGGGAAGAACTGTAATTGCCTTGAAATAATGATACGTTAAAAAAATCATATTCTTTCCTTTTGCCTTTAAATGCAGCTTCAAGAAGCTTCTTTAAAACTTTTGTTCAAAACCGTGTGTGTTTCAAATTGACTTATAATCATGCAGGTTTCTAGTATCCATTTCGTTCACAAAGTAGTCCCAGTAGGTTTCTTAGTATCACCCAGACTCTGTCAGAGGTGTCCTGAAGCATTTTTGCACTACCATGCTCCTCAGGCTGGGCTTAGTTAATAGAATAAGACAATTCTTTATTTCTAGACCGAGACCTTGAAATCGCTGAAGATGAGTTATACTTCAGCATTGCAGCTATTCAAGTTATTTATTTTCTTATGTTTCCACTTGTTTCTTACCTTTCTTAAAAACAATCTACACCTTTAGTTTCAATCACTTTGCACTGGAGAACAATTGGCTGAGGAGCAACTTCATCTGCATATGGTGGTCACTTTGGGTTGTCATGATGATGAATAAGAGATCATAAATTTAAGAGGATGCTGAGATGACATCATTATTTAATTCCTATTCCAAATATATTTAATGGATTATGGTGTAAATATCAGCTTGTAGGAATGGGCAGTATCATTAACAAATGCTGAGGAAAAAAAATTAATTAGTATCTCCTCTCACTTAATCAATTATTACTTCTGTTCAGTAGTAGCTAGTGATGTTTCTCCTCTTTAGCTCACGTAAATTGTGATTCTTCATGAGCAAACCAATTAGAGTGAAAATGAGGAATTTATTGGGAGCAAGGGACTGTTATGTGAAGCTATTAGGCAAATTTGAATTGGAAGTCCCAAAATAGAAAGGTTTGGACCTAAAAGAGACTGAAATATATTAAAAAGCATTAAATTAGTTGCTAGGAGAGGAATGTTACTTGGACTAATTGCTGGGTAAGATAGTGATACAACCAGGAAAGATGAGGGATAAATGCTTTCCGAGCTGTGTACCGTGGAAAACGTGCTCGGAGGCTGCAACAGGGAGTTCGTGGGCAGGCATATTGTACACACCTATTTATCATCTTTAGCTTAATTTCCTAAGCAAATGAGGCTTGTGCAATCAAACCCTCTGCCAGTTTCTGCCTTGTAAGTACAAGCGGTTGGCCAACGCACTGGGCGATTTCAGACAAATTTCACCGGGTTGTAGAAGTGCTGAGCACAATGAATTTCCTGTAAGTTTTGAGAAATTAGAGCAGCAATATATAAAATACAGTCCTGTAAGTTAAGGCTACACGTGCTCAGACTCAGCTGGGTAGCAGCGAACCTGTTCAGGGAAGAGAAATTAGAAATATCCCATTTCTTTGGGGCATGAGTTCTCACAACCAACCACGAGATGTGGAAAACCAGTCTTCACTAAATTTGTATGTCACAGAACTACATGGGGTTTTGTTTCCTTTGTTTACTTTCCTCCCCTTACTGTAATTCTCTTATATTTTCTTTCATTTTCTCACTGTCAATTTTACTAAGCTTGATTCTATGATTAGTTTCTAGCTAGGGATACCAGTTTCTAATAAAAATGATCATTGAACAGCTTTGAATTTTTCCAGAATGATCCAATGAGCACAGCAGTTAAATAGATGAGACAGCAGGTCATTTGTTTTTTTTTCTTCTTTTTTTTTTTTTTTTTAATCCTACCAATCAATGGATGAGGGATCCCAAGTGATGGAAATGTATAGTGAAGGTTGTCCCAAACAAGCCACAGCCCCTTCACTGGGTTGCCAGAAGGTAAAAGAATTCACTGGCAAGACATATGTTATTACCTCTCCAGCTACAAAGTACATTCCAAGTGCAGATGTTTAGGCAAGAATGACCTTTTTGTCCAGTGAGTGAAGCTTACTAACGCATACAAAGATTGTTTGAATGCTCGGTGTCAGTTATTAGTGGTCAGGAATTGAAGGAATCAAGAGGTAGCCTTGCAGAGGTGAATGTTCCTGGGAAAGTTGCATTTATCCTGCCCTGAGGTGATAGTTTGTGACATTAGGGGAAGTCAGGCTTTTAATAGCTGACCTATCAGCTCCCTGTGTCTCAGTGTCCAGCTTAAGTAATCAGTTGAAATCTGTTTGCTGATGTCCTAATTTGAGGTGAGGGCAAGGAGGACTGTGTTCTAATATAACAAGTACTTTGCTGCTTAATGTTCTGAAAATAAAGGAAAAAAAAAAAAAAGAAAAAAAGAAAGAAAATCAAACATACAGTATCCCAAACTGGGCACTCAGAGTTAACGCAGCTTTGAGATTTGTTTTCTGGCATCATCAGCAGATGATGACTGACTGCTACCTCATGGATGCCTATAAAGATGCATTTTTCTAAATTACTCAGCATTCATGGTAGGAACGGGGATAAAACACTGGTAAGGAAATTCCCTGGCAGTACATAGAATAATTTAAACCACATTCCCTGCTGAGGTGAGAAATTGTCCTAGCGGAGATGAGTGAGGAGGCTACACTCTGAATGTCTTGTTCCTGGTGCTTCCTGGCTAAATAGTCTTGTTGTGCTGGCTCCAGAACATTATCTTTTGTCAATAATTAACGCGGGTAAGCAGGTGCATTCAAACAGATGGTTGTTTCAATAGAACTGGGAAGTAATGGAGCTTTGTGTGCCATGGATCTACACGTTCACTTGCATCTGACACGTATGGGACGTGCTTGGGATTGCCATATGTTACTTCACCTTATTGCTGTCCAGCCGCCACAGATTGAACTTCCAGGGGCAAGACTCCAGGGTATCCTGTCTTGCAGCTATTAGTTCCTTGTCAAGGCAGAACAACTTCTAAGAAACACTGGAATTTGATCAGCCTTTTGCTGCAAGCCCGAGAAAAATATGCCACTCATACCATTATATGTTCCATTGTTCTTAATGTG
The DNA here is from genome assembly GCA_013396935.1 of Baryphthengus martii. NCBI lineage: Eukaryota > Metazoa > Chordata > Aves > Coraciiformes > Momotidae > Baryphthengus > Baryphthengus martii. The sequence goes on from VWZK01008231.1 coordinate 219,418, forward strand.
ACAGCTACCATAAAAAAAATGATAGTCAACACTTAAATATTAGGATCCCAAAGTATTTGAATACTGTGTTAAATCATGAATTGACTTAAAACAATGCTCAGATGATCCACCTTATAAGAAACTTGCAATTGGGAACCTTTGTGTTCCTGAGAGCTGGTGTTTTACAAGAAAGAAAAATAATAATATTTGAGTGCTAATGATAATGCGGGTACTTTTATGATAAGGGGCTGGTTATTTGAGCCTTTAGGCCCTTAGCTGACAGCACAGCATTTGCATTGAACAGAAGTGCTCCGAGGCACGGATCTGGCTGTATTTTGCTTCTGTGTGTTTTGTGTTTGGATCCATCTGAACCACTAAGTGAAACAAAACCACCAATAAAGCTCAGTCTGCCCCATGCAGGTGGGTGTTTTGCAGTAGGAGCAACTACACATAAAAGACGTGGGGTTGTGGCTGCAGTGAGGTGGGAACAGGAGAAAAATCTAACTCCTGGAGGAGCACCATGTAAACATAAAACCAGTTTGGACACAGGGGCCTAGTAGTTTTTCCACGCAGCAGAGTGTTGGGGAATCACAGAATGGCCGTGGTTAGAAAAAGACCTCTAGGATCATCGTATCCAACCGTTAACCCAGAAGAAAAAAACACAAAAAATCCCCTACCCCATAAAACATAAACACCCCCTCACTATCCCACTAGAGCATGTCCTGAAGTGCCTCATCTACGTGGTTTTTGAACACCTCCAGGGATGGTGATTTCACCACCTCCCTGGCAGCCCTTTCCAGCACCTCACCACTTTTTCAGTAAAGAAATTGTTCCTGATATCTCATCTAAACCTCTCCTGGTGCAACTTCAGGCCATGTCCTCTAGTCCTGTCATTATTTACTTGAGAGAAGAGGCCGCACCCACCTCACTGCGACCTCCTTTCAGGTAGTTATAGAGATTGATAAGGTCTCCCCTCAGCCTCCTCTTCAAACTAAACAATCCCCAAATCCTGTGTCCTAGCTGAAGAATTCGGCGAGGGAAGTGAGCTTCCCTGTATTACTGTTTCAAAAGCTAGCGATTGCATTCCATATTTTATGAGTTAGAGGAAAATGTTGAACTTGGGGATGCTGACTACAGGCATTGTTTTTTCGGATGCATGGAATAATCCCCAGTGATTACATTTTCCTGGTGCATTTCCCATCGGGCTGTCTGGACTGCAGGCCATGGCAGGTGGAGGAGTAAATAGGTCAGTGACTTTTGAATCGTTCCATCCCCTGCTTTTTCCAGTCTTGTCGGACTTGTCTATTTTGATTTTTTTTCACAGTCTTTTGGTTTTCCAGCACCTGAATAAAAGCCAGGGCCTGATATCCTACAGCTGTAAAACTCTCTGGAAAGAGAAGGCTCATCTTCATGATTGTTTCCATTATCATTGAGCTGTAAGATAAGGTAGAGACTAATGAACTGATGTAAATGTCATTGGTGTTTATATCTGTGAGAGCTTTGTGATTTTTAAAGGGTCTGGAATGGAGACTTTTAAGCAGAGTTTGGAAAGAACTGTTTACGTTTTAGGGTTAATTCAAGGAGAGAAAACAAACACTCAGGAATTTATGTATAAAACCCGAAGAAAATGTAGATAAAGAACTTTAAATGAGATAAAATGACGTCAGGATTTCAACAGCCATATTCACATTCATTTCCATCTTCGTGGGAGTTGTCAGTGATATTCTCGTGGCCTACCAGGCTTGGAAAGAGAAACTGTTTTTCCAGTCAGTTACAAGGTCATCCTTGGATTGTAGTTTTATTTTATTTTTAGTTATTTACTTCTAGTAAATAGTAGATATTTATTTTTGTGCTGCTCTTACACACGAGGAAAATGTCTGCAGGCTTCTCTCGCAAAGCGTGACTATCTGCCCTAATTGTTAGTCTTGGAAGTGTTTTACTGTTCCATTACAAAATAAAATCAGTTCCAGTGCCCAGGAATTATACGGATTTGTTTGGGAACATACAGGAGTGTAAAGGAATGGAGAAAATAGCTGAATTTGAGGAAGACCTGTCAGAAAAATCTTAAGCTCTTCTCCTGAAAGATTTGTAATGTTTTGTGTTTCAAGTGTCACTGTCGATTGTGGTAGGAGTGGTTGCACTTCAACACATATGTACTTGTTTGCAGTGTCTGGGCCTTAAATTGTAAAAAGCTGTCTAGGAACTCACTGAGCTCTTCCAAAAGAAAAGAAGTCCTTAATTTAAGTGAAAACCCTGTTCATTTGTTGTGTTTCAGAAAATTCTGCAATTTCCCCATTTTTTGTTCTCTTGTCTTTAGGACTTCATTGATGTATGGATTTTTTGTTGTTGGGTTTTTTTTTGTTGTTGGGTTTGTTTTTTTTTTGTTGTTAGTGTTTACTTTTCTTGTATTTCTTTTAATAGTAGCTCAAGTACCTTGAAGAATTTGAGTGGAATTCTTCTTTCCTGTGTGAGCTACTGTAGGATAACATAGTCTTGGTGTTCAGATGGCTCAATGTATACGACCAGACACCTTAATTAAGGTGATATGATGATTCCAGTCCCCAGGTTTGCAAACCTTTTCTCCGTTTCACTGATACAAGTACAGCTCTTCACTCTGTTTTAAATCATTAATCTTTGTGCACTGTGGATACTTTAAGTCTGAGATATCCAAAATGATTTCTGGTCTATTGGTGAGGAATTTCTCTTGACTGCTTCCTGTTGAGAGAATAATATGTTTGTTTGCTACCAAAATCTCTGAGCCACATTTTGCCTTATTCTGTTTCTGTCTGAGTTCCCTTCAAAGGGTTTTGGGTAGGACTCTCTCCCCATCCTCCCATTTACCAGGAGATAAATGCCTTCTGGCATTCAGTCACCATCACATCAGTTTTCCTCCCAGCTCTCCCTGTTTGTCCAGCTCATCAGTCCATCTGGGATACTGGATAGTCCTGTGGAGGGTTCAGTTTATTATGCACACACATGTAAGTGAGGATGACAAAGAACCACTGAGGACTTGTGTGAAGATGGTCCTGAAAGTAGTAATTAATGGATATACCAGCGAGGTTCTTGAACGAGCTGTAGAAATGACATTGGAAATCGTTGGGGTTTTTTTGTCTGGGAAAAAGCGTAGCTTGTCTTTTGGCTTGAATCCGTGCAGTGCTGTAAGGACAGGAAAAAAGATCCCAGGAGCTGTTTGTTTTCGCAGTTACTAAAACCGATGAGCTCAGTGTTTAGAAATGCTGCAAAAAAAGAGAGAAGACCTGGTGCAAAGCGAGGGAAATTCTTGTGCAGGGTGGAGAGAAGAATGTCAGATAGTCGGTGCCACCTAGTGGGAGCTCGCCAGAAGATTGAGTAGAAACCAGGCTGCTGCTTTACACCCTGAAAAAGGTCTCGTAGAGGTCAGGCCGTGAACTAAAGAAATCGTTGATGAGGGTGTGGGTGCTCAGCAGCATCAGGAAGAGCAAGGCAGGCAGAGTGTGAGATGAAGGCGACAGCTGGTGGTCCATGTGTGGGTGAAAAAAGTAAAAGTTCATTAAATCTCTGCTAGAGCTCCCTTACAATCTGATTCGTGTCTTTTAGAGTTAGGTAACAACCCCCCCATCTAACAACACTGCGCAGTCGGCACAAAGGAGCTCTTGGCTTGTGACGTGACACAAACTAACTGGAGTTACCCCGGAAGGTTAGGGAGAGACAGGAGACACTCTGCACATGGGTGGGTGATTTATTAATCATACCTGAGTTGTAAGTGCTTAGAGGCGATGAAGCTCGTAAACTTTTATAAGGGTTTACACAGCACATTTACGCTGTGCACAAAGAAGTGCTCTGGCTGTCATTAAGAACATTTGTATGGAATTAATGCATAATAAATAATGAGCCTGGAGAGAAAATCCTCCTCAGCTGTGTTATCAGACATTCTTGTGCTCTGGCCATGATGATGAACAGCCTTGTCCAGCTCCGTGCGTGGCTTTTTTTGGTTTATTATTTATGTTTTTTGGTTTTTTTTTAATTCAATTTCCTTAGGAAATGATGCTGCAATCAGCCAAGGGTGTTGTGTTTGTCTGTCATTCTCTTTTAAACCTTGCAATTTTTTGTCTGATTCAAGCAGACTTATCAGAGGGCAGCAATCTCAGATACTACATTCCTGAAAGTTTCATGCAAATAGGTGGCTGGGTAGAGGAAAATGAGTCACGAAGGAAAGGCTGAAAATGTGGTATCAACTAGCATCTAATAACATGGAAAAATGCTTTATAAATACTGGAAGCTCAGGAAAAGCTACCATTATTTTTCACAGTAAACTAGAAAACACAAGGTTTTCAAAGATAAATTTCTGTTGAAACTATTTGTCTGGGCAAAAATAACAGAAAACCAGCAGGAAAACAGGAATGTGAACAGGATTTAGGGTATTAAACAGCGTCGATGGTTTTATTCCTGATTACACTCTCTGAAGTAGAATCACATTGCCGGAGTACAGGCATCACCATACCCCAGTACTCTGCCTGGTACCATGACACCATTTAATTCTGCAACAGTTCTTATCTGGAAAACATTTCTATCCTGGCAGAAACCCACAGACAGTGTTTGTCTTGCCTAGATTTCTCTTGCTGTTTCATAATAGGATATCTGTGCATACCGTGAACATATTCTTGGTGTTTTCTATTCATTCCATTTTAAATTTAAGATAACCTTGTCCTCAGGTGGGAGTTCAGAACTACAATATGTCACTGCCAGCAGACCACGCACCCACCTCCATCCTGCCCATGGCAAGAAGGTTTGAACTAGATGGTCTTTAAGATCCCTTCCAACTCAAACTATTCTATAATTCTATGATTCTGTAAGTCAGGTCTGTCTTTGAGGAATAGAGGGGGGAAAAGAAGGGATACCAGAAACCCAGTGGCCCAGATCATTGGTGACAGTCCATGGATTTCAACAAATATTTCCAAATCCCCACAGCGTCAGTTACATTCGTGAACCTGCTTCTCTGTTGGTTTTCTTTGGATGTTTCGTGCTCTTTGCAGTGTCACTTACGGTGACCTGCTAGAGGGCTGGGACATGAGACTGTACAAGACTAGTTGGTTATTCATGTTCTTTCTAGCATGTGGTTTATTATCTACTCTTCAAAAGGAATCTCCTTTTCATACAGCCCCACAGAAGTTCCTGTGTTTAAAAATAGCAACCGTAAAGAGCTTATATTCTCCTTTTGGCTTTTCTTTCTACATATTGCATGATTCAAGAAAAAGCCTGAACGTATAGGGAGGAAGTGACACAGACATATTGCTCATGGTGAGAGCACCAAGAAAATGGAAAACAGAAACCAGAAATTTGGCAGAAGCAGCAGAGGAGATTAAAGTACATCTGGAGTAGAGCTGTGTTATTCCAAGGGGTAAAATAACCAAAACAATTGGAAATCTAAAATACATTATTGAGTATTTTAGCATTCAAATACTAGCAATGAGGAGAGTGAATTTGCCAAATTTTGGTAATATAATACTTTATTATGGTGAACTTTGAACAGTGACTCAGGTTAACTTCCTGGTCGCTTAAAATCAACTTGTTTTACGTGCCTGAAAGAATGACAAAGGCTGCTGCGACAAAGCAACCTGGCATTTGAGTTCATAGAGCACGTGTAGAATAAACACGCTGCTGGGAAGCGGATATTTTTCTCCAGTTTCAGATAACAGAAATGTCCAAAGCTGAAGGTTACTGTTAGGTAAAAGAATTCCTGACTTCTTACCCTTAAGAATGGTCGATTCAAAGTGTAATGCCTCTCCAAATCAAGTATGCAGAGATATTTACTTAAGGTTGTCACTTCCCCGAAGAGGAGCGTGCTATGTAATGGGGTTTATGCACATAAAACAAAGAGTTGAATTCCTACAGAAAGACTTGAATTCTTACAGGCAGCTTTCTGGGTGACATACTGGTTCTATTAAAGTCAACATCAGATGATTAAATATAGTATAGACACGACTTCGCTTTCACTTGCTTTTGACTTCACGATTTAATTTGTGATTACTTTGTTTTGACTCGATGTATGACCTAGTGCATGACTAATGCTGATAGGCAACGATAAAACTTCCTGCTAGAGCAAATCCCAAGAAACTCCAGTAATTTTATTGTCGATTTGGACTCACACCAATGTTACAGGGGAGAATTTTTTCATCTTTATGTCCACGGTAAAAGTCAGAGGCCCCAGCTGAAATATGACAGCCAGGCTGCATGTTGGAGCACTTTAGCTACAGAGCCAGACCTGTATTTTGCAGTCTGAATCTTTTTCTAATTAAAATACACTTGATCTACTGTTACAGTGTTGAAGAGCTTTTGAAGTCAGACTTTTACTTTTTCACTTGTGCAGGGTATTTTGAGGAAAGAGTCTCGTCTCTGTTTTGGGACTCACAAATGAAGTTCGGTTAATAGGTTATTGTTACCATAGACTAGATCACGTTGTAGCTTTCATACCCCATTTCAATTTGTTCGTCTTAAAAACCTGAAATTTTTACTGCATTTATCATGATGATACTTGGAGACACACTAAGTTTCAAAGTGAGCTTATTGAACCTTCTGAATCTATCATTTTTTATTTCCGTCAGGTCGGTGTGCGCTGTCTTTTAGGGCTCTGTTCATGAGTTTCAGTGCAAATTTTGAAACTAGTTCAAGAAGTAGGTTTTATCTGATTTTCTGAAGACATGAAGCCTAAGGATCAGCCAGGATTACCCATCCTCTTTGGACACATCACATATCTAAATATGCCAATATTTCTCTACAAATATCAAAAGCACACAACCTGATCTGAAACAAAGTAAATTATTTAAAAAGGAAAATAAATTTCCTTTTTTTTTTTTTTTTGAGTGGGAATTATGGTACATAGGATATTTTGCTTCAAAACAACAGGTTCCTTTCCTTATTTGAAGGAAACAACTAAACCCCTGACTTTAACTAGCTCCACACTGCTAACGATGTACTTTTTACAGCTCAGTTCAAAACCCCGGCAGATATATCACATTAGCTCACTTGTGTGCCATGCAACGCACTGTTGAAAACTAAAAGGTTCACAGCAGCTGGATGACACTTCATAGTGTCTCTTTTGGGGGAAACCATTGCCCCAGAAGAGCAGGATTTGGTTTTGACTTGCTGTTTGGCCTTTTGACCACCTTCTCTGGCAAAATAGCGCTCCCACAAAATTCCTTTGTAGTGTATATCAGCCTGTAAACCCGATGGGGTAGCAGAGAACTCTGGGTGACCTGTGTGTGCATGTAGGGAAGAAGCTACAACATCCACCAGGTTGTTGTCCTCAGTGCTATGAGGGGACCAAAGCACAACTGGGCACACAGACACCTGATTGTTGGGAAAGAGGACACGAGTGCTCTCAACACTCCTCTACCTCTGGCTTCTCAGTTTAGATCCTCAGAGAAAATGTAGAGGTTGCTTCAAAAGCTAACCTGGAACATTAACATTTCCTGGTTCTAATGGACAAGCTGCTTTTATGGCTATTACAGGTTTTCTTCACACCCTCTACTGAGTCCTCACTATCCCAAAGGTACCTCTCTTGCTGCTGCTGCCACAGAGTCAAAGGAGCTTGTCTCTTCCATTGCATTAGCCTAACCTTAACATCTCTTCTTTTCCCAAAGTGCCAGCACCTCCTTTCTCCCGGGAATCAGCAAAAGCAGTTAGGTGAACTTTCTCCTTGGCGCAGGCAGCTCAAAGATTGGTGCTTCTGGCTCAGCACGTGAAGAAAATGGAAGACATGTAAGAAATGGAGCTCAGTTAAATGAGACGGTGAAGAAGCAAGGATGTAGGTGTCATTTGCCTTTCAAAAGGCATATGGAGAGGCTCCGCTGGTGATAAACCACTAAGCACCTCGTGCCCAATATTTTTAGTTAGCACAGGATTTCTTCTGGCAATAGCCACCTCTTTTTAAGGTGCCAAAGCTGTTACCACCCCTCACAACTTCGATATGTGAACATGTGAAGAACCGCGGGGTGTGTTCCAACTGGTTGGTGCTTACCAAGGTATTATACCAGACTGGAAAGCCACAGACTAATGCTAATAGTAATTTTTTTTTTTTTTTTCCATTTACAAAGGAAGTTGTGCAATTGAGCGTATGTGTAGCAGTCCTATATAATGGGAAACTTCACCCAGGAGATCTGGCCATAGGTCTTGAAAGCACTGGAAATCTTTTTAGTACTGTGTGGGCCTCAAACCCTCTTTTTGTAAAACAGATCCAGAACATGCATCCCAGCTTTCTGTCCTGTCTCCCTGCCATAGTGCTTTGTTGGGACACAATTTAAATTCCTTTGAACTCAAATTCTCCTTGACTACAAGAAACATTGACTGGGATCTTGCCTTTAAAAACAGAGAAGTAAATGAGCCTCTGCGCTCAATCAGAAATAGTCAGGCCTTTGTTATCTGAGCTGCTTTTGACATAAAGATCTCCTACGCAAAAAAAAAAAGAAAATAAAAAGAAAAAAGAACACCCTATTTGTCAAAGCTCTGTCTCTGAGATGGAAAGATAAGTCTTGTCAGAGTCCACAGCAAGGCAGTGTACAGAAAAAACTTACCTGAGAGATGGCAGACAAGGGTTACAGTCTTCTTTGAGTCAGGGAAAGGAAGAATTCCACCATGGCTCCTGCACACTGACTGTTTTGGATACCATGTTGAAAAGTCTTGATGTCATCCCAAGCCCGATGGGGATCACACTGTAAGTCTCCAGTTTTTGTAGGCTGGGGAGAGTTTCTCACTTCAAATAATGAGCTGCTTTTACTGAAACAGCCCGTAAGGAATGTGCTCCTGCCAGTGTAAGTTGTTTTCCTTTGCACCTAAAGATTAAGTCTGGAAAAAAAATGGGGTTTGATGTTGTACTTTGATTATACTCTGTCCAATATCTTATAAGTACCTTCTGCCTTGAACTTTATGTGGAATTCACATATTGACCCCCAAGATCAGGACCCTGCTGTTGAAACGAATTTTGGAAAAGGATTACAAAATCCAGGGTATGAGCACTTCATTTTGGACATGATAAATGTGTGGTAAAGAGCTTTTAACTAGTTCGTCTCTGTCACTAGAGTCCATCTGGCAATGGTCAATAATGCTGATAAAACTGATAAGAAGATGATGGGGGATGAAAAAGAGGCAACCAGGATAATTGCTGATACCCAGCTCATTAGTAAGCTTTTTAAAAGGACAAAAACACACTAAAAGAATTCTCACTCCAAGTTCTCTGGTGTGTCTCATTTTCTACGTTCCTTCTAGAATGCAGCTGCCTTCTGGACAAAGGCCATTTAATCTTCTCCCATATGATGTTTTTGATGCATAGTCACCAGCAAGAAGCTTTTCCAAGCTCTTTTAGGAAACTCCATTTGGACTGAGAGGTGCATGACCTCTGACTTCATCTCTTCATGACAATAAACACAGCAAAACTAAATGACTCGCGTACATTTGTGGCAGTATCTGCAGAAACAAATCCAACAAAATCTTCTGGGGTTCTCAGTCACCTCTCAGATGCTGAATAACAACTCCTTTGAAGTGAGTATGTAATTCCTTTTTTTGGGCTTTTCAATGAAATATGACTTCATGTTTCAAAATATGGCAGTGATGTGGAAGCCTCTGTATGCAAATCAATAGCACCAATTATTTTGTGCCGATGAGAAATTGTTTTACTTTTTAATGAGACAAGAAACACTGACTAAAACACAGTCATGTTATACATTAAAAAGGAGCAGTGTAATTTTTAGCCAATTTTAACACCTTGTAATGAGAATATATAGCGATGGAAATATTTCTTACAAGTACAGCCTGGTGGCAAAGCGCTGAGATGTTGTGGCTCTCAATTAGCACAGTAGGGTCTGCTTTCTTGCGCTGCCGTGATGGGCTGGTTGCTCTTGAAACTATCGAGGTGTCGTTCCCATGTCCATGTTTACGTTGTGTTTATCCATTACAGTATAAGGATGGCACTGACTTGTGACCTTCTCAGCAAAAGCAGAGCATCCCTGGTCACTACAGAAGAAACTACTCCAATCATAGAATCGTAGAACTGTAGAATCATAGAATCCTAGAGTCACAGAATTGTAGAATTGTAGAATTATAGAATGGTTTGAGTTGGAGGGGACCTTAAAGATCATCTAGTTCTAACCCCCCTGCCATGGGCAGGGACACCTCCCACTAGAGCAGGTTGCTCAAAGCCCTGTCCGACCTGGTCTTGAACACTTCCAGGGATGGAGCATCCACAGCTTCCCTGGGCAACCTGTTCCAGTGTTTCACTACCCTCAGAGTAAAAAGTTTCTTCTAATGTAGATCTCACTTTTTCCAGTTTGAAGCCATTACTCCTCATCCCATAACTACAAGCCCTTGTAAAAAGTCCTGAAATCCATCTCTGACACAAGTTTTTTTCCAGTGATTGTTTTCTGCCATGCAGACATATAAGCTGGGAACCAGTTTGAGATTAATTCTTCCTCTTCTTTCTTCTTGTTCAATGGTGTTTAACTAGGACTTCCTTAAATTTCTGTTGTGTGATTCTTCAACAGCACCAGCAGATGTTCTGCTTTAGCTCACTGCTGGAAGGAATAGAATCCTAAGGGTCAAGTGGGTGTAATTCTGAAAACACTGTTTTATGTTGCTGTTCCGTCAATGAATTTTTGGACATTTCCACAGGCCCAGGGACCTTGTCTGTTGCTCTTGCGGGCTACAGAAGACACAGGAGTGACAGAGACGTCCTTCTGTCACAAAATCCAGTACAGAGAGAAAATGGAAAGGTTGGACCAAATGGTTTTTCGAGGTTCTTTCCTCGCTAGGCTGTGTGTGAGTGATGAGTGCCGCTGTTGCAGGGGATGCTGTGGGCTTCCGATATGTGTCCACCAGATGGCACCAGGTCACTGATGCTCACAAAAACCTCCTCCGGCTGCCCTGCAGCTTCCCGGAGCTGTGTCAGACTTCCAGAGCTCGCTCTGGCTCGGAGAGGGAGTGGCTGAACTGAACAAGGTGTGATTTGCCTTCAGCTTTGTCTCCCTTTTGTCTGATAAAACTTAAGTCTTGTGAAAATAAAACCACTTTGGTTTAGATTTCAGACTTAATAAAATGAAAAGTTCTCCAGCAGCTGACTACGGAGATTGAACTAAAACCTAAATATTCAAATTTCCTGGGGAAAAAAAAAAAGGAAAAAAAGAAAAAAAAAAAATCCTGGTTACAGAGTTCCCTAAAGCAGCGTATTTTGTTCCTGGGGATACATGGAAAGGCTAAGTTGTGAAAAAATCTCCTGGTCTGAAGGATCTTTCTGAGAGGATCTTTCAACCCATTTACCCTTCATATTCCAGGAAACCCTTACAGATTCACAGCATGGTAGGGGTTGGAAGGGACCTCTGGAGATCATCTTGCCCAGCCCCCCTGCTAAAGCAGGGTCACTGTTGTGGAAAGCAGGTTTTCCTTTGTGGAAATGCATTTGCTGTCACCAACCCATCCCTAGCTTCCTCATTCTCTTGTGCCACAGATTTCCTACAAATCTACAGCTGAAGGAATTCTGCTCACTCAGTGGATTGTATCTGCCCTGTAAGTCAGCTCCTTGCTGCTGCTGGTTTTCTGTTCCTCTCTACACACATCTACTGATGTTGTAGAGTTCCATGTGTATGAGGAACATTTGTCAGCTCTTGGGAAAGGATCTGCCAGATGCTTAGGGCTTCTCTTCTGCACGGCTCTGATCTGTTTCTAGCAGCCTCAGTTAAAAACTACGGTTTAAAAAGTACATATGACTTCTACTGCCTTGAGCTTGGAGATCAAGTAATCAGTGTGCTGTCACAAAGGCAAACGTCTTTCAAAAAGTCTTTAGAGTGGGACCATTTGGTCCACATGTTTATTATGATCTTTTTGTTATCTATGTTGGGCAGATTCTGACATTTTACACAGTGCTTTCACTGAAGAGGTTTGCTACTAGGAGCAACAGCATCTCCTCCTCCACAAAGTAGTAAACACTACATTGGTGCTCTTCCACCTCACTTGGGAGTTGACTCTGGCCAAGAAAAATAAAAGCCACTTGGGGCCACCTGTCCATATGTCTCAGTTTTATTTCAGAGCACAAAAAGAAATAGTGAATAGGAAACAGAAAAAAAAAATCCTTCCCGAGTTGGTGGAGATTTCATCGTGGTATTCAAAGACGTTTGCTATGTCACTAAAAAAAACCTGGAACTGTATGTTAGTGTTCATCTAAACTTCCCATCAGCTGATACACTTGCATGTATTAGTTACATGCCCTTTAATATCTTTCAAAAAGAAATAATTAATTTGTAGTGCTTGAGCCTCAAGATAACTATGCTCAGCGCATCCTCTCTCTGCTTCTGCTCGATTTCAGACATATTCCATCCTGCCCTTTTCCTCTCCATAAATTAAGGGTGGTCACTTGCTTCTTCCCATGTGTTGTTTGTTTATGCTATAAAAATTTAATCTCTTACTGTATATTTTTTGCACAATGAATTTTGCCTCCGTGGGTATCCCTAGATGTTAATATACTGGGGGAAAATATTTGACTTCTATGAATTTATTGATTTTGGTTTTCTTTCTGCCTATAAATGGCTGACGACATTCAGAAAAGCTTTTCCAGACCTTTAAGGCAGCCTTTGCCAGAGGTTTATAACGTGTTTTGAGATCTGCAAGACAAACATGCTAAAGAGATGCCAAGTGAGATGATAACAGCCTCTGTTCATTACCTTGATACCATCTGCAGAGTTGCAGTGGAAATAAGTCATAAAATGCTTGTACCCAGCTGATGGAAACGAGGGTCTTACAAAACTTTCTAATTCCCTTCTTCCCCCAACCCTGGCTCTTCATCCTGCCTTTCATTGACCTGCTGTTCTCAGGGAGCTGGTGAGTTGTTTATTTTCAGCTCAACCTTGATCCACGCAGCCCCAAGTCAGCATTGGAAGGGAAGCATTTTGGTTTATGTCGCCTCATTATTTTCCTTCACGGTCCACCCTGACACAAGGATATCTTTGCAAAGCTTAATTGAAACTAACAGGTACCTGTCTGACCTGCACTAGTTAGAAATGACCTACTAGGTATCAATTGAGTACACTTGGACAGCTTTTTTGGCTTGTACACAAATATTTGTGACTAATTGGTTTAAAACCTATTGTAACAGAGTTGCTGTAGTACCGTGGGATTATTTATGGCTCAGAATTTCACCCCTTAAAATGCAGATTTTATTTCACAAATAAAAATGCATCTGTTCGTTCCTTCTGGGTGGACATTTTACTACTGTGCAGTCCCACATTTACTAGGAACTGGAGGCCTTTTTCAGCGCCCTAAAAAAAGAGGAAAGTGGAAATCTGTGTACGCAGGGGCTCACCAGGACAGCTCCAAACGGGGCCTTTGGTCACTCACTTTTCTCAGGAACAGCTTTTATAGGAAATATTTGTGGAGGAAAAATCCTAGTCATTTTAAAAGCGTTGGAAACATATTTTTCTTTTCAATGGACATCTGTTGTGCTAAAGAGAAAACAGGGCTTAGAAAATAATGATGACTCTGTAGCTCCATATTATTTTCACTGTTTGTACATATCCAGAACAGACCAGATTTGTCAAAAGTTTTGCTAAGCATTAGTAAGTGTTGATGTAAGTGCAATATGCTGAAGTGTGCTTGTAGAAATCACATAACAATTCGTAGAATTATAAGCAAAAGACGGAACATCCACAGCAGCCTGGAGTTGAGTGCTGGGAGGGAGCTCTTAGCTCTTAGAAGAAATTAGAAATGCTCCTGGAGTGCAACTTCTGCAACTTTCGGTTGTCATCTCTAAACTCATTGCCTGTGCTTTATTGACAACTAAAAGCAAGTCAGTTATAACATAAGGAATGTGCTGAACAAGGTCAACAACATTTTAAGGCAGCAATTTCTTTCCTTGGTAACATAAGGCAAAGACCTTTCAACGCCTAAGTAAAGGTCAGGATGATTCAGGGTCAGCCTTAAAAGTGTGAGCTTTAAAAGAGTCATAAATACACAATGGCCTAGAATTTTCTGCTGTTCAACTGTTTCTATAGCTGATTACTCCAGAGTGAGCAGAGGTATTCAGTAATCTTAAAAAGTCCTGTTGGGTTTACATCTAAAGGGAGGAGAACATTGTGAACGTTCTTTTTTTAAAAAAAAAAAATACCTATATTTTGGTATATTATAAACATGCCAGAAAAGCTCTTTGCAGTAGGAAAATTTCTTCTGGAGTTTAGGAGTTAAAAATTGACTGGAGTAGGTCGTGGCAGTCTTCCTTACAGCTTCAGCAGAAGTTGGGCATAGTCCCTTTTTCTGGAAGATAACGTTATGGACATTTTGTTTGTTAGGAGAAGTTTCATTGGGTGAGAATAATTCCTGTTTCCTAAATAGGCCACATTTCTTTAGCATGCTTTTTCTACAGGCGAAATGTGGCTGTGTCCTGTCCATCAGCTGTCTTAGAAATGGGAAAATGAGTGACAGAAACTACTCGTTTAAAAATTCTTAAAATTATTCCACAAATGCTACAGGAAAGATACGTTATTTATGGAGTTGCACTGTGGTTTATAGAATTCAAGTGAAATATACTGGGGGAAAAAAAAGTGGTTAATGGAGTGTGTTAAAGGTATTTTTATTTGCATGGGTGCTTTGCTTTGCCAGTTCTGATTTATAAATCTGTGGAGTCTGGAACCCTTGCTAAATATTAGTGGGATAGCATTTGCCCCATGTAACCCCATAAACTCCATAGAATTGGAGTTTGCTCAGCAAAAGTGTCATCCCCCAGCTCCAAAGATCACAGACTTTCTTAGCATCCTGTGCTGTCTAAGACTTTGTGGTAAGAAATTTGTTTTATATATCCAAGGCTAATAAAACAAAATTGTTGCAGTAGGGAACAGGTGGAAACATCCCCGTTCTGTGAAGTTTAGACTGGTATATCACAGCAGATACTGGTTTCTAGAGACTGATCCTTTATTATTAGTTTGTTTCTTATAATTAGCCTGTCTGTGTGCTCACATGGACTTCATGAGTCACATCTCAGCTCATTATCTTGGGAAACGGACCTATTATTTTTGAAAGCCATCCAGTCAATAAATTAGCTCGGAAGAAATGATAGTCTAAACCACCTTTTCAATAGGTTGCTGTCATGCTTGGTTCCTATCAAAGTGAAGCCTGAATTTTTTGTCGTGACATATGGATTAACTGAGCCTTCCCTGCTGTGAGAAGACAAAAGACAATTGGTGATGCATGGAGCAAACTGATTTTAAAACAGAGACATCAACAAAGAAACATGACAGCATGAAAAGACAGAGTAGAGTCTGCTGTCCACATTTACAAAGTCATTCTGTCTGTAACTCCAACATGCACCCATTGTCTGGTTTTCTCTCAAAGTGACAATTTTCCTCAACTCCAGCACCTCCAAACCCTCTGCACCTCAGACAGAAGTAGGGTCATGTTAACCAGAGTTTCTTTTGGTCCTGATCAGGCTTTCATGCTTGCCCTTGAGCCACAATAAGCTCATCCAGTGTCACCAAGGAATAATTCTCCAAGCACAGTTCCTTTTTTTTTTGCTGTGGCTTTCATTTGCTCTTCCATGCTACTGAGACTGTATAGAAATTTCAGTGTGATACAACAAAACAAGCTGATCTGTCATGTTTTCTCCTCATTACTTATGCATGAATATGCCTTTTACCTGATAGATTTTTATTTTTCTCTTCTATTATGTGTGCTTCTGATGTAGTTAAATAGCTCACTACGTACCATTTAATGTGACTCTCTAATTGCCAATTACATCTTTATGATGCATGTAGATAGAATTGGGAGGCATAACGCAGCTGGTTCTCATCTGGGATAAGACAATGGCTCTGGAGCAGCTCACATCTCTCACCAGATACTGAGGATCCGGGGCTTGTCACACCGGGAGAGAGGGAAAGTCCTTGTTTGACAGTGGAAGTGACACAGCCACAGTGGCTTCCGTCTAGGAGCGCAGCTTTGTGAATTTTGAACTTCTTAATGTGACTTGCAAAATTTTGCTTCAAGTGAATCTTGATCATTATCTACTGTTCTCGTTCAGGTGGACTGAATTTTTATCTTGGTTTTCACCCCTCATGGATCTGAGTGCTTTTGTTTCAGTGTCTTTAGTAAAAAAAGCTTAGTATTTTATTGATTTTTAGAGGAACAGATGTTTTATTTGCTATCTTTTTAAAAGTATGTCTCTTCTCTGAAATTCAGGATACTTCTGTGGAAAAATTATTCATCCATTGTGCAGTTGCTGTCATATTGACTATTGCTTTTGAGCGTGATTGATTCTTAAAGAACAGCTAATAGAGCTCTTTGCCCACTATCCTCTTGTCATTGCTGTAGATGGAAAGAAACCGTTCAGCAAGAGAAACTATCGATTTTATTACACCTTGTACAGACTGTCATCAAAATAAAACCAGGGGGCTTGATCCTTCCCTTACTAATTCCTATTTTACCTTGGTAATTCCTCTAGCTTGTTTCTACGAGAAATAAGGGAGACAGGTTCACACAACCTCCTGCAGATGGAAGGATTGGAACCATCATCTCTTAAAGCACTGTCCCTTAAAATTATTCACAAGGAAAGCGTATGGATTATGCGACTTGCACAGAAACCCTGAGAAGCTAAAAGAAGAAAATGGTCACATTTTACGTTACCCACAAAGCCTTTAATTATTGATGAGCTCTACCTGCTTACATAACTCCCATAATGTAAATATACCTTCGTACCGCATGCATTAATGGATTTGTCCTTAGGCCACCTTGGCAAGGCAGGGAGAATTTAAAGGGAAATTTGAAATTAAACCACAACCCCCTGGTGCCTTAGGACATTGAGGTGAAATACAAGTACTTAAATCCTGGCAGCACAGTGAGAATTGCAAGCCGAAAGCTCGTAATGGCCCTGGGTTTGATAGTGATGTTTCCCTAATGCTTAACTTTCTGCTGCGGCTTGTGTCCAGGGCTGTCTCTGTCTTAGCAGGGCTCAGCAGCTTTGCCCATCCCATGCTGACATCCCTCTGTGCAGGCTGCTACCTGAGATAACCTTTCCAGAAGACATGAAGCCGGTATCTCTCTTCATTAGAAATGATGCTGGAGTATACAGGTCTCTATTCTCGACCAATAGTTCAAAAGAACAGATTTTTCCTCAGTGTTTCGCAGAATCAGAGAATGGTTTGGGTTGGAAGGGACCTTAAAGATCATCTGGTTCCAATTCCTCTGCCATGGGCAGGGACACCTCCCACTAGAGCAGGTTGCTCAAAGCCCCATTCAACCTGGCCTTGAACACATCCAGTGATGGATCATCCACAGCTTCTCTGAGCAACCTGTTCCTGTGTCTCCCCACCCTCAGAATGAAGACCTTCTTCCGCTACGGAAGCAGCTGACAACAGAAAAAATATGTGTGAGAAATGGGAGATTTCTGGAGAAATACTGGGAGAAAGAGGAAGCCAAGACAGGAATGTGGATGGATGTGGAGCTACTTTGAGCAGGTTCTGGCTCCTCGCTGTGGTGCAGGAGCAGGAGACATTGAACTGAAAAAGAGATGGCTTGATCTTGATCCCTCTTCTAAAGATTACCAGTTTATTGAGTGATCTCTTGATGTAAAGACCAAGACAATTCCAGACTGCAAATTCCAAGTGGACATAGTTATTTTTTCATAGGTCAGTATTTAAGCCCAGAGGAAGGTGAGATTTAGGACGTGTCTTCTGTATTTTTCTATAGGGTAATTCTTGGTGGTGCTGAGGATCCATTTCTTCTCTGCTGACAGATTAAATCCTTCAATTCTAATTTAGAAGCTAAACAGCCTAAAGTTAATTTGCTTACAGCATTGCAATTCTTCTCATGGCTTCTTTCAGGTCACCTATGAGCTTTGGGAGCAAGAAAATAAACCCAACATACCATATAATTTTAATGCCTAAACTATCAAATTCTGGTTCCTGTGCTGCATTTACTGACTTCTAAGTAAGTAAAAATAAGCCTTAGGATGGGCAGAATGGTTTATCACTTAATAATGTATGTCTGAATGATACCACTGCTGTACTCAACACTTAAGGAGAACAAACATAAAAAACCATCATCAATTTGAAGATTCCAGGTCAGTAATGCTGCAAAAGCCAAAATACATCATATCAGCTCAGGAAATAAACTCCATTTTCCCTGAGAATTGTAACAAAATGTATACAAAGAGCAACTGCTTTTCAAACTAGGTTTTAGTACAGTGCTGTAATTCCTAATAACAAGGAGCAGATGTCCCGGGGGGCTGTTACCTAGTTCAACACGCACATAGTTAAGTGACAGGGGAGGAGCAACCAGCTGCAGAGACATCTCCTTGTGTCCCTATCATGCCCGGACCAAGCTCTGAATGTCAACTGCCTATTGCCCTGCTCCAAATTATCAGCTATAATACAAGCTAATTGGTGTTAAGTGAATGTTGTCTAGCATATCAGTTTAATGAAATTAAATGTTTCTGTCAAATTTTCCTCCCGTGAGTTCAGTACAAAAGTGGGAAAAATGCTGTTGCAAATTGTAGGAGTGAGATTTTGGTCTTCTGTCATTGTTTACATCTGCAAAATCAACTCTGCGATTGCTGGTCAATCTCCAGTTTTTGTCCTGCACATGTCATTGATGGAGATAAAGGTCTCGTAGAGAAAGTTTAGGAGGCGATTTGCAGATGGTGTACAAAGATATAGGAGCTATCTTGTTCTTCTGTTAGCCCTGCAGTGCTAACCTTGGTAGATCCAGCTTATCAGTAAATACATGGTTATAAAAGAAGGTGCTGCTGTACTGGAAAGAAAGTTGACACATATTATTTCTCTAGTTCTAACTAAACTGTAAAACCAGATCATTCCCCATTGTCAGTAACATTGCAAATAAACTCAACTAGCAGATCTGGACTACTTGGACACCACTGCTGTAATAACTCGTACTATCATGATAGATCACAGAATCTCAGCATGGTAGGGGTTGGAAGGGACCTCTGGAGATCATCTGGTGCCATCTCCTTGCTCCAGCAGGATCACCCAGAGCAGGGGGCCCAGCATCACGTTGTCTAGCGGGTTTGGAATCTCTTCAGAAAAGGAGACTCCACAACCTCTCTGGGCAGCCTGGCCCAGGCTCCAACAGCCTCACAGCAAAGAATTTTTTTGTCGTGTTCAGATGGAACCTCCAGGGTTCTAGGTTGTGCCCATTGCCCCTTGTCCTGTTGCTGGGCACCACTGATAAGAGTCTGGCCCCACCCTGTTGCCTCCTACCATTTAGATATTGATCAGATCCCCTCTCACTCTTCTCTTCTCCAGCCCCAGGCCTCTCAGCCTTTCCTTGTCACAGAGATACTCCAATCCCTTAGCATCTTCATAGCCTCCACTGGACTCTCTCCAGTACTTCCCTGTCTCTCTCTCCTGGCTCTGGAGAGCCTAAAGCTGGGCACAATACTGCAGAGGTGGCCTTCCTAGGGCATAGTAGAGGGGATGGAGAACCTCCCTCAATGGAAACGTGCAAATTTGCATTTTGAAATTGTAGCTTGCCTTTGCTTTTATTCAGCCTCTAGATGTTTTTCTGTGACCTAAAAGGGTTCGTTTACCATTTTCTGCTTATTATTTATATTAGCATGAGGCTAAGTGAGGTTTAGGTTTCTGTTGCACCCAAATGCAAACAAAAAAAAGATTGTTCCCACTTCAAGGAGCAAAAGGCTTAGTTGTCAGAAATCACTGGAATTGAGTTAAATTGGCAACCACCAAAGCTATTTCATATCGTTACTTGAGGTAGAACCCCATTTTTAGCACAGAATTTACTAGAAAAAGATCAATGTGTTATTCTCATACCGGAGGCTGTAACACGCTATGGTTACAGTGATGGGATTCATGATCAAAAGGCTGAAAACCAGCAAGGAATGTAGGATTGAAAGGCACTGCCTGGTGACCAAATCCAGTTCTCTGTTAGTGCATAAAAACTTATTTTAGAATTCTTTTAAGGAACTTACATATTTCCACCACATAGCTGGTTTCTTTTTTTTCTTTTTTTTTTTTTTTTCTCCTATGGCTTGTTATTAGGAGGCTATTCCAGACTCTCGCTGCTTGAACACGTGTGTGGGGCTAGTCTGGGCTGGCTTGTTCTTACACCAGCATTGTCTTTGAGCTTTGTCAACATTCTTGCGTGTCCCTGATATTTATCCTGTCCCACCCCCCCTTTTCATAGTGTGCTTTAAAAGAGCAGTCATCGAGCAATCTCTCTTTCTGCCCCAACCTTCCTTCTGCTAGTTTAAACAAGCCTTAGCTTGGCTCGTTTAAACAGATCAAATTCTTTCTAGTTTCCCAGCTGCCCGTTCTCCTCTTTATCCTGATAGACCTGCTCTGTACCTGCATCAAGTTGAATTCTTTTCTTTACGCTCCTGAATAATCAGAATTGTACCTGGTATCTCAGAAGGCCTCCTTGTAGAAGCAATATATCTTTGCTGCTAATGTATCACTATATTCTAGGAGCATACTAATTTATTTTTTTTTAATTTTTTTTGCTGTCTTATCACATTACTGGCTTACAAAATCATGCAAGTGACTCCATTTCTTTTCTTTATATTTATGTCATTGCAAATGCTGTAAAGTTTGTTGTCGTTAGTCCCCAAAGTGGGGTTTAGAGATTTCAACCAAGTCTTACTTCAACCTCAGTCCTCTTGTTTTTCCAGCATGATGTTGTCATTCTCTTCATCACCTCTCACCTCTTCACCATCAGACTTCATGAGGTTTATGCCTCTCGTTTGTGCCATGTGCAGATAGTACTTTTTTTTTTCCCAAAAACCTCATTCTTAAGAGATTCATTAGGGAGCTTCCCATAACTAAATAATTCTCCTTTGAACACAACTCCTCGTGATATCCTCCTTAGCCTTTATTGTACAACCTGCTTGAGGTTGAAGTGTTTTCCACGTGTAATAAATGCTTCACTGAAGTCTGTATAGAGTTTGCATCTAAAAGTTAATAATAATAGAATGTTGAGTTAGTTTGGTATGAGTTTGCTTCATAAACTTTTTAGAATTCTATACCATTTCCATTAATCTTTAATGACAGTAACCTTCAGAAATATTTTTGATTTTTAGACAAATTTTGAGGTCAGTCTAAAAAGCCCGTAACTGCTGACATTGCCTTTTTCCTCTGTATATCTAGGTGCTTGATTTCTTATTGTCTTGATACTTGAATTAATAAAACATGTTTGATTTACAGCATTTAGTCCACTAGATGCTGATGTCGCTGGAGTGAAGATTGCTTTTTTGACTTTTATGTATTCTTCTCAGACACTTTTCCTGTAAGTCTTCGTAGCCATGTGGGTTTCTGCACAAGATAATAACAGGCACTTAATTCTTAGTTGGGGATTCCATTCCGACACCATTTTATTGTTGGATATGATCATGGTACAACTCGTTAAGCTGTAGATAAACAGACATGCAGGCATGTGTGAAATATTTAATTGCCACTTTCTTGCCGCAGTCCAGCACTTGCTGTTTCATGAAGCATGGTCAGCGCAATTCCCATCCTCAGAATGATTTTATTTGCATTTAGCAACAAATACTGCTGATGCTAATATCTGTCTCCCAGAAGAATTTAAAAAGAAAGCTTATTAAACCATTTTCAATTCATCAGCTCCCTGTAGACGTGTTTAAATCCTGCCTTGCAGTACGTAAATACCTATATATATGTGCATATAGAGGTTAACTATGTCTTAAAAGAGCTGTTCCAGATACGTGTGATTCCTTGAGAATAAAGGAAATCAAATAGCTTTTCATGTGCCATAGTTACTGCAAAGACAAGAATTCTCCATCCTTCTCAAATAGCCATGATTAGGAAAACAGGATCTATCTACCATTAACTTCCTTAGTAGTTTACTTATTCTTTTAAGAGACTTGGTTGCTATTGTTTGATAGGGAAGTGCGGGGAGAGCTTGCAAATATTCTTAACTTCTGGGTGCAGGCAGCATCTTCTAGACTTGACATTTGAAAAGAAATCCTACTAAAAGTTTAGGAGTCGGGGAAGGATCTACAACAAACTGCTTCAGCACCATAAGGGAAAAATGTGCCTGTTTCATTTTTATATTTTTTAAAATCGTGGACCCTGATGAGTGTTTTTTGAATACATTTTAGCATGAGGCATTCCCTTTCCTGGTGGTTTTGATCTAAAGTCAAATGGACTGGTGGTCTTTAAACATTATGTTCGAGCACCTGAGTTTGACTCATTTTGATTAAAACCAAATCAAGATAAATTTTCGGGTTTGTGGTTCATATGGGTTGTTCTTGTCTGTGGAGAGGAGACCCAGGAGGAGGGAAGGAAGAAAAAAAACCCTACCTTCTATCAAACTACAACAAAGTTACCTGAATTTTAAAACATCTGGTTTAGTTCTAAAAATGTCTGAAAATATGGGGCAAGTCTTGCAGTTTCAAAATAAATACTGTGGTCTGTAAGTGTTAATAGAGAAAAAAATTAAACGTAAAATCATAGATTTTTTAAAATTAGATTTCAGTTTCACCACTCCCTTGAATTTCTCCTGCATTCTGTTAATAGCTGGTAAATAGATATATAGTAGACGAGCTGTCTCTCAGAAAGTAACACAGACAAATGCTCCTTTATGGTGTGGATAAAACACCTTTCAAAAGCAACAAACCCATGAAGACTAAGGAAAAAACTCTCTTCTTTCATGTCATCCTTCCCTCCCTCGTTCCCTCCAAGCCACTACATTAATTAGTTGTCTGACTGATTACTCAGTCAAGGACTTAGGAGATCAATGGTGACAGTAGCCAGGCAGGTAATTTAGAGGAAAAACCAGTAAAGTAATGCTCTAATGTCTTTTGGAGAATGAAGTGTGGTCTGGTTGTGTCAGCAGAACAGACAGAGAGGAAAGTTATACAGAGAAACACGCCATTGAGTTTTGGTTCTGCTGTGACAAATTACCCGAAAGGGTATTTCCTGGGATTTCATTAGCTCCTAATTGGAAGCAAGCAAACAAAGCATTTATTCTTTTGAATTTTAGTATTTTAAGTACCAGTGATGTGCTTAGCACAGTATTAGACAAAGGAGAAAACAGAGACTTTCCAAGCAGCTCACATCTGAAAATACAAGAGCGGTTCCAAAGAGATGGGGAAACCCTGAAGAGAATTCCACATCTGAGCACCTTATTTTCTTTGATATATTTTGCAAATGCATTTTCCGTCATGTAGATGAGAGTTACTGGTTTTAACACCTAAACCCCAAGTTTTAAGGGAGCTGCCTACCCCAGAGGATAAATTTGGAATGCTGGAAGTAGTAGCACTAGTTAAGACTGTAGTTTTACATGCAGTGTTTGCTGGAGTGTTATTATTGCCTGTTTTGTGTGACTGAGTTCATCTCTTTGGTACGGCCCTGACACCCACTGAAGTGTACTATGAAAAAATCATTAGGTGAACTAGACCTCCTTTATCACAGATTTTAATATATTTTTTGTGTGTTTATTCATTTCAGTTCTTTTAGAGAATAACTCTTTGAAATTTCTTACCCTTTGGATAGATCAAAAATATTTGGAAATCAGATTGTGTTGTCTACCTATGGCTGGTTTGCTAAGTCTCAAAGGGTTCTCTGTATTTCCTGACCTGATGAACGGTTTAAACACTCCTAGCACGAAAACCTCAAATTTGATTTCTCTGAACACATAAGCCCACAGGTACTCTGACGAGTTTTTGAATGAGTTATTTGTTCAGCTCTTTGTAGATTTTTTTCAGGTGGGCAACAGCGTGGCCAAAAGAAGATCACTGGGAAAAAAAAAAAAAATTTGTAATAAATACAAAACTATTTTCTCCTAGAAAATATTTTGTAATATTTGCTCTGAAAAATGGTGACTTGCTCTGAAATTTCTAAACTCTAATTAGTTTCTTTGTGTTACAATGAAGCCCGAATAGCTCAATTAAGTTTATTTGAGTTACATCTTTCTCTCACGGGTGTAGGTCAGAGGAGATGTGAGTCCCCCCCAAATGTAGGGTTTTAATTTAACTGTAGACAAGTACACTAGATTAGCCACTCACTGGAGTGTCATTATCCCAAATGCAGAAATAGATAAAAGTACTCCAAGTTGTTATTGCCTGCCAACATAAAACTTCCTTCAGGATTCTATTGTCAATCGCGTGGTCTCTCTACGGTTTTGGTTAAGTAACGCTAAAGAGAAAAGCTATGAAATGAGATCACTGGTCTTTAAAGAAGTAATTGTGAATGTGGATAACATTTTATTTTCTCAATCAGATGTAATAGCTCCCTACAGAAGTATACTCCTGACTTGAATATCAATGGATTTCTACTTATTCTGTCAAAAAGAAATCACTTTATCTGAGCATTTTTTACCCTGTTAGAGAGATTGCTATGAGGTCAGATTGTTCAGACCCTTTTTATTTTCCCTCCTTTCCAACCCTTGCTGCCCTCTCCTCTGAATGAATCCCTGACCTCGATGACAACCTTAGTTTGTGTTGTACCAGGCAAACGGGAGAGTGTAGCTGTTGACTGTCGGATGAGTAGAGTGGAAGTGACTAGGGAATGAGCAGGATGTTGATGGTGAACTCCCACACCAAGCTAACCCACAGAGCCACACACCCCCTGGTACCGGGGTAGCAATGCAGGCAGGATCCCTGTGAGGATCCCACCAGTGCCCACCAGCTTTGCTCACACACGGCGAGTTTGTTGCTATGCTTCGTGCAGGGCTTTGGCTCTTGGTGGCAGCTAATGTCGGTGGCTGGCTGTGCTGCTACCAAGTAATGGAAGAGGGGGTCAAAGAGGGCAGAAATGCTCAGGAAGATAAAGATGAAGCACGAATTTCAATTCAGAGCTAATGGATGAGGTTCGGAAGCTTCTATTAGCAGAAATTATCACTGTATTAATGTATTTCAGGCAGCATATTTTACAGTTGAATACAGTGTTATTTTCCTAGTTATCCATTCCCTGACAAGTGTTTATAATCAAAGCTGTCTGTGAGCACTATTATCAGAAACTTACTATTATGTGCTGTAGGAAAAAATACCGGGGAACGATGCAGTGCCAGAAAGCTATTATATGTTTTAAAGATCTAGTGCAACACCAAGTATTTATTTATGTACTACTTTTACTTCCCGTAGATGAAAATAATTTGAACTTAATTTTCTTGTCTTACCCAACTGCTTTAGAAAATGTAGCTCCTGAAGTAAGTCCATAATTATGATTAACGATGCGAGCTGGATCCTCGCTTACTGTAAATTAGCGTCCCCCCCTATTCATTGCAACGGAGCGATGCCAATTCATTGCCACAGAGAAAGCTTCCAAGGGCCTCGGCGTGCTGCTTTACATCTTTAAGGGTATTCACCAACATTCTTTAATACAGCATTGTACAGAATTTACTCTGACCAGAACGAACTTAAAGAAGGGATAAATCTAGCGTCGTGGTCCTAAAAGTCTTTCAAGTCATCTTCTAAGCAAAATGAATTCTTTCAGTATATCCTGTTGATGAATTAAATCAACAAAACTGCTATTTCTCTGTCGTGTGGTCTGGCTTTGTGAAGCAACTTTAATTTCTTCTTACATTTCAGGTTAGCCATATACTTAAAGATATTACTGTAATTCTGCCGTAGCTCTTACTGCTTATTGTGGAGGAGGGAACTCCAGTGAGATGACAGAAAGGAAGTAATTACCTAAAAATGTTTATGTCTATCTAGTTGACTATGAAACATGGAGAAAAAAAGTAATCACAAGCCATAGGGATTTTGAGGTTAAGGATATGAGTTGACAATAATAAATTGTGCACTTTTCAATTAATAAATCCTCAGGAAAGCTAAAGATGAATCAAATTAATTTGAGTGACAGAATAATCAATACGTTTTTAAAAACATTCTCTGTTTCAGGCTGGTCTGCCATACTCTCCATCCAGTTGGCACTGGTAAAAGTGGTGGTCCGAGACTAAGACCAGCAAAGAAAAATTCAGAATTCCTGAGGATACACTGAGAGATACATCTGAAAACAGGTATTATCCCTGCCATTTATTCTTTCCAAATCTCTCTTTCTCAGCATCCCCTCTTTTTCATCTTACATCTGGGAATTGAATAAACAAAGTCCAAATAGGTTTTTGGAACAATCCTAAATCAGGGATACTGTGAAGACAAATGGTAAATGTCTGTTACCCCAGCTGCTAAGTTAATTACTGTAATGGGAAACATCTTGAGATAAGCATTGCATATGGTTATTAGCAATTAACCCACCACTCCAAAAATCACAATTCCTGCTAATAACAGAACACAGCACAGCCTTCCTAATTACGATCTCTGCACGAAAATTTCTTTGTATCAGAAGGGAATGTTCAATCCTGTAACTGGCTACGATTTAAAAAGGCTGGAAATTGAGATGTTGGGAATTAGGCAGAAAAATGAAAATAGAAAACGGTGGTGTATTCCTGACTCAGTGTTGTGGGCACACTCATTCATGATTGGGGATACACAACAACTTGCATGACATCTTTGTGGAAAGACACAACCATAAATTAAAATAAAAAATGTTAATGGAGAAGGAAATATGCTTTAAAAAGGTGAGAATAGGGTGGAACTTAACGAGAGACACCTACCTTTCTTGCAGAATTCACGACCTGGACAGTGTTGTAAACAATGTGCTGAATTTGGTTGCACTTGAATCTGTCAGAACAATTTTTTGATCAATAAGAGAGGAGAATGATGAAAATTGTGTATTTCCATCCCCTAGAGAT
Organism: Baryphthengus martii; assembly: GCA_013396935.1. Lineage (NCBI taxonomy): Eukaryota > Metazoa > Chordata > Aves > Coraciiformes > Momotidae > Baryphthengus > Baryphthengus martii. The sequence goes on from VWZK01008231.1 coordinate 246,079, forward strand.
TCCCTCAGTACTACATGGAAGGCAGGAGCTATTTATTTCTAACCATTTGCATTCTGTGCAGTTGGATTGGATTATAGCTCACTGGCACAAAGCCACCGAAGGGAATCGACCCTTTAGCTGCTCACTTCAAAAGCTGGTTTAGCTGAGCAAGATGCAATTGAATTTACTCCTTTCACCAATCGGGAAGGCAACTCTTTTGTCAACATGTTCAGTGATTGGTTTGGTGGTGGACGTGCTGTTTGTAGGTATTGAGATCAAAGACGCACAAGTATTTAGCAAATAATTTTCATGGCAGTAGATATGCGTCCACCTGGTCATGGCAGAAGTGTGGAGTATCAAGAAGTCACTAGTGCTGTGTTCACTACCCTTCTTTCCTGACGTAGCCCATCGTTACCACTGTAGGAACTACAATAAATGAATCTGCTTTTACCTCTATCTGTATCAGGTTGGAAGATTTAACTGACTTGGACACAGTCGACGTCTGAAACCCCTTTCACCAATGCCGGTTCCCTGCAACTCTAACTCATAAGAATCATCCCATTAAAGTTAACAGCTTCACAGGATATTCTCAATTAAAGCCCAGCTGAGGATAAAACATTAGATAATATTTGGAAGAAGGGCACATTGCACAGGCTGGGTTTACATTTCAGAATGTCAGTGTCCCGGTTGCTAACAGGAGGCCTGCAAGGCTTTCTGCCCAGATTGCAAGGGGAGTTTATACTCCTCTGTCCCCAGAGTTCAGCTGCAGCTGCATTTTGCTGTGTGGTCCCCAGGCAAAGGTCTCATCCATTAAGTGGCCTTCCTTGGGTAAGATGCTCTGCACTTCAGTACCTCCTAATTTGTGTGCTGCTGTTCCATTATTCTTAGTAACTGGGTGTAGTAAATATTGGGTGTAATTTGTAATGATCACACACAGGTTTCAAAAAGAACATCAAACAGTTTATATTTGAGTTCCTTAAAAGGGAAAAAAAATATTTTTTAAAGATTAATTTACCTCTCCTGGACAAAACAGCTGAGGAATAAGATCCTTTGCTATTTTGCCATGATGTGATCCTGAAAATAATCCAGATTGGGATGACATTTCAGGACATAATGAACGCTCAGATTTGACATAATGAAGGTCTATTATTTTATGTAGAAAGATTTTTCTGGGGTTTAAGAAATAAAATGATTAGGAAACTATGTGCTCTGTAGGAGGTAATGAGATTAGCTCAGCACAAGGTCCTGCGGAGCTAAAACTACTCCAGACGCAAGAAAGGCTTATCTATTGAATGGAAATTTCAGGGTACAATTAATCTGCTCTAAGGTCAGATGAGGGCTATATGTTTTCCTTACCATGAAAAAGAAATCGGTTGATAAAATCGCAAGGGGATCGTGTCGATGCAAGCTTCAAAGCAACGAACAATATCAAACCAGCTTTCTTGTTATGATTGGTAAATGTTTACCTACTTCAGCAAAGGCCTTGGAAAATAAAAACCATACAGGAAACTGTGCTTGTGAAGTGTGTGTAAAGGTAAACTGGTGTATCCTGTTACGGGACTGAAGGGAAGACAAATTAATGCACTGTAAAAGCCAGGCTGACCCCTAACCCCTGAGGATATCAGTGTGCCCATAAAGGTCTCTCCAGCACAGATTCCTCCAGGAGGTGATTTGGAGCAACTTGAGACGAAGCCCATTTCACTGGAGTGGAAGGAAATCGCAGTTGTCTTCAGCATCGGTTGGCTCGGGGCCCATCTGCTCGTTCACAGCCCAGTGGTTGGTTAGTTATGGGCCTCTAGAGATAGGAAAACTGTTGTGTAATGGACCCCAAGTCCTACATTAGATCATAAAATGCTTAAGGTGTGTTTTTCTTTTTTTTTTTTTTTTTATTTGCTACTATGCACAATTCCCTTTCCAGGTCAATTGGTTTCCCTTCTCTCACCAGAGTTGCCTTCTGACAGCAGTGAACTGAAAGGATGGATGGTCTAGGGAATAGCAGGCAACTCTGGGATTTAGGAAACTACACCCTGGATCCCAGCTTTATGTTCGTGCTGTCACTAACCCTCAGCAGCAGTGGTGTTATCCCTCCCTCTTGATGTTAAATGCATTTATTTTCACGGTTGCCTCTTTGAAGTGCTCAGATGTGATTGCAATGGATGTCACGCACAGAACAAAGAAGGACCAGAGGAAAATAAGGGAAGCCAGGGTCCATGTCTCCTAGGAAAGCAGAAAGGGAGAGAACAGAGAGTGTTCAGGGGTGCCCAGCTAGCTCTCCTCTGAGAACCGGTCACTGTCTTCACCATGAGGTTGCACATAACTTCAGTGAAAACAAATCCCTCCTAATCTCCACCTCTGTCTCATACCCAACAGGAATCTGGAGAGGAATTAAAGTCCTTTTGAAGGAAGGGAACCGAAGAGCCTTTGAAGAGGAAGAGAGGTGAGGTTGTGGGGACACGGACAGAACCGGCTGAGCTCCGAACAGAACCACTGTCTGGGCTGACCCGGGAGGAGGAGGAGGAGGAGGAGGAGGAGGAGCGCGGCTGCAGGGGGCGGGGCGGGGCCGCCCAGCCAGTGGCGCGCCTGGGCCGCCGCTTTAAATGATTTGGAGGGCTGGTGGCCGTCGGCTCTGCTGCTGCTGCAGGAGGTGGTGGAGGAGCTGCGGCGGGTGCTGCCGAGCTACGGCCGCCCTCCGCCTGCCTTCTCTCGACGGGG
>VWZK01008232.1:0-35665 GCA_013396935.1 Baryphthengus martii
CAGGGCACAGCACCGCAGGGACCGCCCCGGCAGCCCCCACGCTCCCAGCGGTGCCCGTCACCGGGGACGGCAGTTTGGCTTCTCCGGGGATGTGGGGAAAGGCAGCTCTGGGAGAAGGGAGCCGGGCGCCGGCCCAGCACGGTGAGCATCGCAGACACTGGTCTGAGCAACATCAGCTCTTGGAGTATTGGGGTTTAATAACGTTGGGGAAAAAAAAGGTATTTTAGAGATTGACCTTCCTCTAGAGGAGGCTCTGGAAGCCCAAGAGGTAAACCCAGCGCAAGGCACTGGCGAGGGAGGCAGGAGGAGCCGTGGGCAGGCAGCGCTGGGCTCTGCTCTCCCCCAGCCCACTCCAAAGGCTCCCCGTCAGCTCCTCCAGCGCGTGGGGGGGTCTGTGGCTCCGAGCAGCCTTCTGGAGGTGGCCATGCCCTTCACCACGTGTACGAGGGGGCTCTGTGGAGTTGAAGTCAGAAGGTGTCACGTGCAGGGTGCTGACCCCAGCCTGTATTTTCTGCAGGGACCTTTTGTGGCCCTCTCTCAGAAGTAACCCCCTCCAAGAACCCAGGAGGCCGGGGCCAGGGCCAGGGGTGGAAGCTGCAGCTCAAGAGAGCTTGGGAATGTCCCCAGCACTCACATGGGACCATTCGGCTGGGATGTGGCCCCAGCGGCAGGCGAGCCACCGGCCACGCTCCAGTCACCTCCGGTTGCCACCAGCTTCCTCCTGCCTTGTGTTTCAGAGGGCAGCACCCAGCCCTGGCACCGAGGTGGGCAGGGGGAGCTCAGGGGCTACAGGCAGTGGGTGCTGCTCAGGGCTGCTTCAGAGAACCAGAGAATGGTTTGGGTTGGAAGAGACCTTGCAGATCATCGAGTCCAACCGTTGCCCCAGCCCTGCCAGGGCACCACTGAGCCCTGTCCCTCAGCACCACATCTCCACCGCTTCAGAAACCCCTCCAGGGATCATGGGGACTCCAGCCCTGCCCTGGGCAGCCTGGGCCAGGCCTGGACAACCTGCAGGGGAACAAATTGTTCCTCAGCTCCAACCTAAAGCTCCCCTTGGTCAGCTTGAGGCCTGTTCCTCTTGTCCTGTCGCTTGCTCCTTGGGAGCAGAGCCCAACCCCCCGCTGGCTCCACCCTCCTGCCAGGGAGTTGTGGAGAGCCAGAAGGTCTCCCCTGAGCCTCCTTTTCTCCAGGCTGAACAAGCCCAGCTCCCTCAGCCGCTCCTCCCCACACTCCTGCTCCAGACCCTTCCCCAGCTCCGTTGCCCTTCTCTGGCCACGCTCCAGCCCCTCAATGTCCTTCTGGGAGTGAGAGGCACTTGGTCCTTGTTGACCCTCATCCCATTGGCCTTGGCCCATCAATCCGGCCTGTCCAGACCCCTCTGTAGAGCCTCCTACCCTCAAGTAGATCAACAATCCCACCCAACTTGGTGTCATTTGCAAAGACACTGAGAGTGCCTTGATCTCCTCGTCCAGATCATTGAGAAGCAATTAAGGAAAAGTGGCCCCAACACAGAGTCCCAATTTTTTTGGGAAAAGGAAGAAGTCCAAAGAAAATTTGGGAGTTTTCAAACATTGAGCCCTTTGGAAAGCCCCAGGAGTTGCTGGGCTGGCTTCTGAGCAGAGCTGCAGGCTGGCGGGGGGAGGAACTCCGCCAGCTCCTGGCCCAGCTCTCATCCAGCAAGCAACCAGCCAGCAGTGCTGTCTGACTGGGACAGGGACAGGCACGACATCCCTGGATTGCCCAGGATGCCAAGGACATGGACACGGAGGGGCGGGACCCAAGCCCGGCTCTGGCAGCCAGGATCTCCTGCCCGAGTCACTCTCCTCCTGGCTTCCCACAAATGGCTTCTGCCAATTTTTATATTTTTTCTTAATTTTATTTTTAAACAAATCTCTTTTGACTTTGGACACGCCCAGCCCTGGGAGGACACTTGTCTCCATGGGAGGCAGCTGAGCTGAGCTCACAGGAGAGACCAGCAGGTGGTGAAACTGGGCAAAGCATTTTACCTGTGCCAGGAAGCCAAGTTCATCTTCCTCCATCCCCACCCCTCTGCTGGGAGCTGGAGGAGTCACCTCCTGGCATGTTTCTGCAAGATCTCCTGGATTTTTTTGGGGAAAGGAAGAAGTCCAAAGAAAATTCAGGAGCTTTCAAACACGGAGCTCCACTTCGGTCTCTGCAGCCAGGCTGCCTCGTGGACCGAACGCCCCATTCTCAGGGGAAACCTGAGCGCCCAGCAACAGCTGGGGAGCATCCTGCTCACAGCACCACTTCCCAGTGGGATCCCCTGGTCCCCGGTCATTCAGCCGCATCTGGAGGAATCCCTACTTTCTGCAGAGTGCTGAGAGCATTCCTGGGCCCTGACGCAGCTCGGAGGCACACCTAAGGAAGGGAGATGTGATTTTAGGAGAGAAGCCACATAGCTGTGGCTTCCACTGCTGCCATCAGGTCTTGTGCCGGGCGCTACGGGGTGGGACGGGGCAGGGAAACCACGTGAAGGGACTAGAAGCTTCTCTTGCTGGTGGCAAGGACAAAGAGCGGCAGCGAGCATCGACCGCTGCAGAGCCCCAGAGCGAGAGCTCGCCGCTTGGCCCTTCAGCCACTAGCAAACCGAGCCCAACCGCTCCCAGGGCCCTGCAGCGGCTCCGCTCGGAGCAACCCAACGGTTCACAGATGCTCCTCAGCTCTGTGTGAGATGCGTGTCCACCTCGGTGCTGTCCCCAAAAGGCAAGGGGGAGGCCGAGGCAGGGGGGGTCACACCGACCCCTAACGCTGAGCACGCCACACAAAACGACGGCCGCGGTCCCAGTTGTTTCAGAGACCGAGAAGAACCGTGGCAGGTAGCTCACCACGTGCCCACGGTGAGTAGGGAGAAGGAAGTAGAAGGACACAGGCAAAGCCTGTACAGCTCAGAGCCCCCACCCACCCCCCTCCCGGCCAGCCCTGCAGGGAGGCACGGGCAGCAGGGGATCGGCGTCCCCAGAGGGTAGTGAAAAGAGCAGTGGGTGCAGCAAAATCCCTAAATCCTGCTCCTTCCGTGACATGTGGGTCTGGAGGAAGGATGAGAGCTCTTCACACCACCACCAGCCTGGGTCTGGAGGAAGGATGAGAGCTCTTCACACCACCACGAAAGCCAGACCCCTCCAACCACTCGGTTGGATTTGAAAGCGAGCGCGTTCCCAAGCTCTGCAATTAAGCGGCGATCTCACCGGGGAGCTCAGGAAGAGGCCGTTTTCGGCTGGCACCAGCCAGTCTGTCACGCTGGGAAGAGCCACCATTAAGCTGGCCACAGACAGCAGCGGCACAGCGAGGTGGGTAAATTCACCCCACCCTCCGCCCGGGCGCAGCCGCCCACCTCCCGCTCCTTTCGCAGGCACCCAGCGCACCCAGCGCACCCAGCGCGCCACGTTTACTGCAGGTTTAGCTCAGAGTTTGGTTTGAAACGGAACCGCTTAAAATATCCCAGAGAGACGAGGCCGGCGGCTCTCACAGGCCCCCAGCCGGCTCCGGGGACCCGCTCTTCCCTCTCCCCAGGGCACAGGCCCTTTCCCAGGGTTCTGGCAGCCAGAGCCAACGCTCCTCCTGGCAGAGACTCCGGCCGCACGGCCGAGGCGCATTCCTGGAGCCGTCCAGGCAGCGGTGCTGGCAGCGGAGCGCCCGGCACTGCCAGGCCTCTCCCAGCCGAGGAGGGAACAGCTGCTCAAAGCCTCCTGGGGCACAGGGAGTCCTTGGGAGGGGAGCGACCGACCCACCCTCTACCCAACAGTTTGCTTGAACCACTTCCTGGTAAACTTGGGTCAAAATGGGAAGGGACCACGGAAAGCGCTCGCAATTTATCCAGCCCTTTCTCTCGCCCCCACAGAGTCTCCAGCACCAGTTTCAACACTGGAATAAACCACTGACCCTCTTCCCCAGTTCTCCCCAGCAGAGCAAACACCCCCCAGGCCCCTGCTCTCCCGAGGGGCAGCGGGAGGGCAGCGACCTGCTCGCTGCTGAGCACGCAGCAGCGCCCCATCGGGGGTTCCTCACTCGGCGTCCCCGGGCTGGGAGACGCACGCAGGCCCGTGCAGGTCACCACCAGCACCACCGGCAGAGAGGACTGAAGCGCAAAGCTCCTCCTGACGGACCCAAAGAGCGACAGGTATGGAGGGGGGAGCTGGGAAACACCTCTGCAGCTGGTCCTTCGGGCCAAGCTTTGAAAGAGCAGGCCCAGTGTGAAGGGGCTGCGGAAAAGGAAACTCTGCGGAGGGAGCAAGGGCTGCCACGCCGTGGCCGGTCCGCGGCGGCCGGGAGGCGGTTGCCGGGACGATCCCTGTACCAGAGGCTATAGCGAGGACGGAAGACGACCTTTCTCACCTAGTCGGAGCTCCCCGAAATTGCCGCATCCGATCTTCTTGCCGACCCGGAAGTTGGGACCAACCATTAAGACTCCCGAGTTGGTTCCAGCGCTCCGGCTTCCATGACTGCTCCTTCCTCCGCCTGTCTTGGACATCCTTTTACCTTCCTCCAGCTCCCCTTTCCCTCCTCTCTTATCAAAATCCATAAGTTTGTGATACCCCGGCCTCTCCACGGTTACGCTGCTGCCATACAAATCCCAGAGCTGCCGAAAGTTGAGGGGGGAGGAGAAAAGAAGCAGGGTTCTTCTTGATTAATACACCATCACGGGGAGCGGTGGGAGGGCAGGGTGCGGAGAAGGAGGGAGAAGCGGCCACCCAGGGGTGCTGGGCTACTGAAATGTTAGTGCTTTCCAAGGTCCCGCCGGGATTGTCATCGTCGTCCGTTACAGGGAGTTCTTTGGTGGAGAGAACATCCTGCGGAGAGGGTCCTCCCAGCGCGGCTCCTCGGTCTCCCGGCTGCGGAAAGGAGAGGGAGAGAATTAGCACAAGGAAGCGGAGGACGACAGGGGGTTGGGGGCTCCGGGCTCCTGCCCCCAGCTCCACAGAGTCCCTCCAACGTCTTCCCTGCATCCCACAATGCCGACGGGTGCCTCGCAGCAGGGCTGGGAGAAGCTGGGGTGTGAGGACTGTTGCAGGCCTAAGATGCTGCCATAAATAACTACAGCCTGGCCACAGCAGGAGGTGAAACACTGGATGAGCACCTCCAGGTCGGAGCCAGCGGAGTGTCACGTGGGGAGCGCAACCAGCATCCCCACGGGGAAGAGCAGAGGACACACGTAAACCCCGCAGCACGGTGCAGACCGCGCCAGGCCTGCCATTTCCTAGGAAGCAGAAAGAGGATATTCCCTCCCCATGCCGGGAGGGTCCCGCAGAGGCCATGACCGGCTGAGTCCCAGCGCATCCCCCCAGCACCAGCCTCCCTGCGGTCGGGCCAGGACCTCTGGGCCACGATCCTGCGCCAGACGCGGGGCAGAGGACACGGTTTCTACTCGGCCGTGTGAGGAAGGAGCGCGCTCAGGGCTCCCACGACAGCCCGCCCGGGCAGGAGCAAGACCGACAGCGGCAAACAGGAACCCAGGACTCTGCGCGATCCCGCTCTCTTCCGCGGCGAGCTCCCGATTGCCGCCCCTTCCTTCACTCTCGCAAACAAACCCGGATTGGAATCGCAAGGTTGGGAGCGCGGCTCAGTGGCCGAGGGGCCCGGGTGAAAGCTGCCGTGACACTCGCTGAGGGAGAGCGATGGTTGTTGATAGTTGGCTGCTCAGGGCTCCCGCAGCACCCGGCCTACCTCCTGTGCAGCTCCCAGCGCTTCCCAAAGAGACTGGCGGGAAGCCCCGTGCTGGTTGTGGGGTAACTTGAGGTTCCCTTGGCCCCCAAAACCAGGGAGGACTCAGCTCAGCGTCTTGAACCAGGGAGCTCCTTCTCAGGAGCAGGGAGGTTGGATAAGATGACCTTTAAAGGTCTCTTCCAACCCAAACCAGCCAGCGGTTCTACGACAGCGGCTCCGCACAGGCCGCCTCACACAGCTGAGCGTGTTCCTGGGGGTACAGCCCAACATCCAGGTCAAACCAGCCCCTCGCTCCCTTCCAGAGGGGTGGGGTGACAAGGACCATCGAGCAGTGCCCAGGGCAGCAGGTTCCCAAGAGGGAGCCGTGCTTTCCCTCCATCCAGGACTCCCACCAGAGCCGCCTGAGGGAGGTCGGGCTCAGTCCCTCCTCGCAGGGACAGGCGGGAAGCGGCCGGAGTGTGCCCGGAGCTACACAGCAAGGAAGCTCAACATGGGCTGGAAAGAGTAGAGGGTCGAGCAGGAGCCAGGTGCACCCTGCAAGGCCACGTGAGAGACAAGACAGATGGACAGACGCACAGATGTCCCGCTTTCCCCCAGTGTTCATCACCTCTGCTTCCTCTGCTCCCAGCTCGGCCCTCGCTGCATTTCAAGTGAGCGGAACTGGGAGGCAGCCCCAACGCCCCCTGCCCCACTCCGCTTCTCACCACCTTCCCGGGCTCCTCTCCAGGCTCCCGTGACGCCCACCGAGAGCCCTGGCTCTGTGGCCTCGGTACCTGTGGGTTAAACAAGCAAACCCACGCCCCTGCAGCGCTCAGACTCCAGGAAATGAGCACACTGCGAGTCCCAACGCTTGGCCAAACCCCGTAAAACATTTTATTGCCTCTCAATAGCTATTAATAACAAAAAAAAGGCTTCTTGTGCTAAAGGGCGCACGGGGGGAAATGAGGGAGGGTTTAAGAGTAGCAGAGGAAAAAAGACACCCAAGGCAGAGCTCAATGTGGGGAAAGGACCGGCCGTGTAGGGGTTTGTGAGCAGGGGAGCGGCTCCCGGGGGCCGCCTCAGTCCCGGTCCTCGCCAGGGCCCCCACCCGCTGTCCAGGAGGGACTGGAGCCGCAGGGTGCCAGCCCGGCTCCTGGGAGCTCCTGTGGCTGCACAACACCCACCTGGGGGACGTGCCTGTTCCAGCACCAAGGAATAAGGTTTTCCTGTGGGATGGGAGGCCCTCTTCCTCCCCTTCCAGGCCAGCACCTCCAGAGCATCCCCAAGCACAGCAGCTGGGCCCTTCAAGGCCTCCCCCCGCAGGCCAGCCCATGAGGAGCCCCCTGCCGCAGCCAGCCCACCTCAGCTCAGGGAAACCGAGGCACACGGAGCCTCCCAGCTTCCCCAAAGGCGAGCGGCCGCCGGCCGGCTCCTGCCCTGACGCTCCCTCCCCCCGGCAGCCAGCGGTCTCCATCCCATCCCGTGCCAGCAGGAAGCGGGGTGGGAGCGGCAGCCGAGCAGGGCTTCCCTGAGCTTTGTTCTCCCCCAGCCCCGAGCGCACACGGCCCACACGTGACATCCTGCTCATTCTTTGCTCCCCCAACAATTTCCGCTCGGGGTTGGGTGCACGGCGGTGTCCTCCTGCCCGTCTCACGCTTCTCCCACCTCCGCCGGCCTCGCGTGAGGACATCGAGGGGCCGCTTCCCCCACGACCTCCCAGCTCCCAGAGCAGACACCACCACACTGCTCTCCCCAGGCACTGCACAGAATCAAAAGAATCATTTTGGCTGGAAGAGACTTTGCAGACCAAGTCCAACTGTTGCACCATCCCTGCCAGGGCACCACTAACCCCTGTCCCTCAGCACCACAGCTCCACGCCTTGGAAACCCCTCCAGGGATCAGGGGGACTCCAGCCCTGCCCTGGGCAGCCTGGCACAGGCCTGGACAACCCTGCAGGGCAACACATTGTTCCTCAGCTCCAACCTAAACCTCCCCTGGGGCGACTTGAGGCCTGTTCCTCTTGTCCTGGCACTTATTCCTTGGGAGCAGAGCCTGACCCCCCTTGGCTCCAACCTCCTGTCAGGGAGTTGTCAAGAGCAGAACCACCTTCCCGGTCCACGGCCAGGGAAAGGGGAGGCAGCCGGCGATGTGCTGGCCCCACTACTTTGTACCGTGTTTTCATTTTGAATCAGACCTTTATGTTCAGTCCCGAGGGATTTCAGGCCCAGACTGTTTGCAGAGTCAGGCGGCCGACAGCCAGAGCCGAGGGAGCTCCAGCCCCCGCGCTTGGGATCTTTTTTTTTTTTTTTTTTAAAGAGTTATGGGCCAGTCTCTGCAAGGGAATTTCAGACAATGGAACGAGACAGAGCCGAAGCAGAAGGGAAAATAAATCCCGTTTCCTGCGAGCACTGTGCTGTCTTCCCCAGCCCCGCCGGCAGCATCTGCCTGTGCAGCCAGCCCTGGCGCGGGGAGCAAGAGGGGCTCCAATCCCCCAGTCCAGGCACCAACTGGAGAGGCGATGGAACCGCCCCTGCCATCCCCCCCTTCTCCCAAAGGCGGGCAGAGAAGTCACCGAACCGCGTCCATGTGAGTCAGGCCAGGGTGAGCGACGCTGCTCCCGACTCTGCCCACCAGCCTCCCCCGTGGATGAGCCACAGGGAGTTGAGGGCCGGGAGGGAGTTGTTTTCCCAGCCCAAGAGCGGCGGCGGCTCTCGGCACCTTGGCACAAAAGCAGGACTCACCTCTCCGCGTGGTGCTGGTGACTGGTCAGGTTTTCCACTGTGCTGCCATAAAGAGAGCCCTGGCCTTTAAAACTGAGAACATCCTAATTAGAAACAGAAACCTTTGGGAAAATCCCAGGACTCCCACTGCTCTGGAGCAAAGAGCTCCGTGTTTTGTTAAAACCCAGCGGCCTCTGGATGGGCAAGAGGGACCCAGAGCTGCCGCCCCAGGGTAACAGCACCACGGGGAAGATGCCCCTGATAAAACCGACGGCACGTTGTTGCATTTTGAACGGGAATCCTCACCCAGAAGGTCCCGCTGAGGGAAGGAGTCAAAGAAAAGCACCTTCTAGGCTGGGTTTGTTGGCCTGGTATCAAATCTGATGCAAGATGAGACGAAGAAAACTTCTTTCTCTCTTTTGAGGGGAAAGGGGAGGGAGGGAGATGCATGAGAAAAAACATCAATTGGCTGGAAGTTTGGTAGAAGAAATTCCAAAGCAAGCTGTGCTCTTCAAGAAGCACTGCCCAGCAGCAAGTGCTCCAGGGTGGGGAACCCAGGAGGGGAATAAACTGCAGGCAAGTGCAGGCAACATCAGCACCTCCTCCAAACAGAACCACAGGAACAACGAAAGCGCCATGAAGGGGACAAACCCACAGCCCAGCGATCACCTGAAAGCCAAAGAAGGGGTTCATGGTGGTTCTGGTGAAACATTGGGTTGGTTTTCTTTGCCATGTAGTTTTGGACACGCCAGGTTTGTTCCAGTCGCTTTTTCAAGCTTTTTCCCGCAGTCCTGAGGGTGAGGAAAAGGGGTTGGGGGTGGGGAGTTGGTTTATTTAAAAAAAAAAAGAAGAAAAAGCTGCGATTCCAGCGCTGGCCCTGTGACTTGGCCTGAAACACCAAGGGTTGGGAAGCTCCCGGCCACATCTGCAGGTATAAAACGCTGAAAAGCTGTATTTTTAAAAATGACTTTTCCTGCGTAGTGAGGCCTCGTGGCTGCTGAGGAAGAGCCTGGACGACACCATCTGGGGCACATTGTTCTAGGCCCTTCACACACACAGGCAGGGTTCCTGCCCCAAAGAGGTTACAACTAAACGGGCTGAGACAAAAGAGGGGAAAAAGAGGAAAAAATAGCAGCCTGGAGCAGGGAAGTGCTTGGTGAAGGTCAGGGAGGTGGCTCCGTGGAGTTTCTCGGAAGGGAGCCCAGCTGCCCGGACCAATCGGACCCCCCGGGTGGGTGCGGTGTTGCCGCCAGCCCCGGAGGCTGGACCGAACGGAGCCCCGATCTCCGCGAGCCTCCGGAACGGTTTCTTGAAACCGGTTTCCCCGGGTGCTCTGCGAGCAAAGAGAAACACGGCCGCAGCCAGATGAAAGAGAAATGAAAGCTTCTCGAGAGCACAGAAAAGCAAAGCCGTTGACACCAGGCAGCTCCAAGTGCAGATGGCTGCCAATTAAAAGCTAAAAATAATCACAAATACCCCGATGTCCCAAAGGACGACCCATCAGCTGGCTCCCAACACAAAAATCCAGACCAAGAAGTAACCGGTGGCCTTAAGGCAGCTGAAACCAAAACCCAATAAATTTTCAACGTTTAAAAGGCAGAGGAAGTCTCTGCTTAACAAGGAGCTCAACAGTCTTAAAACAAAGCAAGAACCAGAGTCTTGAAAGCGAGCTGCAGACGGTCCCAGATGATGTCTACAAAGGGTTGTAGTTAAAAACATATTCTAGTCTTCAGCGCTGGCAGCCAGCCCAGCTCACGACCAGCTGGGGAAAAGCGGTGCCACGGCACAGAGGTTTCCCAAAACGAGGGGTCATGGAAAACTCCAGCAAACTTCCCACAGGAGACCTCTCTGATGGGCACGGTCAAGCCGGAGGTGGTCATGGAGGCACCAGAAGGACACAGAGCAGCTCCATCCTCCATAGAGAACAGCCTGGAGAAAAGGAGGCTCAAGGGAGACCTTCTGGCTCTCCACAACTCCCTGACAGGAGCTTGGAGCCAGGGGAGGGTCGGGCTCTGCTCCCAAGGAACAAGTGACAGGACAAGAGGAACAGGCCTCAAGTTACCCCAGGGGAGGTTTAGGTTGGAGCTGAGGAACAATTTGTTCCCCTGCAGTGTTGTCCAGGCCTGTGCCAGGCTGCCCAGGGCAGGGCTGGAGTCCCCCTGATCCCTGGAGGGGTTTCCAAGGCGTGGAGATGTGGTGCTGAGGGACAGGGCTCAGCGGTGCCCTGGCAGGGATGGGGCAATGGTTGGACTCAATGATCTGACAGGTTTTTTCCAACCAGAATGATCCCGTGATTCCTGCAGGAGGGCAGGAGAACCAGGGCACCCTTCTGCACTCACCTCCCAAGAGCTCAGCGAGCAGGACGGCACCGGGGCTGCCTCCAGCTTCTGAGCAGCCTGTGGACACCTGAGCACAAGCTGAGCACAGAGAGACCAGCCTCCAGGCACCACCACAGCGCTGCTGGCGCCCTCTCCACCCACTCCACACCTGATGTGAGGCCTCCAGAGACCCAAGACAAGCAGGACAACTCTTAGTACTCGTGCGTGGCTCTGACCAGAGGCCTTCCGAGTCAAGCAGGCTCAGGAGGGGAACAACTCATCTGGGGTGGAAGCAGCTACGGAATGAGGAACAGATGCTGAAAAAGGGGCAAAAAATCCCCAACAACTCATTCCAACCTAAAGCTGTGAACTGCAGCGGTACGAAAGGTCCTCCTGAGCGGGAGGTTTGGGCTCACATCTGCATCTTCCACAGGGCCACTGCTCCCACGTGCTGCTCCTCTCCAGCTGAACAGCCCCAGGGCTCTCAGTCTTTCCTGGCCACACAGATGCTCCAGGTCCCTCAGCATCTCCATAGCCTCTGTTGGACTCTCTCCAGCAGTTCCTGGTCTCTCTTGAAACAGGGAGCTCAGCACTGGACCCAACATTCCAGATGTGGCCTCACCAGGGCAGAGCAGAAGAGAGGAGAACCTCCCTTGACCTGCTGCCCACACTCTGCAAAGGCAGATTGGATTCTTCTGGTCCAATTTCCTCCTGCTCCCTGAAGAAAAGAGGAGATTGAGGGCTCTGGCTGAGGATCTCTGGGCAGAGAAGGGAGTTGTGGATGTGAGCACCTTGCCAGACATGGCACAGCAGAGCTGTGCTAACCCTGTCAGGATGGAGAACCGGCTGCATCTTCCAGCACAGCCCCTCTGGAGGACTTGGGAGCAGCAGGACAGGGTTGGAGGGGCCTTAATCTGTCCTGGGGAATCCCTTAAAAATCAGGAAGTCCTGGAAGCGGCCGTTTTCCCAGCAACACAGGACGCCTGCGCAGTTTCTGCTGATGGCAGCCAGGAGAACATTGTTCCGTGACCCCGGCAGGGTCGGGTTGAGCAGTGACGGCGTCCAGGCCTCCTTGCAACCTCCAACGCTTTTCCCAGCCGTCGGCGGGGCGGGAGCCAGCGCCTCTCTGTTTACTCCGTTTCCTCCTTTGTGCTTTCATGTCGGTGTCAGCACAACAGGAAGCTCTTGTTAAATAGTTCGTTACTTAACTGCTGATGCAGAGCTGCCGGGGAGCCCGGGCAGAAGGCGCAGAGCCTTTCCAGAGCTGGGGAAGCCGCGCGGTTCCAGTTCAGGGCTGGGATTTGGGAGCTCCGGGCTCTGCCACCTCCCCCCCACCGGAGATTTGGGCATGGGCTGACTTTCCTGGCCCCTCACATCCCGGCTCTTACACTGGGATAACAACTCCCCTGCATCCGCCTTGTCCATCTGAGATCCCCAGGGAGATGCTTGGCTCTTGCTCAGCTTTTGAACGGCGCTGAGAGCTCAGCAACCTTCCTCCTGCCTCCTCCCAAGGATCCTTCATGGAAAAGTCAAGAATCCAGCGACTGTCTGAAGAAACTCGCCGACCGAACGGCAACATCATCCCACGAAACCCACTCGCCGTTCCTACGCTCCCGCTGCCCGTGCGCGAGGTCGTCCGCCCGCCGGCGGGGAACATCCAACGGTCACACATCGACTTTCCGGCCCCTTACACCAAGCCCACCGGGCAGTCCGCTGGTCCCAACGAGCAGCCCTACGGCCCATCCCCCCGAGGGCTCCCTCGCCAGCCATCACTCACCGCACAAACCCAGACCCCGCAACCCGACCGAGTCGTCGGTTACGCGGCAGACGCGGCCCCATCGCCACGGGCACTGGAGCAGGAGCGGCTGAAGCGGCTGACACTAATGTTTCTACCAGAACTTCTTCTGGAGTTCAGGGGAAAAAAATTCAAAAAACCCACAGAAATCCTAAACTGTGGCAGCAAAGCTTTTAATCCAACACGATCCGAGCATCCTTGTTCCAAACCTCCCCTCCCTTCCTGCCTTCCCAGCTCTTCCCTGAGAACACGGTGTGGCCGCGAGGTCTCCACCCGAACCCTTCGGCCCAGCTCAGCCCCACCACCCCCAGCCTCACCAGCGCCCTCCCACCTCTGCCCTCCCTGCGCGGCGGAGGGGTCAGACGCGGCTCACGCTGTTCTTCGCCCCGGTGTTAAAAAAACCCAGGTGAAAAGAGCAAATAATCAGATCCAGAATCACCTCCAACCATATGGTTAACACAGAACAAACACAAATCTGATTTAAATGAAGCAGGACCGCGCTGAGCCTCTCGGAGATGAAAGCATTTACCACATGTAGCTGTACTGGTCCCAGCACAGACCCTTGGCCAGCCCCAACACCTCAGTGTTTCATCCCGGTCTCCATCTGCGGCTCTCGGTCACATCCAATAAAAACATCCAAGCTATAAAACCACTAAGATTGGGAAGAAAAAAAAAAAAAAAAAAAGTATAAAAATACCAACCCTAAAGCATTTGTTTTTTCCCCCCAAGCTGAGCTGTGCTGTGAAGAGGGACTTTTCGTTCTGGTTTCCTCCTCCAGCTCTCAGGCCTATTAAGTTTTCCCTAATTAGAAATGTCCTCTTGTTCCCGGCTATTCCTTTCCCCAGGAGATCTTTTAGACACTGCACACTCTGGTCAGCTCTTAACCTACAACAAATCAAGCTCCAAATCTCTTCCAAGTTATTTTCTCCTAGCTTCCAAACACAAACACGGGCTTTTTAATGGATTACGATGAATTTTCAATTGATTTTTTTCTTTTAAAAATAAATGTTTGTGCCACATGGCTCTCTCCAGAAGGATGAGAAGGGCAACGCTGCAGCAGAGAACTGCTTCTACCGAAGGGGAGTCCTGTGGCACAGCGGGGAGGCCTCACCAACGCTTGACCACACCTACAAAGACAGGCTGAGGGAGCTGGGCTTGTTCAGCCTGGAGAAGAGAAGGCTCCGGGGTGACCTAATAGTGACCTTCCAGTGCCTGGAGGGGCTCCAGGAAGGCTGGAGAGGGGCTGTTCCCAAAGGCCTGGAGCGACAGGACGAGGGGCGATGGTTTTAAACTAGAGATGGGCAAATTGAGACTGGATGTCAGGAACAAGTTCTTTCCCATGAGGGCAGGGAAACCCTGGCACAGGTTGCCCAGGGAGGGCGTTGAGGTCCCATCCCTGGAGATATTCAAGGTGAGGCTTGACCGGGCTCTGAGCAACCTGCTCTAGTTGAGGATGTCACTGCTCCCTGCTGGGGGGTTGGACCAGATGACCTTCGGAGGTCCCTTCCAACCTAAACCATTCGATGATTCTCTAAGTTCTCACAACACAAACCCCGTAACAACTCACACGTGATTTCATTGAGATGTTTAAAGGACATCAACTGACACATTCAAACCAGCTGCCAGCTTTAAAAGCAAGATCTCAGCCGTTCCTCAACCTCCAGCACCACTTACGGTGCAGTTAGCATTGGAAGGCCCAACCATCCCCAGATCTCCCTACCCAGGAGTTCTACGGCCTCAGGAACCTGGAGAGCCCCTTGAGACACCTCCAGCATCACAAAAGTCCCTCAAGAGAGCAGGAGGAAAACCCAAAACTGTTCTCTAAACAGAATGAAATTAAGTAAGTAGTAAAGANATGAGGAGCTCAGCACCGGACACAACACCCCAGATGTGGCCTCCCTCAGTAGGAGGGGAGGAGAACCTCCCTCAACTTGCTGCCCACACTCTTCTCAATGCCCCCAAAGAGACTTGTGCTTGTGAGGCACAAGGGCCCATTGTTGGTCACGGTGGACCAGTTGCAGTGTTCTCAGTTTCCAACAGAGCCCAGAAGGTCACACACTCTGGAAAGCTGGCGGGAACTCGGGTGGAGGTGTGAATTCCCCACACTCCTCTGATTTTCAAACCAGCACCTCCTTCTCGAGAGGAGCACAGCAGAGCCGTACACGCTGCTCACCGGAGAACATCCTCGGCCCAGCAGCCAGACGGCTTCACCCTGAAGCCCTGGGCGCTCGCACCACAGCTGAGCGAGGCCGAGGAGAACTCCCGGCCCAGCAGCAGGAGGGCAGGCGGGGAGGACGCGCGTGTGGAGCGTTGGTTTTCTGGCAGCAGTTCAGCAGAAATTCTTCTGCACCCAAAAAATATCTAACAAGGAAAGAGGTCCCTTTTTACCTCCCAGCAGCGGCACCGTTTCGATGTGCGTTTGCTCCCCGCTTGCAGAAGTGGGAATGGAAATCGATGTACTTTGGACAGTCCAAATACAGAACAATCCAGGTCCTCGATGTTTTTGAACACACACGAGCTTGCAGAGCCAACAGCTCCTCTAGGGCAACTCCAAAACCTCCCAGTAAAAGCAGCCACAAAGCTCTCCAGGCAGTGTCTCTCCAGGCTGCGAGCCACTGCCCAGCTCGCTCCCGGCCGAACGCGGCGGGGTTCACTCTTTTCCTTGAGTCTCCATCCAAAGCAGTTACACCTGGATGGAAAATATTAACCCTGCTTTACCAAGGAGCCGGAAATACCACGATGGAAATTTCAGCGGCAGCAGGACAGGAACCAGGCAAAAAGCTAAAAATACTTCTCTAGGAAGAGTAATAACAGTAAATACACACATGTTAAAATAAGAGCAGATCTAAAAACTAGACTGGAAACCATCAAACACAGCCCAAGTCAGACAAAATCCACCCAAGAACCAAGCACCTAAGTGAGTTGATTCACCTTTTGGGCCTCAGCAGCCCCAAATTTAAACTTCCAACTACAGAATGAATACGATCGACCAGAACACGCACTGAAGCTTTATTAGGGAGACTCGATTTGGGTGACTTCACAGACCCCACGGAAGGGATCAGTGCTGCACGCCTTGATTTACCCCTTGTGGGAGATGTGACTGTGCCCAACCAAGCCCCAGGGCAGTCGCCTCCTGGATTTGAGCCCCGTCCATCTCAGGGGCCATTCCCACCATCCCTGTGCCGGATCCACACCACACGGACACAGCGGCAACGCCAAACCACCGTGGGGCGCTGGGAACGCAAACCCTCTGCAGGAGGGGGTCAGGTCACAGAGATACCCACCCGACTTCCCACCCGGCCCTGCCAGGACGCCTCTGGATGGTACCGGGATCTTCGACCTGCTCTCTACTCCAGCATCCCTTCTCCAAGGTCACAACAGCCATCCTGGTGGCTGCTGGGCCAAGACAGGTTCTGCCACACAGCTGGAAGGTGGGAAGACCAGCAAATGACCCAACCACAGCTCCAGGTCACCGCCCCGCTGCTCGCCCTAGCGTCACGTTGAGTGTCCCTGCTCACGGACGGAGCGGTTTCCATCTGAGCCGCTGCACCCTGCTTTGTGACTCCCGCCAGAGAGGTGATGGGTGGGTAACCAGAGCAGCAAACCTGGTTCTGAACAGCACTGGAAAAGACAGAGGCTCACCTTCTGCCCCTGAAGGAAGGCTGCAATTCCACAGAAACTATCACATCTGAACAGTTCAGCGCAAAGAAGCCAATTAGGATGTTGAAGTGGTTTCGGTTTTACTAACAGCAAGTTAGTCCAGCAGCAAGAAAGGAAGTTCATGACCAACAAAGCCGAGTCTCTGGCTGGGAGACCTTAAAAGGGCACTAGTCAGAGTCTAGCTCCTGGCTTTTCAGCCCTTCCCACATCCACAGGCTCCAGTGGGTTCTGTGGGACACAGGCAGGGAGCCCAGTCAGGACACTGGTGATGCCTCTCGAGGCCCCGCTCAGCGCCACAGGCGCTGGACTCCACGAGGTGTTTCATACACGGAACCTCATCAAGAAGGGGGCTCGGCCGTTGAGCCCGCGTGGGGTCTGGTGGCTCTGCCAGTGGGTTTTCTACTTAAACCAGGTAACGCATCCACAAAGCAGCACGCTCCACTTACACACTAATTAAATCCACTCCACTGCAACAAGCCAGAGCCGTAAAGGAACCAGCTGCCTTCCAAAAGACCACAGCAGTTGGCCAGCACAAACCTGTTTACCAGTCCTGCGCCTTCTCTTGCTCCCGCTCTCCCCTCTACACAGCTACTGAGGCTGACGTCAGGGCGGAACCTGCTTCTTTTCCAACCAGTCCCGTCCTGCCCAGTTCTTGCACTGGTTTCATCATCACAAGCGCACTCACCTTGGGAAAGAGCCCACAAAGGTTTTGTTGCTGCAGTCGAGAGCTGATATTGTCATTGACTCCACTCTGCCCAGAGCGTAAAGTCCGAGACTCAGTCAACATCGACCCCACGAAGCTTTGGAGCAGAACAATCCAGCCAGATTTGAGTGATATCCTGGGAAAGGTCAAGTCCCTAACGCTCAACAACTACAAAACCTGAGGTTTGCTTCACGCTCGGTAACTCCTGGCAAAATATGCTCTGTCTGGAAGCGGGCAGCCAGAGGATTGTTTGTATCCAAATCTGTTTGTGCCTTGGGAAACAGAAGCCCAAGGAGAGCTACTGCTCAAAGAGCTACAGAGCACAGAGCCAGAGCACCTGCAGGATCAAGCAAGAGCCCTGGGGCTGTTCAGCTGCAGAAGAGCAGCCCCAGAGGGCAGCTGAGCAAGGCTGAGCAAGAGCTCAAGGGCCCCCGGGGGGTAAGAGGCTGGGGCCAGACTCTGCTCAGTGGTGCCCAGCGCCAGGACAAGGGGCACTGGGCACCAACTGGAACCCAGGAGGTGCCACCTGACCAGGAAAAGAAACTTGTTTGGTGGGAGGGGGTTGGAGCCTGGCCCAGGCTGCCCAGAGAGCTTGGGGAGTCTCCTTCTCTGGAGAGATTGCAAAGGCGCCTGGACCCTGCGCTGCTGGGCCCCCTGCTCTGGGTGACCCTGGTGGGGCAGGGGGGTGGCACCAGATGATCTCCAGAGGTCCTTTCCAACCCCTGCCATTCTGTGATTCACGGTGGACAGCCCTTTTCTGCATTTCCACCTCCGCCACCAGACACAGATCCTCTTTTACCATTTTCCCTTCGACCACAGGGAAAAACCACCTCGAAAACTCACCCGCCCTTCCACTTCCCTGGCACGCCCCAGGGAACGTGAGGCCGAACAGGGACAGATCCAGGCGTGCTCTGTGTGGTGGCCGGGCCAGCAGCACCACGGGGACCAAGCCGACGGGCGACCGACTCGCCAGAGCTGGGCGGCGCCCGCAGATGCCGAGCGGGAGCCGCACAAGCACGTCCGTCCCGGGCGTGGCGGCGCCCTCGTCATCCCTCCCCCAGCTCCACGGGATTTTCAGGAGCAGGTTTCCCATCAGGTAACGCCGCTGGTTCAGCAGCGTGAAGCAGGTGGCGGCGGTGGGACCCGAGGCACCCACAAAGCCTTTGTGTGAAAGGGCTGGTCCCACGTGTGTCACAACACACACACTCACCGCCACCGTGACCCCGATCCTCTGTTTGGTTTGATGGTACTGGTGCTGGGCCCCACTCCAAGAATGAGGCAGGAAAGCCTTGCATTAAGATGTCAGGTTTTCGAGTGAGGTGAGTTCCTCTTCCAGCTCCTTCCCTCCCGCCCGCAGAGCTCGCAGCCTGCATCGCAGGCACCAGGCAGCGGTGGGGAAAAAACAAAAAGGCTTCCAGATAAATAGATAATTTTCACTCGGTGCTTTGGAACAACCGCTTCCATTTCGCATCTCACATCTGAGGCTCCACCACCTCCTCCTGTGCTGCTGCAGCCTGAAATAAGGTAAGACCTTCTCTCCCAGCACACTACTTCCCCAGCCCTGTCTCTGAATACCCCCATGCCCTCAGAAGCTAACGCTCTGCACAAAACCAAGATAAAGCGCCGCTCGCCTCTCTCCTGATAAGGGATCTTAGCGCGCACCCGCCGGCGTGCGCAGAGATGGATGTGAACGAGCTGCCACCGGGTTCACAGCCAGCCAGGGCACGGGGTCTCTCTGAGGTTCTCTCCCGACCTCCACAGCAGCCAGAGACAAGCTGCACCTTCTCTCTGCAGCGGCAGAGCTGTCCTGCCTCCTGCCAGGGGCCGCTGAGCCTCCTCCGACAATGAAAAAAGGGTTTACGGACGATTCGCCGCATGAGGATGTGGACAGCAAAGCCGGCGCACCGGCGGGTACCAGAGCGGGCGGCAGCGGGAGGGGGAACGCCAGAGGAGCACGGCAGGGCCAGCAAAGCCGAGAGGGGAAAGGCTGGGGCAGCCTCCAGGCTGCGACGTGTCCACCCAAGAGCCAGTCCCGAGCCCACCCGCTCGTCACCTTCTGGAGCCAGCGACCCAGCGACGCACAGGGAAGGGCACGTGCTGGTAACGCCCCACCGGAGCGGGAGAGTAGATGTTCGGGCGGGGGACCGTTCATCCCCCACCTCTCTCTGATGGGGGTTATTTCCCAGGGCCACCTTGAGGTCCTGCTGTTCATAAATCTGGGGTTTTCCCTGTCTCCCTGGAATGCGCAGCTGTGCGCGAGAGCACACGCGCGCGCGGCGAAGCCAGACGGTTAAAACAGCAAACTCCCAGCGATCTCTGAATCCCAGCCCGTGACGTCAGCTTTTCCCGCCGAAGCCGGGAGCTGGGAAGTCATCCTGCTCTCCAAGTGCTGGGACAGCCCAGTTGTCACCGCAAGGCCAGGCCATCGATAAAGCCTCGTCACGCGCACGGTGCCGTGCACGGAGCCGTCGCTTCTCTCTGCTCCGCAGAAGGCAGAGCGGGGTCCGCGGCCTCCACCTCAGCCCACGGAAAGAGAACTACAGCAAAACTTCCCCCTGTTTCTGCAGCCACGGGCTCCTGAGGACAGAACATGAGTCAGGGCATGACAGCAGCAATCGTCACCACACTGTGAAAATCTCACATGAAGGAGGTGGGGCTGTTGTGACACCTTCACCCTCTGTCAACCGGCCACAGAGCAACTCCCAGCCCATGTCAGCGAGTCCCGGACACAAACCCATCCGTGGTGGACGACACGACAGCTCCCTGCTTGCTGGTGACACTGTTCCTTTACTGTATTGTGCCCTGTTCTAGGCTCCCCTGGTCAAGAGAGACAAGGAACTGCTGGAGAAAGTTCAGTGGAGGCTACAGAGATGCTGAGGAGCCTGGAGCATCTGTGTGGCCAGGAAAGGCTGAGAGCCCTGGGGCTGTTCAGCTGCAGAAGAGCAGCCCCAGAGGGAGCTGAGCAAGGCTGAGCAAGAGCTCAAGGGCCCCCGGGGGGCAAGAGGCTGGGGCCAGACTCTGCTCAGTGGTGCCCAGCGCCAGGACAAGGGGCACCGGGCACCAACTGGAACCCAGGAGGTGTCACCTGACCAGGAAGAGCAACTTGTTTGTTGGGAGGCTGTTGGAGCCTGGCCCAGGCTGCCCAGAGAGCTTGGGGAGTCTCCTTCTCTGGAGAGATTCCAAAGGCGCCTGGACCCTGCACTGCTGGGCCCCCTGCTCTGGGTGACCCTGCTGGGGCAGGGGGGTGGCACCAGCTGATCTCCAGAGGTCCCTTCCAACCCCACCACTCTGGGATTCTCTGATTTATCAATTCAGATAAATCAGATGGGGAGGTCAAGAGCAGTTCTCAAGCAGACTCCAAGGAAGGGGGCAGCCCCACGTCACCCCAGGTCATGGATTGCTCTGTACAACCACCAGTGGAGACAAACCCCAGTGAAGCTCAGAGCTGCCCTCCCACGCTGCCAGAGTGGGGGGTGAGCTGCTTCCTCATGGCCAGTCCCTGCCTCTACCCACCCTCCTCTTCTGCCAGAGCTGTTGTGCTGGTGGCGTGGGCATCGTACAAGGGGGACTCTACCCACGAGATGATCCACACCTTGTCACAGCAGGATGACGCTCCAGTGACAGGCCAGGCAGAGGTGTTTGGGGTTTATGAGCCAGAAGGTCCAACCAGATGGTGGAAGAGACGTGGGAAGAGATCTCCCCACGTGCCGTGGGAGCTCCTCCTGGCTTTGCTGACAGAGCACAAACCACAGCTGCGTCCCACGGGCCAGGCGGCAGCAGAAGGGGAGCAGAGGACACGGGAAGACGCAGCCGCCCAAGCAGCATCTCAGAGGGAGCGCTGTCAAGTGGTGGGAGAGCGTCAAGAGCAGAAGAAGAACGCGACCCTTTCAAGGATGTCCTCAGAGACCCCGCAGCCTTGAATCCCACGCGTGTTTCCTTCCGGCATCACGAGGGATCAGCTGGAGCTAGGACAAGAGGCTCAACATCTGCACTCCAAAGCATAAGGGATGTTTCCCAAATCCTTCCCTTTAACAAAATCTAATTCCTGGATGCACGTGGCTCCTTTCCTTTCACCCCCCAATGCCAAGCTGGGTGACAGTCTCAAAGCCTTTCATCCACCTGAAGCAGACGTCCTCCCCGCAGAGGAACTCCACTGAACACCAGCAGGGGTGAGCCAGGCTTCTCCTCCCCAGGGAACGGGACCCACAGCCACTGAGTCTTCAGACAGGCTCCCAAATAACCCCAGGAGCAGGAGACTGGGAACAGATCATTGCCCTTGGACACTCAGACCATGGGCCCCCTAAAACATAAATAGCTCGAAGCTGGCTCAGCACCACTGAACAACCCAGAGTGTCCCCACCCCTTCCCAACTTCTACTGAGCAGGAGATGGAAGTTTAGCAGAGCACTAGCTCTGTGCTTCCATTTTCCCTCCCTGCAGCCCATAAACAGCCAGAGAATGAGCAGAAGCACTTCCTTTCTTGGCCAGCAGGACTAGGGCAGGGATCACTCCCCTCTACTCAGCACTGGTGAGGCCACCATGGCAATCATGGGGTCAGTTTTGGGCCCCTCCCTCCCAGAAGGACATTGAGGAGCTGGAATGTGGCCAGAGAAGGGCAACGGAGCTGGGGAAGGGTCTGGAGCAGGAGTGTGGTGAGGAGCGGCTGAGGGAGCTGGGCTTGTTCAGCCTGGAGCAAAGGAGGCTCAGGGGAGACCTTCTGGCTCTCCACAACTCCCTGACAGGAGAGTGGAGCCAGGGGCGGTCGGGCTCTGCTCCCAAGGAACAAGTGACAGGACAAGAGGAACAGGCCTCAAGTTGCCCCAGGGGAGGTTTAGGTTGGAGCTGAGGAACAATTTGTTGCCCTGCAGGGTTGTCCAGGCCTGGCCCAGGCTGCCCAGGGCAGGGCTGGAGTCCCCCTGATCCCTGGAGGGGTTTCCAAGGTGTGGAGCTGTGGTGCTGAGGGACAGGGCTCAGTGGTGCCCTGGCAGGGATGGGGGAATGGTTGGACTTGATGATCTGCAAGGTCTCTTCCCACCCAAACCATTCTCTGGTTCTCTGAAGCAGCCCTGAGCAGCACTCACTGCCTGTAGCCCCTGAGCTCCCCCTGCCCACCTCGGTGCCAGGGCTTCCAACCAGAACAATTCTGTGTTTCTATGATTCCTCCCCTCACCATCTGCACTTCTCGTGTGCAGGGCCCAGGGAGGGGGCAGGGCTCCCAGCACCTGAAGGCAGGAGGCAAAAGGCTCCCCCAGAGCAGGACACAGAAGGAGCCCAAGGACTGATCATCAGCACATTGCACCAGCCTGACAATTTATGTGACAGGCCACAAACCTGCTCTGAGAGCAGGCGATGCTCACTCTTCTCCTGGAAGCCACCATCTCTGGAGAGCAGAAGACCCCTGCTGCCCAAACTAGAGTCACACCACAAGCCCACAGCAGACTACCTTCTCTTCTTTGAACAGCAGCTTTCCAAGTGGCCGCGCGTGACAAAACCTCCTCTCGTCACCTCCTCTGTCCCACCAGAGTCCAGGCCCCTAGGAAGCTCTAGATGATGCCTGGCGTGGACGCTGCCATTTCAAAGTTTGCACGTGACACCCCTGACCACATCTGACACACCTGGTGGGACAGCCCAGAAGAGACCCAGGGCTGGCACCCAGGCCATATGGCTCCAGGGGTCGGGCACACTCCTCCTCCTCTCCCAGCACGCTGGGCAAGAATCCAAGCAGCAGCATTAGCCACCTCATTTTCCTGCTGTCCTTTGTCACAAGCTCCAGGGGCTTTCCAACCGGCTGCGGCAAAGGAGAAATGCCCCTCGGCTCTCGCCCTGCTCCGCGCAGCAGCTGGCTCCAAGCTCTTCTCCGAGGAAGTGTGGTTACCGAAGAGGGAACCGAGATACAACCGCCCAATGGTGCACAGAAAACGGTGGCAGAGGAGGGAGAAAAGCTCAGTTGCCAGCGGCTGCGGTGCCTTCTAAGGTCACCTGCGCAGAAGGTGGCCCTGACCACAGGTACCTTCTCCAGGCCAGGGCAGTAACCCGGCCTCGGGCAGCACCGCCCGCTCGGCGCGATTGCCAGATTGGTTTCCGATTTGTCTCCTGGTTCACGTTTCCAGGAGGCGGGTGGAGCAGACGCCTGCAGCCAGCGCCTCCCTCCTGCTCCTCACCACTGCCACCCTGGGCAGCCATCACTGCTTAGAAGTCACTGACCTTCTGTCAGGGGATAGAGGGATACGGTGGGTGTTTATCTCCTGCTTCCTGCACTGGCCCAGGCTGCCCAGAGAGCTTGGGGAGTCTCCTTCTCTGGAGAGATTCCAAAGGCACCTGGACACTGCACTGCTGGGCCCCCTGCTCTGGGTGACCCTGCTGGAGCAGGGGGGTGGCACCAGATGAGCTCCAGAGGGACCTTCCAATCTTCACCAAGCTGGGATTCTGCGATTTCTCCCTGGCTCTGCCATTCCAGGGCTCTTACCAGGTAGCAGTAGGGGAGAAGAGGGCTCTCAGCGCTGACAGCTGGGGAGGGAGGGTGAGCTGTGCTGTACCCCTGAGAAAACTCGGTGCAGAGCCAGGGACATGCTGGGAGCTCTTGCAGGGGATCTGAAACCTCAGCAGTGCAGCTTAAGCTAGAAGGAGAAGGTGCCGACCGTGGGCCAGCAGCTCGGGGCAGCCCCGAGGAACAAGCCAGGAACTCTGTGCTGTGAAACAATCAGCCAGGAGAGCGCAAAGCCCACCTGGGTGCCTCTGAAAAACCAGACAAGTTTTTCCCAGTCACCTCCATCAACACTTCTCATGGGCAGTTGCTGTACTGCAGATTTGCCCAGGACCTCAAATAACAGCTTCTTCCCAAGCCTGCTTGGGGACTGGAGCTGGGAAGGCTGCCGCAGAGACGGAAGCCACAAAGTCACAGCCCGTTTCATCTCCCACCTCCAAGATTTGGGATAGTTACTCATCCCGCAGGGAACGGGGGCAAGCCGAGCACTCTGAGGCCTTCAGCTCAAAGGGGTTTCCAGAAGAGGTAACGAATGAGCCACGGTTTAAAGGGGGGAACCAGACCCCCGAGGACTCCGACTTGGCAGATCCTCGGCACGCACGCAGCCCGGCTGCCTACGGCTCGTGCGCCACCTCGGCGAGCGGCGGGTGACAGCAGGGTTCCCCCCGCACCCTGGCCCGTCTGGGGACTGTCACTCCGCGGAGATCTGCGTGGCCTCCTGTCATGTGTACCGCTACCAAACCCTTTTCTGTCAGCAGGATCTAGGTTGGCAGAAGCACTTTTAATAGTAGGATTGTTGGGTTTTTTTTCCCTTAACCCACATCCTCTTGACAGAACCAGGTTAGGAAGCAGCTGCACCGGCAGATCCGGGGTTGCCTTTTGCAAGACAAGGCAGGCGAAAAAGGGGCGCTTGGATCCAGTTCTCTCTTCCATCATCAAACTCCAGCTAACTGCAACTCCCTGACTCCCCTAGAAGGGCAGAAGGAACAGGGAAGGGGGGAAACAGTGACAGCTCTGCTCTGTCCCAGTCCAGCCACTTGGCTCCAGAGCAGGCCCTTCGCCTGGGTGGAGGGGGTGTCGTTCCCACCGGTGGTGACAAGGGCTGTTCCCCTGGTGGGCTGCAGAGCTGCCACTCTGCCAGGCCGAGCTGTCCCACATTCCAGCAAACACCATCTCCCCCTCTGCTTTCTTCCCCAGGCTGCTCCAAGCTCCACACTCTTCCTCTCAAGTGACCGCCAAACCTTGCGGACTGGGCGGGGGGAACAAGAGGGGGAGGGAAGGGAAAACTTCTGGGGGGTTCACAGGGAAAGCTCTCCCCAAAGAGCCGTCAAACTCCTTGTGCTGAGATGGCAGATACCGCAAAGACACCCGGGAGCCGCCTTGCTGCTGCCCTGCCTTGGGTACACTGCTCCCAGACCTCCACCCCAGCTGGGGCCACGAGCAGGACCTACAGCTCAGACTGTGGGGAGGAACGAGCAGCACCGTGCAGTGAATCCTCCCAGCAGGGTAACTGGGGTGGGCGGGGGGATGCTCCGTGGCACCACGATATCCCTCAGCTTACGCTGGGGCATCAGCGGCATCTTCCAGGCAGCGCCGAGCAATCCGTGAGGCACCAGCTTCCCACCCACCCGCTCCGTTAAAGACCAAGCAGCTCAACCCATCGCACGTCTTTCCTGGCAACCCAGGGGTTGTTCCTTGCAGCCTCTCGAAGGTACTGGAGCCACCGGCTTAGTTTACAGATGGGGAAGTGAAGCATCCGTGATCTCAGAGAAGAAAAACTGAGGTACAGAAGGGTAATTCCCAACTAACCGGAGACTAACTGGGACAAATTCCTAAGACCTAGACAAAAAACCCAGTCCACTGGCTTGCAGGGGCGGATGGGCTTCAGAACACAGAGGTCAGAGACCTACATCCCATCCCTGCTCACACCACAAACTGTTGAGGGACTTTTCACTGCTCCATCCTCCTGCAGAGGATCAGACTCAGCACCCTCTGCTAAGCACCACAGCGGCTTCATGGATTAAGGACTCCGTCTGGTTTGCTACCAAGCTCCACAACAGAGAGGCACATTCCAAAGGTGGTTTCTCATCTTCCCTCGGTCTCCACCTACGTGCATTTCGCACAGGATCCGAAGGCCAGGACCGAAACAGGAACGCCACAGGAGCAGCTACGGACAAAAAGGTGCCGGGAAAGGAAACTTTTCAAGGGGCTCACCCAAAAGACTCCTCTGTCTCTCTCTGACAGGTTGATCGAGTGGGACCTCGGCGGCTCCTCCCTTCGCCTCACCTGCTCCTCTGGGCCCTACACAAAGGGTTTCATTTATAACGCCAGAGGGATCCCCCCACAAGAAGGAACACGCAGGATACACCCCCCAGGAAGACCTAGTTCATCCTGCTGCTATTAATACCTGGAACGCTACTTGCACGAACAAACTGTCCTTTCTCCTGCGTTTCTGGGCTCTCGCTTCTCCGATTTGTCCCAGAAACCCCAGCCAACACACGTTCACCCTGCTCTAGTACACACTTCCATCCAAAACCCACATCTATTTTTTTTTTTTTGAAGTTATTTACTCATGTTTCTTGTTCCCATCACCTCTTCCAGTCCCTGAAGACGGGACACAGCTTCCCTGGCTCCCTCATCCATCCTGCAGCCACTCTGTGGGCCTAAAACCGTCAACACTCGTGATGGAAACAGGCCAAGACTTCCTGCAGCTGCACGGTGCTGCTGGGCGCCCACCCGCAGCCAGCGACAAGGGCACGTGCTCAGAGGGGCTGCCGGCCCCGCTCGGGAAAACACGAGCCCCTCTGTGGCTTTTCAAATTGGGAACCCAACCACAGAGGGGCTCTGGGCTACGGTGCAGACACAGCCTGAGTCCTTGGGTTGGATGAACACAGCTCGGTTATCACCTTCGAGTTATCACCATCATCCCAGATGGGACCAGGTGCCTGCACAATATGCAGATAGGGGGGGAAGTCACAGAATCCCAGCATGGTGGGGTTGGAAGGGGCCTCTGGGGGTCATCTGGTGCCACCTCCCTGCCCCACCAGGGTCACCCAGAGCAGGGGGCCCAGCAGCGCAGGGTCCAGGCACCTCTGGAATCCCTCCAGAGAAGGAGACTCCGCAAGCTCTCTGGGCAGCCTGGGCCAGGCTCCAACACCCTCCCAACAAAGAAGTGTCTCCTCCTGCTCCCAGGGAACCTCCTGGGTTCCAGCTGGTGCCCGGTGCCCCTTGTCCTGGTGCTGGGCACCACTGAGCAGAGTCTGGCCCCAGCCTCTTGCCCCCCGGGGGCCCTTGAGCTCTTGCTCAGCCTTGCTCAGCTCCCCTCTGGGGCTGCTCTTCTCCAGCTGAACAGCCCCAGGGCTCTCGGTCTTTCCTGGCCACACAGATGCTCCAGGCCCCTCAGCATCTCTGTAGCCTCCACTGAACTTTCTCCAGCAGTTCCTTGCCTCTCTCAAACTGGGAAGCCCAGAACTGGACACAACACTCCAGAGGTGGCCTCACCAGGGCAGAGTAGAGGAGGAGAACCTCCCTCGACCTGCTGCCCACACTCTTCTTGATGCACTTCAGGACACCATTGGCCTTCTTGGCCACAAGGGCCCATTACTGTCTCATGGGCATCCTGTTGTCCACCAGGACTCCCAGGTTCTTCTCCACAGAGCTGCCTTCCAGCAGGTCAGCCCCTCCCCTGTCCTGGTGCAGGGGGTTATTCCTCCCCAGGGGCAGGGCCCTACACTCACCCTTGTTGAACTTCATGAGGTTCCTCAACTTGTCATGTTCCTATAGAACCCCTGATCCGCAGTGAGCTCCAGCACTGCTCCACACTCTAACCCTGATGAGGCTCTGACAAATCCCTTTGCTTCCCCAGAGCCAAACCCATTCCTAAAAGCCTGAGCCGTGCTCTGGCTGGACCTGGCTTCGGGCTGGGCTTGGGGGCTGCCTGCAAGGCCTTTGCCACACTGCAAGGAGGAAGTTCTCAGCCCTCCAGAGCTGGGCTGAACTCTGCACAAAGGAGCCCAGGCAAAGTCTTTTCTGTGGGCTGACATGGAAATAGCCACATGCCTTTCATTCTGCTTCAAGAAAAAACACGTTCTTTCTGTATCTAAGCGTAAAATAGTCAAGGATGGCCAAAAGCACCCAATTACGAGCTCGGGAAATGAGGGCAGAGAGCCACCATGTAGCTATGGATTCCCAGACTTCACATCCAGACCCAGAATTATTGACCTGCCCTGTCTGCAGAGAGCGGCTGCCTGACCGCCCTAAGGCCACCGAAGGTGCTGGGAACAGCAGACCAGGCTCCTCTCCATCACCACATCCTCTCACACCACCAGCAGCTCGTACAACCCACGGAGATACCGGCATAGCCCGACCTGGATTTCAACGCGCACCACCCGCAGCCCGGCACACAGCTCCACGCAGCCGCTCTCAGCCCAGGAATGCGGGCAGAGCGGCGGCAAACGCCCCGTCAGGCTTCCCGGAGGCCGTGCGATGGGCTCTGGGGCGCACTGGGAGAAGGGTCACACCGAATGGCCAGAGAGGACGGGAGAAACCACAAGCACCTCATCGAGCAGGTCCAGGGAATAGGAAATCCTGCCATTAGCAGGATCCACTGCAGAGGATTTCACAGCTAATGCACTCTCGCCACCAAAGCCCACAGAGCAAGCAAAAGCAGCGGCGCGTCTCTTTTCCGATAAGCTGCTTTTATCAGGAAGTTTACGCACGCTTCAGTCTGGCTGCCCACACCGGCCCCAGCTGGAAAGCAGCTCCAAACCTGTGCCTTTAAATCCCGGTCGGCAGCGGGAGCACAGGACTGGAGCCGTGCGAGCAGACACACCCAGCTCCAGCGCCCGAGCGCACAAACATTTCCTCCCAGTCGCTCCCGCTCCTGCGCTGCGGCTCACCCGGAGCAGCCTCCGGACCTGCCAGCGCCACGACGGGAGGATAACGCAGGCTGGTTCACACCGACCTGTAAACAGAGACTCAAACTCGTTTCCTGAAATCCCCCCAGCAGTGGATGTTCTTCCCTCAAATCTCTTCCTTAAAGCAAACACTGGAGTCTAAGAGGCATTGCTCACCACAGGCACAAGTTAAATATTGGCCCGAAAACAACAGTGAGTGCCTTGAAATGATTCTGGCTGGAGAAGCACCACTCTGGACTTTGATTCCTGGCTCCAAACAAAAACAGGAAAGAAGCAGCGAGTGTTACGCCGTTCCCCCAGGAGAAGTCAGATTTCAGGCTCTGTGCGTCCCCTGCCAGGGCCACAACCAGCAGCGGGAACTGTCCCCTGCTCGTGCACGATCACACCTTGGGTGGCTGCCGTCCCCGAGCCAGGCCCGCTGCAGTGCTTCCTCTGTGCCGGGCACAGGATTATTTTGAGTCTCATTTCCAGGTTTGAGTTTATATATACTCAGCGAGATATTAGAGAAGATCCGCTGGGAACGGTGGGGGACATCCAAACGGCACCGAGGGCAATTGCAGGGGTTGTCCTCCCCGCTCTGGCTGCATCGCTCCCGTTCGCAAAGGTGTCCACCTTTCCACGCAGCCATCCTGGCAAACCCACCTCTCTGGTGCAGAAGCTGCTCTCGGCCGTTCCCGCTCTGCGGGCAGCCCAGCTCCCCGACAGACATGCTCGTTCTTGCAAGAAAATCTCTCAGCACGCAGGAGCCCACAGAGCCAGAGAGATGTCAGCACTATAAGAGGGAGAGGGAAGGGCGAGGAGGGAAAAAAACCCCATGCAGTGAGGTCAGTGCACCTGAAGCATGGCTGCACCCGGGCTTGAGGACACGTTTTCCACACAGCAAAAGAGGAGCAGAACTCTCGTCGTGACTCTGCAGCCAGCGCTGAGCTGCCAGGGCCTCTGCAGATCTGGCCTCACCTCACCCCAAAACAGCCCAGCAGAGCCCAGGGGTAGGTCGGGGCTGCTCCATTCCCGAGCTGCTCGGACCCCTCCGGCTGAAGGCAGCCCGTATCCTCACCTCGCTGCCGTGGCTGCCAAAATCACCTGAAAATAGAGTTTGCTCCGACACGAAGGCTCTGCCCAGCGTTTCTCCATGGCGAAACGCCACGGCCGATTTACCCCGAGAGCTTCGGCCAGAGAAGGGTTACTGCAGCGCGACGCAGGAGAGCTGCGCAGGGACTCACAGTCAGGGTGTTTATTCGATAGCCGGCTAAACTCGGCGTCGGGTGTTAACTGAGCTTCCCTTTCACGCTCCTGAACTCAGCGCCTGTGGAGCTGGTCAGCCTGAAGAGCGCTTTGCTTGGCTCCTCCTGCTTTAAGCAGCGGCCCTGGGAGAGAGATGAGGGCTCTGAGCAGTGGGAGCGGCTCTCTGGCAACGTCCCTTGCCGTGGCGTGAGGCAGAGCGCCGCGTCGGCCTGCTCTGCCGGAATTACCCTCTCTGCTTCCTTCCCTGCACCGAAACACCCACCACTGCAGGCTGGAGAATCTGTTGGGCACTCTGACAACCTCTTCTGGGGATGCCCCGATTGGGCAGACGCCCCGGTGCAAACAGCCTGGCTTTAAATCCAGCTGCGAGTTACCCTGGAGGAACTGGGAAGGCTCCATCCCTCCGAGCATTTCCTAGTCCTTCGCCGGCCGCCGAAGCCCACTGAGAGACGAGCTCCAGCAAGCAAGACTGGGCAGGAATTCCCAAGGCTCGAGGCGGAGATCGGTCTGTACCTGTCAGCATCAACACCTCCAGAGCCTCAGCCCGTGGCACATTGACCCCGTACCCAGCAGGAGACTGCTCCCAGCAGCCCCTTCCACCCCACAGACCGTACCTTCGCTCCCAGCCTTCGTCCTAAGTGGTGTCCTTAATACTCTGAGTACTCGGGAACACGAAAGCCAGGCTTTGACTCAAGCCTGCAGCGCCTTCGGGATCAGAGGAATCGGCGTAGCTGGGGGTGGGGGGATTCCAGGAGAGCCTCAGCCTGCCCCTCGCCCACACGTGCGGCACAGAAGGTGCTGGAAAGCACCATCCTCTCCCCGCATCAAATGGGGGAAACCAGGCAGAGAGTACAAACTTCATCACTGCCAACAGCCCAGGCTAAAAAAAAAGGAAAAGAAAAAGGGTTTCTTGCTTTGTTGCTCATACCTCAGCAGCGAGATTTTCTACCTGAAAACATCGGGCAGTGACAAGAGTCTCTGGGAATGTTGCTTCTGAGTAGTACAAACCCATGACACCTCTGTTCTGGTTTTAAACTGGATCACCACTGACCTTTTGGAACCTGCGTTCACCCCCACGCACCCCTAGGCAACAGCCACTCTTAGCAAGACTTCCCAGCCTCCAGACTGGGAAGGGGAACAAATCTCCAGGGATACGGCCGTGCTCCTGAGGTACCCACAAACTGCCCCCAGCACCGCTCCTCCTGCTCAGGTCCCGACCCCCAGGGCTGCAAAGCTCTCCCACAGGAAAGCTTCCCAAAATCCCAGTTCAAGATCAACCTTAACCCCTGTTTATAGCTTCAGAAGATCGTTCCTGGGCTAACGAGGCCTGTGCATCACCTGCCAACGGTCTCATTCACCATTCAGAGAGCAAAAGCCAGGCCTCCCTCATTAAAAATATTACATTACATTAACCAACAAAGGGCTACAGGACAGTCTTTGGTCGGTGGACATGTGAAAATGAATGATTAAAAAAAAATTAATGGTTCTTTCCTCCAGACTCTGTATCCCAAACACCCTGGGAGTCCAACAAGCACCTCATTTCTGAGACCTGCAGCGTCCCTGCTCATTCCAACTCCCGCCCTCGCCGTTGTCTTATTGCCATCCCTGACCCCAGACACTGAACGGAGCACAGCACTTCCCAGCTCTTTTCCAAAGCACCGGCGGGGCTGGATTCTGCTGCCTGACGCCTGGCACTGCAGAGGAAGTCGAGATCTCAGCCCACAGCGCGGGGAACCCTCGCCAGGTTCCAGGCTCAGCTCCTCCGTTCCTCACAGGACAGGACACTGGATGGGGCTCTGAGCAACCTGCTCTAGTGGGAGATGTCCCTGCCCATGGCAGGGAGGTGGAACGAGATGATATTTAAGGTCCCTTCCAAGCCAAACCATCCTATGATTCTATGAATTCTGGGCTTCCCTCATGTCACCTCCTAGCACAAGCCTTTTCAGCAGATGAGATTATGAGCACACTTTGGGGTTACTGCCACAGATGAGTTTGCCTCAAGACTTCAAGACCTTCATTTCCTGCAAGTCAGGATGTTTGTGCTGCAGCATTTTAAGCGACACGGGTCTGCCCGCAGTGGAGAAGGCAGATTTCAGTGGGGTATCGCTTGGAAAAATCCAACGGTCACCAACCTTCCTTCTACAGGCTTCATGTCACTGGGAAACATTCCTGGACAAACACTACACTTCTGCTTTCTTAAAGTCTTTCAAGAACTAACTGAGCTCCTCTACTCCAGGACCAAACTCTCCTTACTTTGAGCTGTGGAAGAAATCTCAGACATCTTGCTCCACGTAGCATTTTAAAGCACCCTGCAAATCCTCCCCTACAACTTCACAGATTCATAGAATAGTTAAGATTGGAAAGGACCTTCAAGATCATCTCGTTCCAACCCCCCTGCCACAGGCAGGGCCACCCCCACTAGAGCAGGTTGCTCACGGCCCCATCCAACCTGCCCTTGAACACTTCCAGGGAGGAGACATCCACAACCCTCGCTGGGCAACCTGTTCCAGGGTCTCACCACCCTCGCTGTGAAGAATTTCTTTCTGACATCCAGTCTAAACCTCCCCTCTTCCAGCTTGAAACCATCACCCCTCGTCCTATCGCTACAAGCCCTTGCAAACAGCCCCTCCTCAGCTTTCCTGTAGGCCCCTTTCAGTTCCAGCGTACCTGAGGAACCGTCTCCTCAATCGCGCGGCGTGGGATCACCTCAGCGCTTATCGAGCGCATCAATCTGCTGCAACGCTCCCGCCGCAGCGAGCGGAAGGCAGGCAGACGTCGTGTGGTTTTCCACGCGCCGCACTTGCGCCCACCTCTCCCTCCTTACCGCGGCAGGGCCGGGGGGAACCCTTGAGCGGTGGCATCCGAGCACCTCGGGTCGAGATGAGCCTGGAAAGAGCAGAGCTGCGTTTTACCCCGGCTGCCAGAGAGCCACCGGTGGCTGGGAGCGTGGTAGAGGCCAGGCAGGAGGTATCCTGGACCGCTGCAGCTTTGCAAGGAGCTCTTTTTAAACCAATTAGCAATAACGCACCGACATAACCCGGGGTGGCGGGGAGTTGTCCAACAGGAAGGGCCGCAGCCTGCGCAAGGATTTAGAAGAACTCCCCAGGAGATGGAGGGCAGGAGCCAGTGGAGAGCCCAAATACTCTGTGTTCAGCTGCCCCAGAAGAAAGTCACCGTTACGCCTTCCTCACAAGGGAGTCCTGCTGCTTCTCCACAGCGATGGGCCTACCAGAGACCCCGGCTGCCCGGAGGAAGCAGAAACATCCGTTCTCGTCAAAACCCCAAACTCTTTGTGAGCGTACAGCTTTTTCAAACGGGGAGATCACTTGTTCTCCTACAGAATCCCAGAGCTGCTGAGAGACCTCCTGGCCCTCCACCCCCTCCCGACTCACCGGGCACAGCAGGAATGAAGCCATCTCCAAGCCATACCATGGCTGGGCCCAAGGAAGGAGGCTCAGCAGCTTCACAGCTCCTCACTGTGCCCAGGCTCAGTCAAGTCGCAGAATCACAGAATGGTTTGCGTTGGAAGGGATCTCGAAAGGTCATCTAGTCCAACCCCCAAAGTCTGCCCAGTCAAAGCCCAAGGACAGGGCTGTGAGCAGAGCTGTTCCCACAAGCTCTGAGTGAGAAGCCGTTGCAAGCAAAGGAAGGAATCTCAGGAGGTGGCACCCAAGTCTCTCCCCTCTCAGCAGCACTACGAGGGAAGGGGGTTTTGCAGACGGAAGGCAAACCAGGCCACTGAGCACTGGAACCAACCCCCTGTTAACTGCTGAGCGGCCAGAGAGCATCTCCTCCACAGCCCTGAGGCCAAACCTCTCCTGCACTCCCCAGAGAAGCAGCCAAAGCACGGCAGGAGCTCCCGCTCACCGGAGCCTTCCTCACCACCTCAGACAAGCCCTTAGTGCCTGTAGCGCTGCAGTTCCTCTGTCCGAAAAGCAGAAACAGCTCCCTGCCCAGAGCGGCTCCTGTGAGAAGTGATCCTTCCAGCAGGTCCTTCCAGTAAGGGCCCAGCCCCAGGCCCGGCACGGCCTGGATGGACCAGGCACAGCAAAGCATCGCTGCTCCAGCACAGCTCCTCTGAGCTGGGAAAAACACGGGGAGGGGGGCGGGGGGAGAGAGGGCTCCAGAGCACTGTCGGGCCCGAGTCCAGTAAAGATGTTTATTGGCAGCTGCTCCCGGACATCGTCTCTTCCAGCCCAGTGGGGCTGGAGTGGGTGGGGGGAAAAAAAATCCTGATTGTCCATAAGCACAACCCTCATGTCATTCTCATTGATCCGCTGAGTCACTCCCGTATTAACAGTTTTGACAACACTCGGGCTGCACAGGAGCTCGGAAGCGGAATACAAAACAGAGGCGAGGCGAAGCCTCTCCCCGGACCGACACCGGTGGGGAGCAGCAGCACTCGCAGGGCTGAACCCAGAAACCTGCCGGCCTGCGAGCGCCAACTTCCTCCTCGCCACTCGCTCTTCCGAGGAGCGCAGCAACGAGAAACCCGAACGCAAACCCGGCGCTGCGAGGGCAGGAGCCCAGAGCTCCGCTCGGTGCGCTCAGGGAAAGCGCGGGGCAGGAACACGGGCTCCCCTGTGAAGCAGCACCGCCGGCAGCCCGGGCGGTTCGATGCAAAGTGCCAAGCAGGGCGGCAGCTGCTGCTGCAAAGAAACCAAAACCACTGAAGTCGTTTATAAGGCTTTACAGATTCGTAAGCTAATGAGAAGCAGATCGAATCCTGAGGCGGGCTGACCCAGAAGGGCAGTTGTCTCTACGGTTAATGAGACAATTCCCCCCCCACCCAGGGAACCGAGCATGGACACCACCCCAGACCCGAGAGAACAGCCACCAGCCAAGCAGCAGAGCTGGGTTAGACCATCCTCGTCCGCACCACAACCCACCCAGAGGCCCACACGGTGCTAAGCGGCGATAAAATCATCACCAAAACAACGTTCCTAACTGGAACGCACCAAATTAAACCAACAAATCTTTGGCAAGTTCCTCACAGCAATCAAGCCTACCCCGCCACAGAGAAGGCCTCGCCACAGGATCCCCATGGAGGCCTCCTGCCCTAATTTACAGCAATTCTTTTTCAGACGCACTGGCAAACACCGAACGTTGTCTCCAATCAGTTATATAAGGCCCAATCTTTAAAGCTCCGTGGTGGCAGTGGGGAGATGGGGGCAGGCTGACGGGACAGCCCCGCTGGCAGGTGAACTCACACACTCCTCAGAACACATTTCCAGATACCCAACCACTTGTTGTACAAAAGGAAAACAAACAGATGAGTTAACGAGGCAACTTCCAAATACACCGGTGCAAACCACTCGCACGCCCGCAGTCATTTTACACAAGGTTCGACCCGCGTCCCGGTTACCTCTGGCTTGTCAAATTTCATGGCAACTTGAAAGAGGTTTAACAAGCTTCATTTTCTAACTTTAGAAACATACCTAACACGGCAGGTCCCCGTGCTGCCCAGACCACAAACCATTCTTCAAAAAATACACGGCACCTTTCCAAACATCCCCACAACTTCAGGTTATTTGCCCCCCCTAGATCTGAAAGCCTCACTCGGTTCCCCTCTACCAGCCACCACACGGGAGCCACAGGCCTCTGGTGGCCCAGCTCCACCGGAGAGCTGCTTCTCATCTGCAAACCTCTCCTCTCGGCTGCCTTAGGAACAGCCAAAGTCAGCTCCAGTCTGGTGGGAGCAGAAGGGGGAGGGTATTTTTCCTGTTTCTCACATTCATCCTCACCCGCTTTGCTAAAGACAGGAAAAAAAAAAAAAAAAAGCCGTTTTAAATACCAAATTCAGCACAGTCCCCTTCCCCAAATAAACACTTGCCAACCCCTCTGGAGAGAGGGAAGCCACATACAAAGGAGTCAACATCCTGTGCGGCTCCGGCTCCCCCGGGCAGGGGCACGCCAGGGGGACGCAACGGGGGAAGGCCCGACCCCACCCCTGCCCCCGACCCAGCCTCGTAGGGGCCTCGGCGCGATCGCGATCTCGGGTGGACCCGCACCCCCTTCCCCAGGGCCACAAAACAGGCATTGCCGGGAGGAAACGGAACGCGGCGGCCCCGGGCCTGCGGCCCCCCGGCCCGACCCGACCCCAACCTGAGCCCTACGGCTCCTCAGGGCCCCGGGCCCGGCATGACCCGCCCCGGGCCCAGTCT
>VWZK01008232.1:36044-62681 GCA_013396935.1 Baryphthengus martii
TCCCTGGGTGGGGCAGGCGCCGGTGGAGGGCACAGCTCCCCCATAGGCGCCAGGCCCCGCTATAGGATACCGTATAGGAGTACGGCCCCCTAGGGCACAGGTCCCGGTGCAGGATGTGTCCCCCGGTACGGGATATAGCACCGCTGTAGCGACCGGGATCCCGTGCAGGGCACCGTCCGCAGGGTAGGGAACAGACTCCAGTAGAGGGCAGAGCCCCGCTATAGGGGACAGGCCCTAACACTTGGTGGATCCCCCCCTATTCAGAGCACAGCCCCCAGTCCAACCCAACAGACAGCCCCGCTATAGGGCCCAGCCGCCACTAGGGCCCGGTGGGGCAGTCTCTGGGGAGGAGAAATGATTCGGGGGGGGTCCCACAGAGGGGGTACAGCCAGCAAAGCCCCACAGCCTCCTCCATCCTCCATGTCCATCGTTGAGGGACATGGTTTAGTGGTGTTGATAGGGCTTGGAAAAGATTGGACTTGATCCTGGGAGGTCTCTTCCAGCTGAGAATGTTCTATGATCCTGCAGGAGCAGAGGGAAGCCGGGGGGCCGGGATTTTACAGACGCTGACACCTTCTTGGGGACACCAGCCCTAAGCAAAGCCACCGCCGTCCCTGCTGCCTCGCAGGACAGAGCTCTGGCCTGGTGGGATCCTCCGGGACAGGAGCCAGGCGGGCACACAGCCTCTGGTGCCACCTCCCAAAGCCTTTCGCTGTCTTCAGTCCTGGAGTTACTCTGATCCCTCATCCGGCCGTAAGGATCTGTCCCTGTGATGGGGGCACGGCCGGGACAATCGTTTCCTTCTCTCGGTGGCACAAGAGTCGTCCCCGTTTGAGCCTTTCAGGGTAACATTGGAGAGAGGAGGCCCTTCCCTGATCCCACTGCTCTCGTCGTCTTCACGGCAGGGGACGGATTTACCCCAAGTATATTTTCAGGAGATGAGCAAATGAGTTGGTGTGGTTTTGGGGGGAGACCAAGGTCTTCAGCCACCAGCATCAGCCCAAATACCCATTTCAGTTTTCTGGAATCGATTGTCTCCCAGTTCCAGGGAAACGCTCTCCCCACAGCACTTGTCTAAAGTACTTCTCCCCGTATTTTAGAGAAATCTCCCCAATTTTAGAGAATTTGGAAAATAAAACGGGCTACTGAGCACGTGAAGCCCTGATGTTGCCTGTTGCCCTCCTGTCCTTGTGCTGCTGCTGCTCCTCCTCCTCCTGCTGCTCCCAGCTCGGGAGCTCAGTGAGGAACCGTGACCCACGTCCCCAAACACCCGCCGGCAGAGCCACCCTCCCGTTTCCCACCGCCCCGCGCCGCAGGGACAGGTGATCTCAAGCACTTTGAGAACACCTAAGGTGTTCAGACATTCGGCTTGAGAATGTAACTCTTTCTCTGCAGTGAGACGGGGGGAAAGCAAATCATTTTGATTTTATTTGAAGGCAAATCTGCAGCGAACCCGCCGTGTGCCGGGCGCGCTCCGCAGAGACCTGTACGCCAGCTCAGCACCCCTGGGTGAGCAACAAAAGCCAGGGAATTTCTGTTGGGAAAGCAGCTACAAACTCTGCCCTCTTCCCACGGGCATGAGTTAATTAACTCAGGCCTAATTGCCAAGCAGACAACTGAGAACAAACAGCTCTCAATCACGCACGACAACGAGCTGCTTGGGAACGAGCGGACGAACCCTTCCTGCCGTCGATTCCCGTTCAGGGCCTGGGAAACCCAAGAGTGACAGGAACACATCAAGAAGCAAAAGCCAGGCCCCTACAGTGTCCTCTCTGATGCACCCCCAGAGGAAGAGCCCCCACCTTGATGACAGGGACCCTGAACCTTCAGGGGAGCTCCTCAGGGCAGGGGGGGGCTGAGCTTCTCTGCACAGCCCCTTCCCCAGTCCCCACGTTTCGGGCTCCTTCCTGGTGAACCTTGACCCGTCCTCCTGCTGAGCCCCAGCTCTGGCGCAGGGAGCGGGGCAGAGGCGCTGAACAACTTGTCTCTCCCAAGTGCCAAGGACTTGCCCGGGCAGCAGCTGGAGGAGCTAAAAGTTGTGCCTCGTGCTTGGACTTTGAGAGCCTGGAGCAAAAGGGCATTTCACAGAATCCCAGCATGCAGTGGGTTGGAAGGGACATCAGGAGATCATCTGGTGCCACTCCCCTGGCCCAGCAGGGTCACCCAGAGCAGGGGGCCCAGCAGCGCAGGGTCCAGGCACCTTTGGAATCTCTCCAGAGAAGGAGACTCCCCAAGCTCTCTGGGCAGCCTGGGCCAGGCTCCAACCCCCTCCCACCAAAGAAGTTGCTCCTCCCGCTCCCAGGGAACCTCCTGGGTTCCAGTTGGTGCCCGGTGCCCCTTGTCCTGGCGCTGGGCACCCCTGAGCAGAGTCTGGCCCCAGCCTCTTGCCCCCCGGGGGCCCTTGAGCTCTTGCTCAGCCTTGCTCAGCTTCCCTCTGGGGCTGCTCTTCTCCAGCTGAACAGCCCCAGGGCTCTCAGCCTCTCCTGGGCACTGATGCTCCAGGCCCCACAGCACCCCTCAATCATTTCATGCTCCCACTCACCTCATCACTGGCAGAGCAGGTGTAGAAGACCACTGCTGGTGACAGTGAAGAGTTGATGGCTGGGCACGGGGTACCTGCAAAAGGCTTTGGGAAATAAGGAAGACACTGAGATGAGGAGATGTCGTATTGAGCAGCTGTGATGGAAACAGCTTTTGCAGGATTAAATATCTGCTACAGATTTGTAAGCCAGCAGCCACTGCCCCCCTGGGCTCATCCCCAGCAGTGTGGGCAGCAGGGCTGGAACCCTCTGCTGGGAGGCCAGGCTGGGAGAGTTGCAGGGAGTTAGACTAGATAAGGAATAAATTTTTGCTGCTGATGGTGGTGAGAGCCTGGCCCAGGTTGCCCCGAGAGGTGGTCGCTGCCCCATCCCTGGCACCATCCCAGGGGAGGTTGGATGGGGCTCTGAGCAACCTGCTCTAGCTGCAGATGGCCCTGCTCCCTGCAGGGGGGTTGGGCAAGACGAGCTTGAAAGGTTCTTCCAACTCAAACTGTTCGGTGATTCCATGGTAAATTGGGGCAATAAATGCAACTACGCGCTGAATGAAAGGAGTGAACTCACCGTTGCCATCAAACAGCCCATTTACTCTCGGGTAACAATCTCCTTTGGGCAACGAAGCAGAGAATACAGAAGCCAGTGCTGCAAGGGGCCAGCACAAGGCTCTGCACTGCTAAGGAGAGGCCAGGACAAAGAACTCGACCCCAGCGCTCAGGAAATGCAACTTTCTCATCCCCACCCCCACCCCTGCTGTCCATCCCCTTCGTTAGAAATGAGAACAAGGGCAGCACGGCTGGTAAACGCTTGTTGGGCACCTGTAAGAGCACAGTCGACAGCGGGCCGGCCTCGGGCCAGTCCCCAGCACAGAGGATGAGCTCCATCCATCAACAGGCTGTTCTTTTAAGGAAAAAAAACAACATGTGGTGGGAGACTTTGGAGGAAAATAAAGATTTTACCATTTTGCTCTGCCAGAGAACTCTGGTTACCTAGGAACAGACACACTTCTCTACTGCGGCCAGTTCTTCTCATCAAGCACAGGATGAGCATTTATTGTCTTGTGATCAGGAGAAAAAAAAAACAAACCACAAACAAAAACCCAGAGCTCCACAAGCGACGGGAAACATCGAGCACATACACGCCGCGTGCTGCCCAACAAAACCAGGAGCCAGGTCCAGGTTAATGGTGTTAAGACATCTTAGAAATCTAATGTAAACATTTAAAAACGTACAGAGGAGTCCAAACCAACAAAAAAACCCCAACAAAAAAAGAAGCCACAGTAGTTCAGGCAGCGTGTTGAGTCAACTTTCTGGAATTACGGTTTCTGGCATCGAAGAGGCTGGAGGGGGCTGAGAGGCGGCAGAGCCCACCCGGAGAGGTCTCGGCAGTGTACGCTGAGGGGCCGCGGGTTCGGCGGCCGTCTCCAGGCCTTTCTGGCGAGTAGGCTCCTAAGCACCCCCCGTCCTTGCATCGAGCATGGTCAACGTGACTGAAGGTGGGTGCTTCAAAAGAGCCCCCCTAGATTATCCAAGGGGAAAAAAAAAAAAGCAGGTCACAGAATCCTCATCAACACTTCTTCAGGCTTGGTGAGGCTCTGAGCGACCTGCTCTAGCCGAGGATGTTCCGACTCCCTGCAGGGGAGGTCGGACCAGATGACCTTTGGAGGTCCCTTCCCACCCAGGACATTCTGATTCTCCTCTGGGTTCCCTTGAAATCTCCAACCCAACAGGCTTAAAAAAGGACAAACCCCAATCGCTTTGGAAAGAGTTTGGCAAGAGGTTGAGGATGGTGAGGGGCGGGGCGGGGCCGGCGGGAGCTGGGAACACGGGAGCATCCCGTTCTGGCTTCCGTCGAGGGCCAGTCTGGCGTTGGGCCCCGCTCCCCTCCCCTCGCACCCCTGTAGTGCAATCGTAGTTCCAGGGAGTTAATTGACAGGCGGTTCTTTCATCGCCCTCCGATGGCAAGCGACAAAGAACACTTCAAATTCCACTTGACACAAGACAAAGGCACCTAAAAGCTTGACGACGCGCTCAGGTCGTGTGCTGTCAGGAACGCTTCAAGCACAAGCACTTACAAGCACAAGGAAAAAAAAAAAAAAAAAACAACAACAAAACAACAAACAAAACACCCTCGTGTTTGGAGCACGTTAAAAATCCCAGAGCCAGCAAAGGGCTGGTTCTGCAGCAGGGTGTCAGGGACGCCTGTAAACGGACGCTCAGGGAGGCTCTGCCCTCTGCCCCAGCTTTGCTTTCGCTTTGGCCCTAATAACAAAGGCGTCCTGCAGACTCCAAGCTGAACCTGACGTGGTAGTGACAGGAAAAGTTAGTGGAGCAAATGGGAAGTTACGGGGGGGGATGGGGAAGGAT
This sequence comes from Baryphthengus martii, assembly GCA_013396935.1. NCBI lineage: Eukaryota > Metazoa > Chordata > Aves > Coraciiformes > Momotidae > Baryphthengus > Baryphthengus martii. The sequence continues at coordinate 40,945 of VWZK01008232.1, forward strand.
AAATTCTCCTTCATAAACTAGTGTTTGATCAGATAAGGCACGTGTCGAGACAGTTTTCAAAAAGATCACTTGCGAACCAATCCCACCTCGCTAGGACAACCTCCCTGTCCCTTTCCAGGGGCCAATTTTGTTTTCCAGTTAGCGGGAATTTGGAGTGACTCCACTTACACCAGAACACCTCTGGGAACCAGCCGCCAGCCAGGCGGGCGCAGGGTCTGACCCATGGGTGCCCAGCACCTCCCTGGGCTCTGCAGGGGAGCTCTCCTGCCCTTCACAGGATCACCGGCTGAAACCTTCACAGCCAAAGACTTGGAACTCTCGCTCCCTATAAAAATATTGAGAATTCACCTCCCAGTTTTGACAGGTACGAAAAAAAAATAAAATTTCACAGCAGGCTGTTGGGGCAGAACTAAAAACCTGCAGTCTCTGCTGCCAAGACCGCTGGAGGACACAGGGGAACGGGATGGCTCAGGCTACGGGAGTCCTGATGCGCACGCACGGAACGGAGATGAACGACGAGACGGGCACCGGCTCTCGGGGAAAACGATCCCTCCCACCAGCGCCACCCGCTCTGGGAGAAAGGCAAGAACCTGCCTCTTCTGACTCGTACAAGGAAAGCGCTGCCGGCCGCACAGACCCGCTCCGCTCGCTAACATCAGCCACGAGGACTAACGAGCTCTCCTTGGTCTACCAGAACCCCGCTGCGTAACGTCTGGATTTCAGTTACGCCATGAGAAGGCAGAATTAAAACTATTCACTGTAAGAGAATTATTTCTAAACCACCCTGGGCTCCAGCCTGGAGATCAAGTTCTCTTGATAGCCCAGGATAAGTGTGTCCCAGCAGGGCAAGGTGTCCCTGCAGGGCATTTCTCGGGCCAGCACAAGACCTGGATGCCACAGACGCGGAGTTTAGAGGGCACAGAGATCTCGTGCTGCCGACTTGTGACAGGGTGACCACCACCCAGGTAGCCGGCCCCAAAGCCCAGTGCCAGCCAGCGTTTCAACTGCTTCCAGTAGGCTTTGAATCGGGCTTTTAGTGAGCAATCGTGAACCAAGTGAGATGAATCCGCGCCTCTGAAGCGCAGATCTGGCAAAAACTCTTGGGAAAGCAAGAGCTCTAACATAACCACGGTCCTAGCCAGGGAAATGAGGACTCTTGGGGACTTCACGTGGCAACAACTCACCCCCAGCAAGCACCGTTATCTACAGGATTCTTCACCCGAGAGCGCAAAGCAAATGAGGTTGTAGATTCGACAAATACCTTAGTACCAAATAATTTTGGTGTTGCATTTCCCTTAAGAGTGAAAAATTCCAGATTATCCATCCGGGAGAGCGCACACCGGTTGCTACTACTGCTCTGACCGCGTTTGTTACGGAGGCTTGGCAAAGGGCTGGGCACGTGGTGAAAACGAAGCAGGGAGGGGGGAGAAGGAGCGGTCGTCGTGGTCGTCGCCGTCGCGGGGAAGCGAAGCCTTTTTCACGTAAGGATTTCACAAAAGGATTCTCTCAAGCAAGGGCAGTGAACAGTTGGTTCCTTAGTCTGCAACGAGGCAAATACTGGTAACTCAAAGCAAAAATAAAAATAAAAAAAAATTTAAAAAAAAAAAATCTTTTGGATAAGGCCGTGCAGAGCTCCGGAGGTGGTTTAGGGCTGACGTCACGTGTCCTCTGCGGTGAAGAGGAGAGACAAAACAAAAATGTCCCCGAGATGGGGTGCTTGGAAGGGGAATGCAAATGATCTTTCCAAATAATGATATTAAAAAGACCAAAAAGAAGAGAATCCAGGCAGTTTGCAGCTGTTGCTGCTTAAGGCCATTGGTTTCCCGGGGGATAGTTGGGCACTGTGGGATACTCTGGCAGGCTGTTCCCGGAAAAATTGCTGTACTGGGCCTCCCTGCTGGGGGGGTTCCTCCATGTGCCACTGTTCCACTCGTCCTGAGCTTTCTGAAAGCTTCCACCAGCCCCTCGGTAGATTTTATGTACCTAATGGATGGAAGAGAGAAGAGGAGGAAAGTCAGCAACCAGTGCCCTCAGCTCAGAAGAGCTACAGCCACTTTGGTACCGTGTTGTGTATTTCTCTCTCTCTCTCTCTCTCCAAAGAGCTGCATTTCCAAGGAAAAAAAATATAATAATACAGTGAACAGGGATGCAAATAGATAATAGGCTTGAACTCCTTTCAGCCACAGTCTGGGATGGAGGTTGGGGATCCCACAGCCAGGCGGCCGATCCAGGCCTGTGGGCCGGAACTCTCCAAAACTGGCACCTTCCTGCAGAGAACTGAGGACAACTTCCCATCCTGCCACCCAGCTCCCACCTTGAGAGGCTTCACCTTTACCATCAATGACCTCAAGAAGTTCAATAAGGACAAGTGTAGAGTCCTGCACCTGGGGAGGAGTAACCCCAGGCACCAGTACAGATCAGGGGTCATCCTGCTGGAAAATAACTCCATGGAGAAAGACCTTGGAGTCCTAGTGGACAGTTAGTTATCCATGGGACAGCAACGGGCTCTTGTGGCCAAGAGGCCAATGGGCTCCTGAGGGGCATTAAGAAAACTGTGTCCAGCAGGTCTAGGGAGGTTCTGCTCCCCCTCTACTCTGCCCTGGTGAGACCACACCTGGAATACTGGATCCAGTTTTGGGCTCCCCAGTTGGAGAGAGGCAGGGATCTACTGGAAAGAGTACAATGGAGGCTACAAGGACGATGATGGGACTGGAACATCTCTCCTGGGAGGAAAGGCTGAGAGAACTGGGGCTGTTCAGTCTGGAGAAGAGAAGCCTGAGAGGGGAGCTGATCCATGTCTATAAATATCTGAGGGGTGGGTGCCAAGTGGAAGGGGCCAGGCTCTTTTCTGCAGTGCCCAGTAATAGGACAAGAAAGAACAGGTATAAGATAGAACCCAGGAGGTTCCACCTCAACAGGAGGAGAAACTTCTTTGCTGTGAGGGTGATGGAGCCTGGCCCAGGCTGCCCAGAGAGGTGGTGGAATCTCTTTCTCTGGAGACCTTCCAGCCCCACCCTGGATTTGTTCCTGTGTGGCCTGCCCTGGGTGATCCTGCTCTGGCAGGGGGGTTGGACTTGATGATCTCCAGAGGTCCCTTCCAACCCCTACCATTCTATGATTCTACGATCCCCGCGAGCAATGAAGCTCGTTACAAGCGACATAAAAGAACATCACCTCATGAAATGGTGACAACACCCAGCCCTGGCTGCCCGGTGTTATCTGGGTTTGTCCTCTAGATGCTCTGAGAGCCACCAGCTGACGACACTACAAACCCTTCGCAAGCAGCAACGGCTCACGGTGGCTGCTGAGCCGCCTGCTGACATTGCTGCGATACAAAGGGCAGACACGTGAAGCACCTACCCTCAAAATGCAGACGAGCATTGCGACCGCTGACATCGTAAACATAACGGCAGGGAACAGCATGAACACAGCAGCTGCCACGTTGGTGCTGAAGAAGGTGATGGCCGACAACCACCCGCTGGGAGAAACAGAGAGAGACAGACAATATCACCATAGCTCTCTTTTTAAAAGTGTCTTTATTCTCAGATAAACTGTTTCCTCATACTCAGAAATTACACAGCAGCTTTAAAGCTCTTGAGAAAGAAAAGAATAATGAAGAAAATGGACAGAACTAAATGCAGCTCAGGCAGATATTTCCTCGAGATCTCAAATCTCCCTTGTCAGCATCCCTTGCTAATCTATCTCAGACCTTTAGGAGACAGCCACCTGCATGGACTTTGGGAAGAGATTTATTCCCAAGGTGCTTTTGGCCATGCAAAGGTCGGGCATCTAGAGACCAGACTTGAGATGAGGGAACATGGGGGTTCTATGATTTACACCACGTCCCTCTTCCTTTGACAGCAATAACCAGGTAGGACAACCAGAGAGCACCAGTGGTTAACAAAGTAAAATGTTCTACAGAGTGACAGGGCTTTCCATCATTTGTAGTTTCAGCAGGAGTTGCTCTCAAGTCGCTAGAGACGGAAAGTTAAAATGCCAAACAATTATAAACACAACCGGGGACAGACACTAAAATGCTCCCATTTATTTTAGGATGACTCTCACAACACTGGCTCTATAGGCCAGCAGTGAGTCAGCTCGTGCTGCTCACCATGTGCTGCCAATACTCTGAGAGCAACACTAAGAGAGGATCAGATGAACCTGGAAACTGGCTGGTTAAATGTTAAAAAGAAATAGACCTTGTAGGAAGGTGCTAAAAAGAACAAGCAGGTGAATACCCCCGACTTCTGCCAATACAGGAATGAAAACAGAATTGTGCGCTCTGTAATTACACCCCAGAGAACAGAAAGCTCCTTCCACCCCACCCTGTGCAGCCTCCCACCAGCTTCTCAAAAGTTCACAGCGCCAGCCCACGGCCTAGAACTCGGGCCCAGGAGCTGAGAGCTCAGCTGAAGGAGTATCCTGCTTACCAAGCTCCCCATCCGGAGAAACCAATCGCCTGCAGGACCGTGAGAACGAACTGTGCGCCAAAGATGAAGAAAAAGGCCATAAAATTAAACGAGCTGTCCGACCTGCGAAGGAAGAGAGGGAGGAGTTAGGGGCAGACCGGCACCTCGCGTTGCTTCACGCAGATGTTTGTCCCCAACACGTACAAACCCTCCCATGTGGCGCCTGGGAAGTGACCCCTCTACAGCTGTGCGCTTTGAAGGCCACTCCTCTTTCCCTGGCAGCGCAGCCACAGCTCCAGGAATCACCAGCTCCTCATCTCTTCCAATACGCCCGGCTTCTGCAACAGCTCTCCCAAAGTTATATGACACATGAGGAGAGGAGGCTCCGGCAGAACAGAGAGTGCCTGAAGCATTTCTCTGACACCTGAGCGGCTTGGCCACGGCAAGCGGGCACAAGGGAGCCCGAACAGCGGCAGGCGGAGTCTGCCCGTACGCTGACAGTGATCACTGAGCAGGAGAATTCCAGCTGGGAATGTCTCAGCGGCCGCTCGTCATCACGGGTAATCATCCAGCACTGGGACAGCACTGGAGGAGAAACAGCCCCAGGAGAAGCGGGCGGTGCCCTGTCCAGGCAATAGAGAAACACGCGACCACAGAGTCACAGAATCTCTTTGGTTGGAAGAGACCTTCAAGATCATCCAGTCCAACCCTCGACCCAACACCACAAGCTAACACTAAATCAGGTCCTGAAGCGCCAGGTCCACCTGCCACTTAAATCCCTCCAGGGATGGAGACTCCACCACTGCCCTGGGCAGACTATCCCAATGTTTGATAACCCTTTCAGTGAAGAAACGTTTCCTAATATCCAGCCTAATGTTTCCTAATATCCTAACATCACAGCTTCACGGGCTCCACAGCTTCAGGACATAGATGCCGAGAAGCTCCTTTAATTTATGCAGGTACAACAGAGAGTGTGACCAGGATCGCGAGCGAGAAGGCTGAGCGGGCACGTGCCCGGTTTCACCGTCAGGGGGGCACTGGGGGCACTGCGCTGTCTTGCCTCAGTTTTGGCTCTGCCACAGAACTGCAGCAGAACATCTTCATCTTATTCAACCAGCTCCATGGAGGAGCCAGCCTTTTACCGCAAGCCCAGGCACATCTAAAACTCCCCTAACTATCATATTTAATGACACAAATTATTTGTATCCTCCCAGGAACTCAAAGGGCTCATAATTTACTGAAGAGATTTACAAAAACCACTTCAGTAGCTTATGAGGCAGCTCGATGCAAGGAGGGGGTTACAAAAGAGCTCCGGTCATCCCCAGCTTCCTTGCTAACCCTGAAAGCATTTCAATGTTTATTATTTGAGTTATTATTATGTTAATGTTTATGAGTATTATAATTCTAGCCCCCAACGCCTACAGAGGAGACCCCAGGCTCTGGAGAGGCCGATGCCGTGGTCTCTGGCTAATCTGAGACAAGGGAAACGCCTCCAGGCAGAGCCCCGTCGCTCTCAGCCACGTGTGTTGGTTCAGTCACCTTCGATCTTTTGAAAGATGGGTTCTGAGATGCTGTGAAAGAGCACTGGCCACCTCCAGGTACCCTCATGATCCCACCCTTCAAATACCACGGGGGAATAGAGCAATGTGAAAGGAACACTCTGAAGGGAGGCCGTTCAGCTCAACGCCTCCCATAATCCAGTTAACAAGGATCAGGCTCGAAGCCGAGTCTCCAAACAGCCTCTCGCAACTACGACCTGAAAGGGCCGGAGGAGTCTTCGTTTGAGAGGATCTGTGGGAATTAGGAAGGATACACAGAAAAGGTGATTTCTGATCCAGCTTTCTGAGGTAGGTTTGCAACAGCTTCGCCCCAGAGCCCAAGCTCTGCAGCTCATTTAATTTTGGATGCCGACGGATGCCAGAGGTTTTATGGAAGCATCCTCGCATCAGACGAAGGGTCGCCCCTTCCCAGAACGAGCAGAGCAAGCGGGTCTGGCCTCGCTGTGCTGGATCACGACGAGCTGCGATCCCCCAGGGAGCGGTGCTGCCCCGCTGCAGCCCTTTCCGAGGCTCTTCTGCGACTGATGTCACAGTCAGCGACCCCTGGGCTTGTCAGGCTGTCCCCAGGGCTTATTCTTTTTTCAACTGTAGAAGTCTTTACACAGAGTAACCTCGGGGACCTCTCAGTGTTCAGTTGCATAAACACATACTAACAACATTCAAGAAATAATTGGGAACGGTCCTTGAGAAGCCCAGAGGAGGCCAACGGGGAGGAGTCATTTTTCCCAGACTTGAGCACGGAAATGGCTCTTTGAACGGAGCTCTAACCGGCCCTCGGGCTTCCCAACTCAGGATGGGGACAAAAACCCAGCTCCAGACAGCAAGAGTTCGCAGCTGACGTTTTCACAGCTTAAAACTTCCAGATGAACCCGACATTTCGTTTCCCTCAGAAATAATCCTCCCCGGTTCTCGGCGCCGCAGTCACTGACGTTTTCAGCACCACCAGCGAGTTAACTGCCCGCTGCTGGTAGTACACAAAGCATCACTTCAGAAGGACATTTAAGCAACTAATTTAGCACGTGCTAAACAGGCAGGACCCCACCTGCCAACTCCCATTTCCATCGGCTGCTTTGGCTGTTACCTAACCCACCTCATCCCAGGATCTGATGAATAATCCAAAGCCGGAGTATTGTGGTAACAGGGAACCAGAAGGAGCTTCACCTTCAGAGCCCAGTTCCCTGAGTGGTGTGTGGGGCCTGCTGGTGCCCCTCACTGGGCAAGGACCTCCCCTCCCCTGCCTCCTCTCCCTGCCTCCGACTGGAAACCGCTCGGGAGCCTCAGGGCTCTGACAAGTGTTACGCAGCAACGTCTGAATAATGCCTCGTGATCCACAGCCAGCATGAGCAAATGCAAATGATGATTAATTAAAGTGAAAATGTAGGATGGCTTTAAATATTCGTGGAGTTTTCAGAAGGACTCGCTCCAGGGAACTGCTTTAATGTATAAAGCAAAGCAGCCAAGCTCTAAAGCATCTAGAGACAAAAAAAACCAGAAGAGTTCTCAAAAACTAATAACTTAATAGTCTCCCATCAAAATAAACCTCAATGAAGCTTTTCCAAATTAGCATCTCTCTTCATGCTACACTGATAGGAGGGTGTTGCTAAGCTTGAGATGTTCAAGTAAAACATGAATTTCATCCTCATGCAAGTGGCAAACTACTCAAAACTGCTGCTCACCTCCAAACTGCTCAAAACTGCTGCTCACCTCCAAACTACTCAAAACTGCTGCTCACCTCCAAACTACTCAAAACCGCTGCACACCTCCAAACTACTCAAAACTGCTGCTCACCTCCAAACTACTCAAAACTGCTGCTCACCTCCAAACTACTCAAAACCGCTGCACACCTCCAAACTACTCAAAACTGCTGCACACCTCCAAACTACTCAAAACTGCTGCTCACCTCCAATCCCAGGCAGGTCCCCCCTCAGTCCTACACCTGGTATTTAAAAGTAGCCACTTTCTGCTTCATTTTGAAAAGAAACGAGACATTCATTTGGACAGCGAGTCCTTAATCTTTCTCCCAGACAGAGAGATCTCCTTAGGAGCAGTAACAACACATCTCTCTCCCAGAGGAAACCGCAACGAAACCGCCTCGCAGGCTTCTACTCACCGAAAGGCTTTGTACGCAGGGCGGAACCAGCAGACGTAGCCGCAGGGGCTGAAGAGGATAAGCCAGAGGATGGCCAAACCAAAATTGACCCCGTAGCCTCCTCCGATCCACCACGCCAGGCACGCAACGAGATTCACCGCCAGCGTGACGCAGTAAACTGGAACGAGGGCAGAGGGAAGCGGGTGAGCTTGTGCAAAAAGGAAACAAAGCCTCGGGACGGTAACGGGAGGGAAACGCCAGCCCAATAACGCAGCCGCTCCGAGCGAGCGGCAGGTTCCCCCACGGTCCCCGGAGCCGACACGTCCGTCTCCAGAGGGAACGCTGTGGCAGAGGGATGAGGAAAACCTTCTGGGACCTGCCAGAGGATGGAGAGCTGGGGAGCAACCAGCGTGACCAGTGCAAGACTCAGGCTCATATTGTTCTGAATGCTGAGCAAGGTTCAATTCCCATTTGTAGCAAAACCCCTTTATGGGAGGAGAGGGGTGTAAAACACTGCCCTGCTCCCAGCCTCACCGCACCTTTGGTCTCCGTGCTCACTGAGGCTCCTCAGGAGCTCTCACAGAGCCAGCACACGCCTTGCGGGCGCACTCTCTGCTTCCCCGCGTCTCCGAGGAGGCCTGGAATTCAGCTTCAGGGCCTGTAAGTGCTGCCTTGAGCGAGGCGACGAGCAAACTCCAATCAGGCTGAGAACATTGGACCACAGGGGTGACTTAAAGGCCTTTTCGCTCTCTGTTCCTGCCACTTGGATAAGAAGGAACGGTTGACAACGGCCCCCAGAGTGCACCGGTGCCGCGCTAGGCGGACGTGTGTGAAGTGGCGCCGCTCCCGCTTTTCCCTGCGGCGTCCCCTGCCCAGGGGGGCTGCACGCTTCCCAGTTTTCCAGGCTGAGCTCAGTCCCCATGCCAGAGGCTTCCCGCTTTCATCCACACGCTCCCCTCAATACCCCAGGGACCCCCTGCAGCTGTCCCTGCATCCCCCCCGGGCTCTGCCAGTGCAAAGAGGCTGAGCTCAAGTACAAGCTCCTCTTTTAGGAGAACTGGAACCCTCTGCTGGGAGAGTTGGGCTTCTTCAGCCTGGAGAAGAGAAGGCTCCAGAGAGACCTTCTGGGGGCCTTTCAGGGCTTCCAGGGGCCTGTCAGAAAGATGGGGACAGACTTTGGAGCAGGGCCTGGTGGGACAGGACAAGGGGGGTGGGTTTAAACTAAAAGAGGGAGATTTAGATTGGAGAGAAGGGAGAATTTTTTGCTGCTGAGGGTGGTGAGAGCCTGGCCCAGGTTGCCCTGAGAGGTGGTCGCTGCCCCATCCCTGGAACCATCCCAGGGGAGGTTGGATGGGGCTCTGAGCAACCTGCTCGAGTTGCAGATGTCCCTGCTCCCTGCAGGGGGGTTGGAGTGGATCAGCTTTAAAGGTCCCTTCCCAACCCAAACCAGTCTGGGATTCTCTGACTTGGAAAACAGGTGGTAACTAAAAACACAGACAGAAGAATGAGAAAGTGGAGGATCCAAACACAAAAGACCTTTCAGTACCCGGTGATGAGCTCACAGTAACACTTTGGACCCTGGCCTCATTTATTCAGTCCAGATTATATCCCTGAACTCCTCTCCACCAGCCTATTCCTTTCATGGCTCGGCCACAGACCCTGGCTTGGTCCTGTCTCCTGACACCAACCCAGCTTCTCCTGCTGCCTCTTCTCCTCTTGGACCCACCTGTCTGCCCAGGGGCTACTAAACAACTACAGAGTTTTGTATTCATCAAATAATATTGATAACACAGTTGGGAGAATCTAGAGTGGAAAGCATCCAACCCCAGCTGCTGCTTCTGACATAAAAATTACAGGAGAGTTAAAATAAAATATTGTTTCACTACGAAGATTTTTTTTTTCTGAGTAGCACACAGAGCTTTATAGGCAACAGCCTGGATGTGTCTTAATATTGAGGGGAAGCAAAAATGGTAATTATTGAAATTTCATTTAAACAGCAATTAGCTGTACTGCTCCAAATGAGTATTTCAGAAGTTATTCATTCTGCAGAATTTACTTCATCAAAATTTGCTCTCCAGTAGTGGGAGCTCTGGTACAGGCTTCCCCAAATCACCACCCACCACAACAAAACGTTCACATCCAATTAAAGTAACGAGCATTCAACTTCCCAGCTACAATTTTGCCTTTCTGTTTTTAACACCGGCCTTTCCTTGTTTCCCACCTTCCCTCCACAGGTGTGCGCGTCTCTCCGGCCCATCCCCCAAAGTCGGGAAGATCCCAAAAAGCAAACGTGCCGGCACCCGGCAGCGCCGGGCTCCTGGTGAAGACGCCAGGGCTCCTCGGCCGTGCAGGACCAGTTGCCCCAGTAGCCGGCACCTTTCCAGCCAGCCACGAACTTGCGTGAGGGACGTTTTGTCTGCGGAGAGTCGCGGACAAAGGCGGCTTTACAGCGCGCCCCATCTAACCGTTAGTCTGAGGCAACGAGCGCTTTCTCCAGGCAAGAAAATTACAGAGCTCATTTCAGCATCTCTAATTAACCACAGGACAATGGAGCGATAGATTGTGCCGTTATTTACCCACACAAATCTCTCTCGCACACACATCCCACGTGCAGAGTGGGTTGAGAGTGGCCCTGAAGAGAAGGACTTGGGAGTACTGGTTGAGGAGAAGCTCAGCATGAGCCGGCAGTGAGCTCCTGCAGCCCAGGAGGCCAAGCCTATCCCGGGATGCATCCAGAGGAATGCGGCCAGCAGACCGAGAGGTGATTCTCCCCCATTACTCTGCTCTTGTGAGACCCCACCTCGGATACTGTGTCTAGTTCTGGGGTCCCCACCATAAGAAGGACATAGATCTCTTGGAATGAGTCCAGAGGAGGCTACAAAGATGATCCAGGGGCTGGAGCACCTCTGCTACAAGGATAGGCTGAAAGAGCTGGGATTGTTCAGCCTGGAGAAGAGAAGACTCTGGGGGGACCTTATAACTGCCTTCCCGTCCTTGAAGGGAACTTCCAGGAAGGCTGGAGGACTTTTCACAAGAGTGTCCAGCAACAGGACAAGGGGAAATGGGTTTAAGTTGAAGGAGAAGAGGTTTAGACTGAAGAACTTCTTCCTCAGATCCAGTCTGAAGGTGGTGAGCCTCTGGAATCGATTGCCCAGAGAAGCTGTGGATGTCCCCTCCCTGAGGGTGTTCAAGGCCAGGCTGGATGAGGCCTTGAGCAACCTGCTCTAGTTGAGAGGTGGCCATGCCTATGGCAGGGGGGTTGGATGAGATGATCTCTGAGGTCCCTTCCAACCTAAGGCCTTCTATGACTCTATCATTGATCTGGAACAAAAGCCACGCCACCAAATGCATACCTGGCAGAAAACAAGCTTTCCTTCAGCGAGAAGGGTAAATAGGATGACGAGCATTTTGAGGAAAGAAAGAAAAAAAAAAAAAAAAGAGAAGCAAGGTTTTGCCTTTAATTTCCCAAAGCATTCCCTGTGGTTCTCGAGTCCAGCCACACCATTTCTCATCCGATTTCACTCCTTGGAGAACGGTCCATTTTCGTTACTGGCTTTTGACTGGCTAAGGCAACACAAGCCCAGGGGTCTGTTCCTAGAGTATCAGCAGGTCAGCAGCCGTGCCCAAGAGGATCAGAGGATCAGCCCCTTCACCAGCGGGATGGGGACGTTCTGTGGTTACCGGGAGTGTTCTGCAGCCTACGGGGAGCTAAGGGAGAGACGGTGCATGGACAGAGGACGTGGCTTGATTGGGAAGGGGAATTTCTGGCTGGAACTAAGGGGGAACTTCAGCCTTCCGCCAGCGAGCTGGGGAGAAAGGGAGCAAGCAAACGAGCCACGTTTATTTTCTTGCCTAAAATTCTACCGTTCATCTTAGTTGAGATGAACTGGGAGTAAAACATCAGCTGACATTTAAAAAGGCATCAAATGTGGCTTGTTTTTTTCACCTCAAATTTACTAATAGCCTTTTCTAGCACTGATACCTTTTCTTTTGTCCAACAGCAGCTACGTGGTAAAGATTCCAGGTGTGATAGCTTCAAATTCAGGCATAAAGTCGTATTACAGTATTCAAAGGGGAATTGTTTCTCATCAGCTAATTGCAGGCAAAACTCGAAAGCACGTAAGTCATTGAAATCTATGGTTTTTTACTGCACTTGTACATTTTCCCAGTTCTTATACAACTTACAGATCCATACGTGGTAGATTCTCTTCACCAGAGACTGATAATCGATGGGAATTTCATCAGCAAAGTTCTGGTAGAAACAAGGCTTCAGAGGGATGAACTTGGGGAGCGGTGGGAAGTTGTTCACCTTTTCTACAACGCAGAACACACGTATTAGCTGAAGGCAGAGCCGTTCGGACGTGGCTGAGCAAATGTAACGTCCCCCAAACCTTCCCCGGCCACACCCGTGGTCTCCTCGGTCGAGGGGCCTCCCAGGAATCACAAGAGAAAACCACCGCAGGGTTGGCCACTCACGTTACTCCCTGTGGCACCTCCATCCTCCACCCCCTGGACACCAACCATTGTGTCCTCCTTCCTCAGCAGCGGACGGGGCATTTCAAGGAGCAGGCACGAGGCTCAGAGGGAGGAACGGGAACGAGCTTGGATTTGAGACCTTCGCACGCGATGTAAAGCTGCACGAAAGGCGCTGCCAGATACAAACCTTAAAGAAAACTGGAGGATGAGGCTCATCCCCAGCAACACCTGGGGGAAACAGGCTGCCCAGAGGGGTTGAGTTACAACCTCTCAGAAAACCAAAGGCTGGTGGTTGTCCAGAGGAGCAGATTTACCTTCAGCCACGAGCTCTGGGTGGGTGGCTTGCTGGCGATGGAGCAGACCCCAGGACCAGCAGTAGCTGTGTCCCAGGGATAGTAGGGGAGGTGCCTTTGGAAAGCGTCTCTCAAACTGGAATTTAGCACTTGGGTATCAGCCAGCTCAGGGACGGCAAGTCAGATGTCAGGGGTGACTTTGTTGTGACAAGACTCATGAATGTACCCTCTTTTTTCTTTAAATGTCACCTTTGGTCTGTGAGGTTAAGTCCCAGAAAACAAACAAACAAAAAACACAAGAAAAAAAAACCCCAAACCTAAACCCCTAAAGCTTTGCATTCATAATCAGCAAACGCTGGCAAAAGTGATACGGTGAAGAAAACCTTACCTTGGGAAGACATTCTATTTTAAAATCAAGTCATTAAATGCCCCTAAATCCTCTGCTGCCAGCTTCTAGACAGATGCACAGATTTGCCTGCGTGTGTGTGTGCCGGGATGTGTCTCTACATGCTTGGGAATGTTTGTTCTTTGCCTTCCAGTGCTGATTAAAGTTTGATTCCAGGGCATTGTGACTAATTATCTCTAGTCCCCTTCAGCCCCAGTAAACAGAACTAAAAACAACCAGAGGAAGAGATGAAGAATGTTCTGGGAAGACCTCCAAACGGCACAAAAGATGAGAGGAAACGTCTGAAGAGGAACTGTCAGCACAAGAGTTCCCCTTCTCTTGCCCGTTATCTCCGGGTGAGAAGACATTCGGCAGGAACAGCTTCCCAGCTTCACTTGAAGGCTGGCAGGGAAGAGGCTAAGGCCGAAAGCCGAGCTTCAGGAAAGAAAAAGGCTTTACTTCATGCTAAGCAATGTTGCATTTTCACGCAGAGAATCTGGTGAGGATGACGCCCACTGTCAGTACATCAGAATTGAACACGGAATAACGTCTGACGTCACCAGCCCAACTTGACTTTTCAGTAGACTTCTGAGAAAAACCACCACGAATTCTTCTGCCCCTCCCCACCCATCTCCACTAGATCATTTCACGTGAATTCAGAAGCCCTCTAAAGCTGGCAGCAGTTACTGGGTAACTCCTGCTGCTGATGTCCGCCGGCTGCTTTCAAAGTCCACAGGAATTTGGACTTCTTAGCGTTAGTTGGTTGGTTGCTATGAAGACCTAATGGGCTGTCTCCTGGCCAGTCTGTCTCAGCAGAAGGACGGAGCAGTGCTGGATAAAGGGACAGAAAGGGGGCGCAGCTTCGAAAGCTAAAGAGACAGCTCTCTGGGGAAGTCAGTAAATCCAAGATTAACCAACCACAGTAAAAGCAGATTCTCTAACAGTCATCTTTTTTTTTTTTTTGAGAGATAAGGAAAATTTCATTGTTCCTCTTCAACAGCTGAGGCTGCAGCTTGATACTTTCGTTCTGTTCTCCTCTACAGGAATGTAACCATGAGCCAGCAGTGGGCCCTTGTGGCCAAGAAGGCCAATGGTCTCCTGAGGGGCATTCAGAAGACTGTGGGAAGCAGATCGAGGGAGGTTCTCCTCCCCCTCTACTCTGCCCTGGTGAGGCCACCTCTGGAGTATAGTGGCCAGTTCTGGGCTCCCCAGTTCAAGTGAGACAGGGAACTACTGGAGAGTCCAGTGGAAACTACAGAGATGCTGAGGGGCCTGGAGCATCTGTGTGGCCAGGAAAGGCTGAGAGCCCTGGGGCTGTTCAGCTGGAGAAGAGCAGCCCCAGAGGGGAGCTGAGCAAGGCTGAGCAAGAGCTCAAGGGCCCCCGGGGAGCAAGAGGCTGGGGTCAGACTCTGCTCAGTGGTGCCCAGCGCCAGGACAAGGGGCATCGGGCACCAACTGGAACCCAGGAGGTTCCCTGGGAGCAGGAGGAGCAACTTGTTTGGTGGGAGGGGGTTGGAGCCTGGCCCAGGCTGCCCAGAGAGCTTGGGGAGTCTCCTTCTCTGGAGACTTCCAAAACCTGCCTGGACACTTTCCTGTGTGGCCTGTCCTGGGTGATCCTGCTCTGGCAGTGGGATGGGACTAGGAGATCTCCAGAGGTCCCTTCCAAACCCTGCTGTTCTGTGATATTCGCTCTCTCACCATCCAGCTCTGTCACAGGCAGCAGAGCCACCGCCAGCCTCCAGTGTAGATGTGGGGCCAAAACCAACTGGCCTGCTGGGCGCCAGTTTGCAATTTTTCGAGTTCCCAAAATGCTCCAGATACTTCCACGATTGTTTGCTAGGTGCACAAAGATCAGGATTACACCCCTTCGCTGTGGCTGCCCAGCTGCAAGCAGCCAGATGAGCACTTTCTCCCCCCGCCGAGCTTCTAGTTTTCAACTGTTCTGGGTTATTTCCAAGAACAGACAAAAGAAATCAGATGAAAATATCCCCTTTCATGTCTGGCTGCACAGCCCGCAGTGTACTCGCATCACGCTAGATCAGCCAGCACAGCCCATCCTTTCAAAAGCCAAACTCTATTACCAATGAACAGCAGCTGAAGTCCTGGACTTGGTCTTAACTTCAAAAAGTCGGGAAGAATTTGGTTCCTAATTTCACTACAAGTAAAATGAAGATGTATTAATATCAAAAGTACAGCCAGGAACGCTGCGGAAAGCTGTGTAGCCTCTGTCAGGAAGGAATTATGCTCTTTTTTTTTTTTTGAAGAAATTCCATCCCCATAAACCTTTCAGACAAGTCACACAAGTCACTGGACCAGTAACCCGCCGATAAGGCACAAGAGGGAACACGACCAAGGCAAGAAAAGTGAAGCACCTGAAGAGCTCTAGGGATCACTAAAACGTCGGGAAGGGCCACACGGAGCACACCCGACACGTTACAGCCAGCACAGCACCGAAAAAAACATTCTCTCAAACCATTCCTCCTACGTTGCCATGTTTTGAGGTGCTCTTACCTGCCATTTCTACAAGGAGTGCTCCCTGGTGAAGTTTCAGACAGATAGCAACAGACCTATTGGAGAAAGAAATCCAAGTCAGCACATGTCATTAACCAGCACCCAAAGAACCTCCTGGAAGCGGGAGGAGCTCAGCGCCACGTCTGACAGCCCGGGGTTCCCATCACACGCTGCTCCCCTCCCACTGCCCAAGGTGGGAATGCTGGAACCCTACAGGCAGGATCACAATTTCTCCCTGTTCATATGAAGCTCCACTTGGCAGCATCTCATTCAGCACAGTCCCACTGTCAATCGCTTTGAAGGTCTGGATTATTCCGCGGCAAGCAAACGTGATTTCAGTAGTACCCGGCAAAGGCTGAGGCTGCACAGAGTCAGGACACGTGTCCTGGACCTGCCACAGCTGACAACAGGCTGGGAGAGACAGGTCTGGGTGGCACCCGGCAAAGCGCAAACATCAGAAGAGAAGGTTGTACGAGCTCACCAGACTTAATGCCTCATTTAGGTGCTGAGATGATTTATTGGTTCCTGGTTCTCTGTGGACCTTCCCAACTGCCGAAACAAACAGACAATCGCTGTTAGCTGGGAAGGAAATGCTGTTAAAAAGAAATCAGCTGGTACACAACGCCCCATATCTCTCGTTCTTTTAATAATTCTGCACGACCCTCCTTAAACTGCAGGTTCATCCTTCCTGTTGCCACCGCTGGACGTGACCCTCATTCTGGAACAATCAAATCCTGCAAAATTTACTCGGCGGTGGCCGTGTCGCTGATTTGGGCAGAACTGATCACGCCAATGAAAGCCGTGGAAAGGTCTGTGCTGAGCTTTCATTCGACTCCTTCTTTGTTAAGGATAAAACCACCGTGCGCCCCTACCTGCAAATCCCAGGACGGGAACAGACCACCACAAACCAACCCTCTAAACCGGCACTGGGCGGCCTGACAAGAGTTATCAAGAATGCAGAAAGTCTAGACTGAAAACTGCCCTGACAAAACCACACCACAGGCTGCTGCCAGCACCGGGCAGAATAGTCCAAAGCCCCGGGGATTTACAGCAGCTCATTTCCCTGCTCTGCGCTTCCGCGCTGCCCTGGGTGCCCCGCGTACGGTCCGGAGGTTACAGAGTTTACGCCGGCGCAGTGATTTTGTTGGGCCTGCATTTGCTTTCCTTTTTAACTGAGCTACTCCAGCACAGCCCTTGGCGGAGACAACAGCACTCGGATGAGGGAGAAGTGGGATCTGTAGAGGCAGCTCATTCTTCCCGCACGGAGAGATGCGGTTATCCGCAAGCAAACCGCCGCCTGCGTAGAGCAGAGCACATTCGTTTGGCTGTAGCAGTCTAAAGAAAAGCAACGGAGCGTGGACAGGAAAACTTTTCTGTCCCTCGCCAGCTGCTCGGGGCTGGCGCTCCCTGGCAAAAGGCCCCGTGGCGGCCGAAGCCGTCGGGCTTTCCCACAATACCGGCGTCACCCAGCGTCCGGGGGGCGGTTTATAACTTACAAATTAGAAATGGAAGTGTTTTGCTTTGCATTTTTTAAAATGCGTGAACAGAAAAATCGAGGATGAAGCTGGTTACGAATACAATTAAAACTTCACCCCACCCATCTGCAGCTGCTCTCAGCTGAGATCCGTAAATCTCGGGGGGCAGAACAAATGCTGCATGAAGCCCAGGTACGCCGAGGCACGAGGAGAAAAGAAACTTTCACCGAAAGAAGAGCAGATGAGTAAGGGCCTCGTTTCAAAGAGCAGCGTTTAGCTCCTGTACTTCAGCGCCAGTGTCTTACAGCTGCTGAGCGACGGGAGGTGTCTGTCCACGCAAAAGGGACCAGAAGGAAAGACCAAGGGACACAACCCTGATGGGCGCATGATGGCCAACCAGCAGCTCTTGGGTGCCCTCCCTTTGTAAGGAGACAACCGTGGTGCTTTGGCTCAGAGAAAGAAAGGAAAAAGGAGAGAACAGAGAAAGCACTTTCCTGTGATCTTCTCGTTCCTGCGATCTTCTCGTTCCTGCAATCTTCTCGTTCCTGAGGGACCTGTTGGACTTCCCCAGCCGTGCTCGGTTACCTCCTTATTTCCTAAGAAATCTCAGCCACGGTTTTTGGAAGACAGAGATGATCCTTATGGATCCTTTCCAACTTGAGATAGCCTATGATTCTCTGATTACCACGAAAAGAAGCTACAACCCAAACTACCAAATAGTCCTCTCTTCAACTTTGCTTTTATGAATAACCTCACAGACATTCCTGGGACAACAGCTGTTACTTCCCTACAGAAAGCTGTGCCTTGGAGCTGCAAAGCAGCATTAGGACTAAGCAGCAGACAACCAAGTTCTACATCGAACAATCAATTCCGAAAATGCGCTGCCCGTCCACTGGGTCAGCTCCACCAAGACTCCAGCCCAGCTCGGACTCCACTCAACTCGAGGTTTTCTACCAACTCTTCATGGCAGGGTCTCAGATGCGGAGTCAAGGAAAAATCCTGTGTCTAATAAAGTGATGATGGTGCTCAGCTCAAATGGCCAGCGGCTAAAAATCCTGTAGTGGGAAAATTTCACTGTGTAGTCTCAACATCCTTGAGTCAAGATCTAGTTGTGATATCCTGGCGTAAGCAAACAGATTCACAGCAAATACTGATAAACTGGGACACAAACAAGTTTCATCCAACCATACGTGGATTTGTGCAAGGTACCAGAACATACAAATAAGGTCACAGCCCAGCAGTGTGGGCAGCAAGGCCCCTCTGCTCCCAGGGCTCTGAAGAGACCCACCGGGCAGTGCTGGGACGAGCTCTGGAGTCCTCAGCACAGGAGACACAGGGACCTGTTGGAGGAGACCACAGAGATGATGCAAGAGCTGAGACCCCTCTGCTGGGAGAAGAGGCTGAGAAAGACTTTTGAGCAGGGCCTGTTGGGACAGGACAAGGTGGGGTGAGTTTAAACTAAAAGAGGGAGATTTACACTGAAGGAGGAAATTTTTGACACTGAGGGTGGTGAGAGCCTGGCCCAGGTTGCCCTGAGAGGTGGTCGCTGCCGCAGCCCTGGAACCATTCCAGAGGAGGTTGGATGGGGCTCTGAGCAACCTGCTCTAGGTGCAGATGTCCCTGTTCCCTGCAGGGGGGTTGGACCAGATGAGCTTGAGAGGTCCCTTCCCACCCAAACCAGCCCGTGATGATTCTATGATAGAGAATCCACTATGTGCAGAGGGAGGAAAAAACCACGCACATTAAGGAAACCTTGGTGTGAACTTCCTTTTTCTACCAGGCTCATCCACAGTTGATGAATAACTCCAAAGTTTACAGTCCAACGCACATGACTCACAAGAACCCAGTGGAGACAGCCGGAGCTTTTCTTCGCCAGGGTTTCAAAGACAAAACCACCCTGTGTTGTTTGCAGAGGCAGCATTTTCCTTTTAAACCCAGACACACGCTCAAGCAGCGCCGTGTTCAGATATTAGGAAGAAATTCTTCACTTTGAGGGCGGCGAGACCCTGGCCCAGGTTGCCCCATCCCTGGAGCCATTCAAGGCCAGGTCAGATGGACAACAACGTGATCACTTTGAATGTGACTTTAATGTAAAACATGTTTCACCATCTCAGAGTAGGGAGAGTTTTGTGAAGGAGTCCCTGTGGTAACCTGCTTGAGACTGTAGCTACGTCACTGTCTAGTCCCTTTGTTTATTCTGCCTGTAGAATAGTAAATAGTTCTAAAAGTTTCAGTTATTTCTCACTACTTCTTTCTCCAAAAAAAGATAAGGGTAAGATGGGAAAATAAATAATGGATGTACCAAAAGCGGAGCAGTGACAGGGAGCTGGGAGAGCTAAACTCATTCCTGCTTTGCCCTAAATTCTCCTGGTGACCTCCCCTCAGACCAGGTTCACAGGACACCGGCTCCTCTTGTGCCACCTGCAGATGTCCCAGTCAAACCCAGAAGAGCCTGACATCCTGAGCTTTCCACCCAGCAGAATCCACCAGCTTCTGGAGACTTGCTTTAGGATGGTTTCTGTATTGCTTTTCTATTTTCATTCCGATCTGATGCCTGCAGCGAGGGTAAGAGCTTCGGCGCAGATCTGTGCCCGGGGATTTTCATCAAGAGGACTCTCCTGAAAGCAAATCGAGGGGCAGGGTCCACACATAACAGCAACGGCAGAAGAACTTGCCAACGCTTCCCATGGAAGGCAACGATTGAATGATGAGGGTGTGAGCGGAACGAAAAGATCCGGGCACACCACAGTAAGGACCATCAGCAGGGATCAAGCTTTTGGAGACGCTCCGCGCTGACGGCCAGCAGAACCCAGACATTTCGGAAGACCAAAGGCCTAAAAGCAAGAGCACCCCCGCAGGGATGTGGGACATGTGGATTTGAAACCACCAGGCTCAGCAGGGAACCAACGCAACCTCCAGTGCTCCCAAGACAAGCGAACTCCTTGCTCAAAGGCCTCTCCAGCTGCATTTAAAAAAGGAAGTGGCGACTCTGTACTGGGTTTTAGAGAAAAGCCTGGGTGTGAGTGTCACTCAGATGCCCAGCTCATCAGGAGCTTTCCAGAGAGCCCAAGGCAGCAGAGGTCACTCTGCCAGGCGCCAAAATGCTTGGCTCAGCTTTACAAACCCAGACTTTATAGAGCTGACACAGTCCGTATTGGACGGCGCTTCCCCTCCCTGGCCCTGGCGGCGCGGGACGCTGCTCCTCCCCGCAGCAACGCCAGCCCTACGCCCGCAGTGCCGTGCTTCAAATTAGACCAGGCGACTACAGCAGCCAGAAGAGCCATTCCAAAAGCTGCCCGGCACGACCGGTGAGAAGGAGGAAGCTGGTTATGGCAGCGCGGGCGCTGAGAAAGCGCACAGGGAACAACGGAGTTACCAAGGGTTGGCCTTCTCCCACGTCAGTCTGACAGCTCCAAGTTACAGGAGCCTCCTGGCGGCTCCTGGGTGTACAGGGTATTTTTCTGTCCCCTTTTCCCCCCATCCTGGAGCTGGTGAGAAAGTCCCCTCGGGACTCTTCCAGCCAGTTTCCACAGCCATATCTACTGCCCGGGGAGAAGCCTTAGTTTAGGTACCACCGAACCCGCGGCAGACAAATATTGACTTTGGTACGACCATCTCCAGATGTAAAGCTCGGCCGCTCAAGGGCAGAACCACAGAGTGCCCAAGAGGAAGGCAGAAAGCACTGAAACGCACATGCTCAGGGCACAAGTCTATTCCAACGCTTGTCACTGACTGGGACAAGTCAGTGAAAGCTCGGCCGCTCAAGGGCAGAACCACAGAGTGCCCAAGAGGAAGGCAGAAAGCACTGAAACGCACATGCTCAGGGCACAAGTCTATTCCAACGCTTGTCACTGACTGGGACTGGGCTCACCTAGAAGGCCTGGGCTGCAGAGAGCAGCAGCAACATCAGTTGGCCCAGAATAACACTAAAAAGCAGATTAATTAGTCCACCAATTTCCTGCTTAATTTCTAACTCATCGCTCTCTTCCTCACAGGGTCAGATGAGTTTCTTGAGCTAATTAACCCTCACAAAAAAAACGCACAGGGGGAAACAAACTGACAAGGTCCACGTTCGATCTCCATCAAAGGCAACACGTGAAAGAGCTGGTACCCAAACCACGCACGTCAAAGAGCTTCACCCTCGCTTCTCACAGTCCCTGGAGGATCATCGACATGAATTTCCCCAGCAGGAGCCCTACACTTGGCCTGCGCTCGCCCTGCCCCGAGCACACCGGCCGCGTCCCCTCGGCCTGTCCTTTGCTCCCCGAGGAGCACCGGCCCCGGGAGACTTGTCACGGGCCGGTGGCCTCCCACGGCCGAGGCAGAACGCAGTCGGGAGAGGAAAATCCCTGAGCCTCACCCCGGGCAGAGGACGGAGGGCACCGCGGGGTGCTCGGAGCCCCCGAGGGGTCGGGGCAGCCTCGTACATCCGCCATCGTGGGCCCCGAGGGGAGCCCCTCCGCCGGGGCCGTCTCCAGCACCGCCCGCACACGCTGCCCCCGACGGCTGCTCCCACCGGGGCCGACCCCGATTCCTCCCC